>CM046472.1:29429856-29546606 GCA_025506415.1 Flaveria robusta
ATTATGTGTGAAATAAATTTAATTTCATATACCTAAGATTCTTTTAATGTTACTGAACATGTTTTATAACACCAGAAACTTTCATTAAAGTGGATAAAAAGAAAATAGAAGGGAATTTACAATTTAAATAGAAGACAAAGGACTAAGTTGGGTTTTTGTAAACAAAAACCTAACCTCTAAACTTTAAAGAAAAGTGAGGTGCCCCTTCCTCATTTCTTGCATTTAAAGGTTTCTTTTAAGAAGCTAAAAAGAGAAAATTACAATTAAAGAGAAGAGTCGAATAACAAGCTAAAGGTATAAAAATCTCATAAAATTTTAATAGATATAAGTTAGATCTAGGTCTAGTGATGTTTATGTTGTGTTTATGAATAAAAGTTGATGACTTTACGTGTGCATGCTTGTAGATACTAGAGATCTATCTTCTCGGTCCTAAGGTTTGTTTCGAGAGCTTCAAAATGTGAGTTCTAGATTTTCATATGTAATGTTTTATTACTTTTGAGGCTGATATGCATACTTACATGTGAATTTTTTAATCAAAATTATGATTCATACTAAAATGTGACATTTTTATGTTTCGATGATTATGATATTTTAACACAATGGATGATGGAATTGTGTACATCCATATTCCAGTAGTGAACTCTGAATATATAAAGTCAGATCTATTGCTAGAAATAGGTTTAATCAATAATAGAATACATCGCATTGGTACTTTTACTAGCATTAGGATTTGCCGTAGCTAAATTCTATCTGAAATCACCCGCATTGAACTTTAATTTCAACGCATTGATTAGTAGTTAATATGCATTGATTTATACCCGTCTGCATTGAGGAATTTTACCTGCATCAGCCTTAACTCATCCCATTGAAGACTATTACCCTGCATTGGCCTTTAACCCATCCGAATTGAAGACTATTACCCGCATTGGCTCTGCATATGTAATGTTACCCGTATGGCCTCCAAACTCATCCGCATTAGTATTGTTACCCGTACTGAACCTTATTGCTCGCATAAGTTTATACGTAACCAAATTGTAAGATATTATTCATCCGCATTGGGTGGTATTCATCCGCATTGACTTATACTTAGTCCTTATATATAATATATATATATATATAATATATATATATATATATATATAATATATATATATTATATCCTTTCTTGTTAAGTCGTCTGCATTCTATTTGTAACCTGCATTAAGTCACTGCTATCAGCATTAGAGGCACTTAGGGTATTTTCATGAAGGATTTCGACTAAGTGTTAACTGTTAATTAAGTTTGATTGATTTTACTATATGAATTACTAAATGTATTATTTCTATAAAAGGTTACTTTTGTTGCTCCTTGCTGTATGATGTAATAAAAGTTATTGTAAAAAGTATTATGTAAAACAAAATGGAACATTATGGAAAAATAATGACACTGGAACCTAATAAAATAATACGAGCAAAAATAAAAGTCTTGCAAGAACGAATAGACCTTACTTATGTGAGTCAAATGAATGGAGTGGACTTCACTATTGAGTTAATGAATGAAATTGACTGTTTAAACACATGCGGGCGGCGAGCTTTGCATTGTGAGTCAACTGTTAGTGTTTAGTTAACACGAATGTTTGCTAACAGGGTTAGACATTTCTTGTCAATCAAATATTTGGTTGTTTTTGCTTTGTGCAACCCCCAGATTATGGAAAATGGGAAGACAATCAATGAAATAAAGATAATAAACACTATAAAGATGATGTAAAAGTCAAATTGATTGATATGAATGATGTGTGTTCATAAAAAAGTTAAATATATACTTTCAATATGTATTCAAAACTAGAACTCGTCCGACAATACTAACTTTTATATACATATTAGTTGGCATGTAATGGCTGAGACTGAAGATGGCATGTAAATGAAGCTAACAAGGAACATCCACCATTGCATTTTGATAAGTGGACCTAAATCCAAATTGTAAATGTGCCCTACTAATTCAAGCTTCCACAAAGTGTCAAATCAAGTAATCAAATAGGGCATGAGGATACCTGATGTTTGATTTGCCTCCCGTTTTACTGAGTTTGGAGAAGGTTGATCGCTTCACGATCTAATTATGCAGACTTTTTACATTTTTATACATGATAGTGGTTCACGCAACTTGAACCAATGACCTTAATGTCACAAAACAGCAACCTTATCAATTGCTCAAAGTCTTGCCCTCTAAATCAAGTCACCAAAATATCTCTTTTAAATAGTTATATAGGATAAGAAAGAACGTTTATAATATAAATCTTATGTATAACTTTAAATTGAATGTTCAAGTTGGATCGATCGGTTCTAAATCACAAATTCGGATTTAATCCAAACGTGGAGTTTGATTCGAATTTGGACCCGAATTTCAATTTAGATACTACCTTATTCAGTATTAAAAAACTGAAGTCTTTTTTGTTTATATTATATAATCTTATGAACTAATTGTATTATAGAAAATAATAACCATGTTAATTTAAGAAGATAACAAGTATGATTGTTAGGCTGAATTATGTTTATGGTATTACTTGTAGTTTAGACAACCAGACGATTTATGTCATTTTTCAATTTTAGACAAAAACCAAGCTGACATAGATAAATCTCTAAAAAAGTTAGTGTATCCCTTAATCCCTACATCCATAATCCATCACGCCATACTCTCATTTCATACCGTAAAAATGAACTAGATTCATCAAATAGCATAATTTAGTGAAAGTGTGAAACTACTCATGTTCATATTTGAATTGGCCATGCTTGTAGACAAAAGTCTTGAACTTAAATTGTTTTATTCAACAAATTATTTAATTAATTTATATTTCACTAGATGATACAAAATGAATCATTACAAACATTTGAAGCAAGAGATGAAAAAACATGTTAATTATTCAACACCTCGTGTGACAGGAAGTGGTCCTATATATGAAGAGAAAGGGTCAAGGTCTGATGGCTTGGCATGGTTTGGTTGTTGTAGGTTTGTAGCCACCTCCTGACCTGACCTGACCTGACCTGACCTGACCTGACCCGACCCTCCAACCCTAGTACTTTAATTTTGCAAGCCTATCAACATTGACCCACCACGTTGTGTTATCTTGGGCTTCACCTTTAGGCCGACCTTTTCACCTTTACAAATACAAACATGCATTTACAATTGTCAATTTAAAGCCAGTTAAGGTGGCCCGAAAAGCCCTTGTAAAAAATTGGTCACATTTGTTGTTTAGTGGAACACATGGCGTTTACGTCTATAAATTAAATTTATGATATTTAAAAATTTTATATTATTAAAATTTATATATGAAAATTTTTTTATGCTTTCGAGGACAACCTCGAATCAATTAGTAAGATGGCTGCTTTGCAAACTTGAAGTTATAGGTTAAAATGGTGAAAACTTCCTATTGCACAAAGTGCAGGATAAAGTTACATACATCAAATCGCGAAGTGATCCGGCCACTCCTCGACCATTGCATAAATCGGGAGCTAAATCAAGCATCGAACACACCTTTTTTGTTTCTATTTTGTCTGATCCTGTGTGTGTATAAAGTTTAGGCCAGATTGTAAATTTTCATGTCATACACAAAAGTAAATTTGAGTCTCTTAAAGCATTTACAGTGAAATTCTTATGTTTATCTATATAATTACACTAAAAATCACTACTTTCTCTCTCTCCTTTATAATTAAATAATAGTTTTTATATCTTTATCATTACTTTTTTCCTTCTCCTCCACTTACAACCATTTTTAAAAATATTAAAAAAATTATAAGGGTTGAACAGTGTTTTCTCAAATATACAGATGAACATTAACATTTTCTCTCTCATCCACTCACAACCACTCAAAACCTTTCATTATAATATAAGAAACACACTCACATAATTTTAAAGAATCCGCTGTGAATGTTCTTAAAATGAAAACTCATTAGGTTTAATCTTTTAACTTAATTGTGTTAGTCAGGACCCTTTTAGAGTATGTTATTTGTTTTAAAATCTTTTTTCAATTTATTGAGTTCTTTTAGAACATACAATTACTAATAGTCTATGTAATTTCTTTCATATATGTTAATCTATCGACCCTTGACGTCAAAACGACAAAAAGATTTTTGGGCCTTGAATTATTGGCCCTTGAGCGGTGGCCCACCCAAACCCTCAGAGCCACCCTTGAATTAAGGAAATGGACACATATTTATTTATTTGGGTGAGAGGCTGGGTCTCATGTCAAAATAATTTAGAGTTAGAGTGTTAAAATTTCTCTCGAGATCAAATGTTTGAGTCTAGCCTCTGGTAGATTGACATAAGTTAGTTGTGATGTACATTAGGTAGATTAAAATAAGTTGGATAATATCAAGTCGTTGGACAAAATAAACATATATGTTTATTTATTTACGTATGTGTATGATACACATGTAAAGTAAAAGTTTATTTTATATTATCCGTTTATAGCCAGGTATAATTAAAGGAAAGAAAATTGGCTACGCAACATGATTAGCCATGCGCCCATAACCCAATGACTTCTTTACATGTACCCTAATAACTATAATTAGATTCATCATGTTCTCCATTATTCAAATCAGCCATACAAAATAATCATCATTTCATGGCAAATACATAAACAAAACATATTATTTTGGATGCAATTCAAAACATTATAATCATATATACAATTAATGTTTATAGTCACATGGGGTATACATATTAGTGCAAGGTTACGTTAAAAATCACACAAGTTAGCTCGTAGTCTATATTTCATTCCAAAAGGGTGCTTTTAACTAATAGGGTAGGAGACCTTGCTAAAATGTCAACATCATCAAACTCCGAGAGGCATAATAGATAAATGAATGATAGACAACAATCAACCAGAATATTTAGTGCCAACAACAAACCACACTTGAAAGCATATAAATTTATGAAACACAATCATCTAAGCATTTGTCATCAATTGTTAGTATTACACTTCTCACTAAGCCACCTAAAGCTGCCCAATACTTCAATCTCGAATTCAATTATGTTAATTTGTGTTCTTCCTAATGTGCTAAAGTCAGAGATTTATGAATAGAAATCCATGTATAGCATTAATAGTCGGAGTAAACTTGACGACATAAGGATAATTTAATTTAGATCATGTAGCTTTCTTCGTTTTTTATTTGCTTTTTTCGTTTGGCATCATTATGTCCGCCTTATGTGAGTATTAACTATTTTATAAAGTTTTTTAACTTATTCTCATGTCATGGACCATGGTATATGATATTTCTTATATTTGTAAATATTTCTAACTTCCTTAGATATTTCCTTTGTTCATGTTTGGAAACATGCGACCCAAAAGACATTATTGTAAAAATAACACGACTGACAATGTCTTGTTGTTTAGTGATATTGATGATTATCCTTATAAAACTAATCTTGATTATAATTTTTACAGGTGTAAGATTACATGGTATATAGAAGGAAATCAAATGTCCTTTAAATAAAAGAATAACACTAGCAACTAAAAGAGCTAACTAAAAGGGCTAGAACAATTAAGAAAATACAAATGTATAGCACCGTTCTATGGCTATGTCCACGACCAATTTCAAACTAGGGATTTACGGATTTTCTACATTAATAGAACGATTCTGCATCATTTTAGAGTTAAGATAAGATGCCTATCTCTAGTACTCAAACTATGGTTATATTTTTCCCTGAGTTTTTGCAACGGACAAAATACTTGGCCCTATAATGTTATGTAGGCCATATCCATGATTTATACATTTATATGTAAATTATGTTTTGTCGGTGTTTATAGCGACTTACATTTTACAATTATGAATATTTGACCAATCAGATTGAAATGAATGTATTCTTGAATAAAATAAGAGTATTTAAAAGTTTAAAAGTAAATTATAAATACAAGACAAGAAGCCCGTGTATAACAATACTTGAATAGATAAATATTAAATAGTTAGTAATGAAATGTATAAACTTATAAAAAATTATTTTTCAATATAGTTAAAATTTAATTTAAATTTTAATAAGTGATAAACTTATAAAATATGTAAAAAAAATCTTAAGAAACATATATATAGAAATAAAACATAATATAGATAACGAATAAGATTCTTAATAATTGAAATAAAATATAAAATATATGTTAGTTTTAAATGTAAAATTTAAATAGTTAAATAGTTACTATTTAATTTATGTATATTATTTAATAATGAGAAAAAAACGAAAAAAATGATGAATTTACATAATTGTAATTAGTGATGCAACCATTTATTTATTACGTATAGATTCATTCTGAGGCTAGTCATTTGTGCCATGTTTGTATGTTTTCTTTATTGTCATATAATTTTAATTGCATCTTACGTATACAATTTATTAAGGCGGACATGTGTCCACACAAACTACTAATCTAACTAGTAAATATAATTAATCATGTGTTGCGCTGGCGTGTTAATTATAAATTATAATTGTTTGGATTTGTTCCCGAACTATATTTACGTCAAAACGTTGAGTTACTTAAATTTATATCATTTAACAAAAACATATTAAATTTGACTTCACTGATTTGAAACAAGATCTACATAAATATTAACACAAAAACGTTTTATATTTGACCCAGTTCATTTTCGGACATAATTTACGTCAAAACGTAGACGAAGTCAAATTTAAATTGACACGTACATATAAATAAAAATGTAAGAAATTAGGTTTTTTTAAATAAAAATGTACAACGGGTAAACATGATGCTTTAGAAACTTAACGTGGTGAAAGTAATTTGTTAAAGTTTTATAATAAGCTAAAGGGTTAAAAGTGTCAATTCAAGAAACTTAGAGGAGGAGGGGGCTTGGCCGGTGGCAAAGGCCACCGATCTTTCTTTTTATTGATATACTAATTTTACATCAAAGGTACAATTAACAAGAAGTTTACAAATGTAGTCATATGTTAAAAATATTCCACGTGACTAGATAATGTAACAATGTAAAAGATAAATACGCCTCTAAGCAGGGTAGTTTTAATAACGGTGTTGTGGTGTTTTCGTCACCCTAGAACCATAAACGATATATACAGTTCGTTAGAAGGTCCATGGAGCTAAAGCCACACATTGACTCCAATGACCAAGTTAGGATTCTATGTTTATCAAGTATCTTGATGTATGTGTCAAAGGTGTAAAATATGTATAAATATGCATATAAATTTGTTAGAGAAACATAGGGACTTAGGGAGAGAGGTTGGAGGAGATTAACGTCTTAAAATTTCAAGAGGAGACGAGGTCTTTTTGTAAGGAAAGATTATCACACACTCTAGTCGACGTGTCTAAGTAGTTCTATACTACTATTAGTATATGTTAGTCAATTAAATCAAATAAAACATATTAGTATATGTTAGTCTTCTTTGTTTGCAAGTAATTGGGGGGGGGGGGGGACGAGGCGTCTCTACAATATAAACAACTAAAGCAACCGCTTTAGGCCTCTAAATTTTAAGGGCCCCAAATTAAAAAAAAATACATTTGTCTATTTTTTAAGCTGAAATATATATTATAATCTAATCAATATATATGTTCTTACAGATAAAGAAAAAATAACAAAATTATTGAAGGTTTATCAAGGTCAACTTACAAAATTTGTTTCATTGAGATCGACTTATGAAACTTGATTACTCAAAATTTATCTACTATTCATGGCTGAGAGTTATTTCAGATTTATCAACTCTAAACTATCTTTTGCAATCCGTCACATAATATAGTACTATTGTTGTCTGGTCTAGATTTATATTCAATTATTTTAATTTACTATTGTTCTTTTGTAAGTTTAATCTATTGTTGTTTATTTTGGTTTTAATCTACAATTGCATTTAATTTTCTCTTCGTTTTAATATTTTGTTGCATGTTTATCACTTAATCTGCCCTAAGTTATTTTCTACCAAACTATAAACAAATTTCTTTACGTCGCCGTCGAAAGCAAAGATGTTTAAAACAATATAAACGAGGGCCTCAAATTTTTGTTTCGCTTTAAGCCCCTAAAATCGTTGAGCTATCCCCCGGGGGGGTTGGGTGGGTGGGTAGAGAGAGAGGTTGTCACATCTCACATGTAAAATGGCTTACGCAATCATTAGAACCAATGAAGGTGTTATGTTACCTACCATTTGCTCTACCAACCGTTAATAAAGAATATTAATTTCACATCCCAAGTTGTTAATTGGGAATTATACCACGTTAACCCCACCATTTAGCTTTATCCCATTATAGGCATTAATTGTTTATTTAGTTCTAAAGAATGGCACCCTTGTAATTAGAATAAACTTTGTAGGGTCGTTGGAGAAAAAAACTTTTAACGAGTAAATAGAATCTCTCTTAACTCTCGATACTTGGTCCCTCTTATTGATTAAGGCAAGACATTAAGTCCCGTTCCACTTTCTAATTTTATAACATGTAAAGTTTAATATATGAGAGCAGATATTGAAGCGATCGATAATGTTGTTAATTTGAGAACTTTAAGTCGTGTATTTGAGTTGTGAAAAATTACTTTCTGCACAAAAGTGTAGCCGTGTAGGGTACGACAATATATGTCAGATCGTAAAGCGCCCCTACGCAAACAAAAGCTAACTTAAACACTGAGTACGCCTATCTCAATTTTTTAAGCTTGATATATAAATTTGAGAAAAATCTATTTCATTATTGCATAACTGGTTATTGAGTTAAGGCATTCACAATGCTAGACCATTCAAACACTCACAAGAATGTTACAATGTTACATTAACTCCTACTCATCCTTCAGAAACAATCAATTTTCCTCCAGCTCAACATCGTTTTTCAAACATTATTTCAAAATAAAGTAAAAATGAAGCTAATATGTTATGTTATACAAACACACACACACCTACAACTGAGTGGTGGTGAGATAGAGGGTGCTTGTACGAAAGTTCGGATGGAAGCAAACGAACGCCAAGCAACCATGCCTCTTCAACGGACCAACGCTAACTTATTTCCCACTACGGTGTTCGTCTCCATCCGTTTTTAAAGATAGAGATGCTTTTATTGGGGATGCATTGATGAAAATAAAGCCTAAAATAATTGTATGATTTATCAGGTGTCTTTAATAACTTACATTGGGTCAATTTGCTTTATGAATAATAGTTATGACTTATGAGTGATGAAATTATCTATACTACTATATAAAACAAAACCTTAGGACACAAATGTAATTTTACAAAAAATTAAGACACTTGATATAAACTTTTTATACTTAAACATTCGAGTTATGTTAATTTATATTTATCACATTAACTTTTTTTTAAGTTTATTATTTAAGCCTTCAAGTTATGTTTAATTTTTTTTTAATTATTTTACAGTAGAACTCATTAAATATAGTAAGGTCATAATTTATGTATTCGTTATGTTTCTTCTCTATTTTGAGTTATTTATTTTTTATATTATTTTTTCTATTATATTTTTTTATCAAAGTTTCGCACGTAATATTTTTTTGACTGGTTAGTAACAACATATAAATTATCATAATTAAATCTTTTAATTTTTATAACCCCCATTGCATAATGCGAGTCAAACCCACTAGTATTATATAAGATTTTTGTATTAAAGTATTTAAAAGAAGTTTGGATTATTAGTTTAGTACAATTTTCAATCAAAAATTAAATGATAATAATTTACACTTTTGAAGTTTAGTGACGTAAAATGTGGGTATCATTTTGACATGCACCTAAGAAATGACTGTGTTAAATTCATTAGCGTACGAGAAAATTGAATAAATGGTTCTGTGTTTTAATTAAATTGTATGTTTGGTTTTTAAACTTTAAAAATTACAAAGATTGTCCAAACTTTTGTGTAATAATTTCATATTTGGTCCCTAGCACTAATTTCATTCATTTTTTATGCATTTTATAAAATTTAAACTAACTTTTAAATTTAATTTTAGGGATCAAAAGTGCAATGCTTATATAAAAGTTTGGACTAATTTTGTATTTTTGTAAAATTTGAGGACTAAATTTGTAATGATTATATAAAAGTTTGGACTAACTTTGTAATTTTTAAAATCTAGGGACCAACCATGCAATCTGATCAAACCGTGGAAACCATTTATGCAATTTCTTTTAACGTATTAATGAAATTTATGTTTGCTCACTAAATTTACAAAATATGTTTAAATATGTAACATGAAAAAATGATTTTAAGGCTTTGTCATAATATATACAAGCGTTAAAGTTGGTAAAGCTGATTCAAAAAATTTGTATATTTCATAACATACAAGTTATCGGCACACGAACGTACAAGTTGACAAAATTGGCTAGAGGTTTCGAACTTGTTACATTTCTTTTATTTTTTTCTTCCAAATTTAACGCATGATTTTTATAAGATAAAAAAGTTTGTATATGGTTATTTTTTATTAACGTTAATATTTTTAACTGTTTGGTTTTTTTCTCATTACAATACGACTATTTATTAGACATCTGACTTTGTTTTTAACTGTTTTCTTTTTTATTAAGTTTTAAAATATTATCAATGACCTTACTGCAACTCATGAGTTTGTTTTAGTTCGTTCTTTTATAAAAAGTTTCGCATGTTTCTTTTTTCAACCCACAGGTTCGTAGCAATATTTCGATGTTAACTTTTTTGACGGTGTTGTGCCTCGTTGCAATGTGAGGGGTTTTGATACTAGTTTATTTTATTTTTCATTTTAATAAGAAAACAAGTCACTAATTTAGCATCTGATGTAATAAGCAATATTTAGAAACAGAATTGATGATTTGTATTTAGAAAACCGAAACCGGTTTTTTGCCCAAACCGGTTTGGGCCAAACCGTTCCAACCCGACTCAAACCGGCGGTTTGGAATAGGTTTGGCTATTTTCTCATTCAAACCGGTTCGGTTTCAAACTGATATTAAAACCGTTTATAAACCGGTTCTTAACCCGGTTCACAAACCGGTTTTCAAACCAGTTTTTAAAAAATAGCCGTTGGGTAACGGCTATATAGCCGTTTTTTTGGCCGTTGGAGCCTCTTTTTGACCGTTTTTGGGTGGTTTTTTTACCATTATACCCCCAATAGGTTAGTATATATATGTAGTGTATGTTTTGGTTGAATCACAACAACTTAAAACGTTCTCAACTCTCAAAAATCGCAAAAAACGCTCAATTCTTTCATTCTACAAAACTCTCTCTCAAATGGCTTCATCTAGTGCTCAATCATCCGTTGGTTGTGATACGTCTTCAAGCAACGTGGTGGTAGCAATCCTTCCTACTAATAGGAACCGCGAAGTATGGTGCAATTACGATTTATGTCAAATGGCTACCGGTCCGAACAAAACTCGTTGCAAGTTTTGTTATAAGTTTTTCAAAAAAGATACAAACACAACTTTGAGAAACCATATTGAGCTTAAATATTGCAAGGCGTTGAAAGGTCAACCGTCTCAAGGTCAAGCTTCAATGACCAACGAAGGAAATGTTTGGGCTTATAACGTTGATGCGGTTCGGGAGCAAATGTCACAGTTTGTAATTCAAGAAAGCTTGTCATTCAAACATTTCGACAACGAACGTTTGACTCGACTCATTTAACGAACTCTCCAACCACGTTACACCAATGTAAGTCGTGCTACTCTTCGAAGAGATTGTTTAAAAATGTGGAAAAAAGCAAAAATGAATTAATATCTTATTTTGAAAATTTACAAACCGGTGTTAACTTAACTAGTGATGTTTGGTCGACTCCTCACGGTTCACCGGACTCGTACATTTGTGTCACCACCCATTGGGTTGAACCCGATTCATGGCAAATGATGAAACGTACGATTGCGTTTGAATTGTTTGATTATCCTCACACCGATAAAAACATTTTTTATCTTATTGATAAAGTTATTAAAACGTATAAATTAGAAAACAAAATATTTTCTATATGTTTTGATAATGCGTCAAATAACACACTTGCGATAGATCATTTAAAATTAAAATATAAACCAATGTGTGACGGTGTTTTTTTCCATAGTCGATGTGTTGCGCACATCATAAACTTAGCCGTTCAAGACGGTTTAAGAACCATTGAAACAGTGAAAGATAGTTTTAAAAGAATGTTACCTGACATTTTTAGCAATAACCAAAGATATAGTAAATATCGTAAGTTTTGTAAAGACGCAAATTCCAAATGTTTAGGTCCGAATTGGGATGTACCTACACGATGGAATTCCACTCGTAACATGTTTGAAAAGGCAATTGAACAAAAAGAAAGTTTAATAGCCTTTCATAATAGTTTGGTAAGTCGTGGAAAGGCAAATACTTACCATCCATCGGGTTGGTCCATTATTGAAGAAATAAGCAAAATGCTTCAAATTTTTAAAAATGTAACTATATGTTTTTTTGGAGTTTATTATCCAACGAGTCCGTTAGTACTTCACCAAATTTACTTAATGACTTCAAAATTAAATGAGATGTCGTTTAGGGGTAGACCTTATTCGGATATGGTACCCCCAATGAAAGAAAAACTTAAAAAGTATTTTAAAGAAATGTCTCCGGTTATTACATGTGCCGCTGCATTAAACCCTTTTTTAAATTTGTCGGGGGTTGAAACTTTACTTGATAAAATTACTTCTAATTTGGATTTAGAAGATGAAAACCCTTTTTATGCTCAAACTTTAAAAGCTACTTTTAATCAACATTTAGAAAAAATGTTTGATGTTTATATATTAAAATATGATGAAACATCACATATCCATGAGTCATTGAGGCATGCGGCACATGCCGAAAGTTCAAATGATCCAATTTTTGCTTTATATAATACTTTAATGGATGAATGTAATAAACGTCAACGTGGTAACACTCCAAGTAGTGAACTCTGGAGGTATGGTGGAACCAACTTCTTATCTACCATGAGTCCACAAGATTTTAAAAATTTTGGCTTGTTGGTTTGGTGGAAAGGTAAGGAAGATCAATTTCCCATCCTATCCACCATGGCCCGAGATTTACTAACCGTCCAAGCTTCCACGGTAGCTTCGGAATCTGTTTTTTCTGTTAGTGGCAGGGTTATATCAATAAGACGAACTCGACTCACTCCACAAGCGGTTGAAATGTCGATTTGCTTGAAGGATTTTTTGGATGCCGCGGAAAAAGTACAAGACAAATGCTCACTTGAAGGAGAATTGGAATACGAAGCAGAATTAAACGAGGACGAGATCGAGAGCGGATTGACACCCGGAATGACAGATGATGAAGCGGCTTTTGATGAGTACCTTCGTAACAGCTCCGGTTCTTGTGGAGAAGAATAAACGTACAAGTATACAACGAACAAACGGAGAACGACCAGTCGTTGTTTAATTTTTGTAGAACTATTATTTAATCTTCAATGTTGTTTAAATTATTTTATTTTTATATCATATATCTCACTTTTATTATATTTCTCACTTTCATTATATAATAATTTAACTATTTAAAAATAAAATAATAATATTATTATATTAATAACAAAATTAATAACAATAATAATCAGTTAATATGAATATAATTATATAAATAACAACATTAATAACAACATTAATAAAAAAAATTTTCAATTAATATAAATATAATTATATATTTTAACAAAAATTTAAATTTTCTTTAAATTTGCTTTTAATTTATTTATATAAATATTATATATAAATAAACAAAAATTTTCTTTAAATTTTTTTATCATGGAATAATTAAAAATAAAAAATAAAAAATAAACCGAACCGGTTTGGGCCCGAACCGGTTTCTAAACCGGTCCAAATCGGTTTGGCCGGTTTGAAATTTCAGGGGAAGAAACCGGTTTGTAACCCCAACCGGTTTGGGTTCAAACCGGTTTTGACCAAAGTTGACCAAACCGGTTCCGGTTTGAAACCCAAACCGGTTTGGCAAAAAAACCGGTTTGTATTGTATTTCTATAATGTAATAAGCAATTTACAGCACAAGTAGTAACCTGAAAAGAGGAATAAGTAAAAACCAAAATGGAATAAAAGTAGAAACCTTCAATCTCACGCGCCAGTCTCCCTTCGATAATTGCGCTGTTCAAGGGGACAGCCTGCGAATGTGGGGACCGCACACAAACCGTGCGTGGATAACCGGAATTAGAGCTATTCCGCTCGTATCTCGCTCGAAATTCGCTTAAAAATATATTGAATTAAACTCGTTTCAAAATAGCTTGAATTAAGCTCGCTTGAAAATAGTTTGAAATAAGCTCGCTCGGGCTCGGCTCATTTATAAACGAGTCGAGCCAGAGCCAAGTTTAGCTTTACTCGTGATTCGCTCGTTAGCTATCTCATTGGCTCACTCGTTAGCTATCTCATTGGCCCGCTCGTTAGCTTGTTTAAATTTAAACTTAGATTATAATTTATATACGTTATAAATCAAAATTATATTATATTATATGAAATACACCATACACATAACGTTATTTTGATATTTTATAACAATAAACTAATTATAAAAGTATAAAAACATGATTATACATATTGAAATAACAATCTTATATAATTGTTTTCAACGATCCAAGATAAACAAATGTAAAAAATATTATTTAAAAAAAATAAAAAATAAATAAATTGGCTTGCAAACCTGCTCGCTTATAAACGAGTTGAGCCCATATTGGATTTTAAGCATGTTAAAATAAACGAGCTGAGCCGCTTCGACTCGGTTTATAAACGAGCCAAGCTCAAGCCCGAGCCCACCCCGGCTTGACTCGGCTCGTTTACAGCACTAACCGGAATACGTATTTATTTTGTTTTTTTTTTTTTTCAGTTTGTTTGTTTCTTTGACAAAGCAATCGTGACACGTTTCAAATGATATGTGTTATTTTAACCGAGTTCATATATCTGTTTTTCAGTCAGTGTCGCATCTCAAACTCTTTTATAAGAAACTCACAATTGGAAAAAAACTTATGGTTCAATCCTACGCGTTAAGATAGGTGTCACCATAATTTTTTTTAATTAGAAAAAATATGAGATTGAATCTTTATGATCTTGTGTATCCGCATAAGTATATTGTTCTTAAACACTTTATATAACCAAAAAAAAAAAAAAAAAAAACGAGACTAACCATCAAAAACCATTTCTTTTGTGTCGTTATTTTATTAAATTCGTAACTTTATGTAGAGTATATTTTAATAGAAACAATGATTGAAAAAAAATAGATTGCTTCGTATGAAGGGGACAATATTATTTCACAATTTGCATTGAAATAATGACTAAATAGGTGATTTTGTTTTGTTTTTATGTAGCAAGATTTGTTACAAACGGTATGAATGAAAGTGACCATCTAAAATAAGTTATCTTAGTCTTACAATAATCAGATGATTAAAAACAAAATTAATTTATCTAGACATTAAAAGGTAATTCTTAAAACTTCAAATTCAAGTGGAAATAAATTTATAATTAAATTAAATAACCTTAAAATAAAAAAAGTATACGAATTTTGTCGTTTTGGCACTTGGCAGGTTGTTGGTGCGCTTCAATAATTTTCAACCGTGACATTACAGACTTCATGCAATCCAAGTCATGTGATATTTTGATCCTTTCCAGTTTGCACCAAACTAATTCTTTTAAAACATTAATAATATCTTTTGGTGTTTTTAATTTAGTTTAACACATTTTATTAAGTTTCTAGAGGTCATTTTCCTTGGAAAAGTTTTGTCAAATATTTTTAATTCCTTTAAGCTTTAACACTTAACAACTCAAATTAAAACCCATTAAAGTTTATGTCCCGGTTGTATAAAAATCATTCTGAAAGTTTATTTTAAAAAAAAACATAATATATATTCTTTTTTCAATACAACAATTTTTAACCTTCTTTGAAAGTATATAAACCTCTGACCTCTTGAATGAAGGTAGAATATGATAATCAGGACGTCTTCAAAGAGCACTCATATAATGATTATTTAAAATTAAATACACGTGATGTTTTTTTTTTTTTTATTTATTTTATAATAACAATTGAACCCAAAAGACATATGCCTCTACACGTAGATAATTCATAGTTACAAATACAAGTGGTGTTAGCGGCTAAATTGCTTAGTCGGAAAACAGCGACCGGATGCGGTGATGTTTTATTGTTTTGAGTGGTGATGACAAAAGACTTAAAAGACTTGTGGGGAAGTGAGTGACTTGTGGGGACAGAGACACGTAAAAAGACAAAAACATGAAATAAAATTATTGACAATATTAACAATTTAACAATTATAAAGTTAATAGAAAAGTATATACCTAGTTACTTAAAAAAGCGTATTATACTTCTTCGTCCAACAAGTATAGCTATAAAACTCATGGCAAGATTTAAAAACTGGTTGATTTTCATAATTGTTTGAAATTTTATTATTACAAATACAAAACATGACTCACTTAATACTCGTTTTGTGATCTTGAAAAAAAAAATAACAGATTGTCATGCATTGTAATTTAAAATAAAGTTTTTGTAAATCTCTAAAAGATAAATCATAAATTAGTAATCGTTTTAATGTATCTTTCACAACCATAGAACTATAGTAATTTATAAAATGGATAATTTTATAAATTAGTAATCAAGTTTTAAAAATGTTCTAAATATATCACTTAATATTTTTTTCTTAAACTAATTATTGATTTAGATATTTTCATGCAATTATTGTTCTGTATTCTGGATAGTGATTCGAGAAGGGGTCATGTAGGCCTGTAAATGAACCGAACGAACACGAACATTAACATGTTCATGTTCGTTCATTTAACTTTTATCGAACACGAACACGAACACGAACACATAATCGAACATGATTTTATGTTCATGTTCGTTTATTAAGAAAATAAAAATGTTCGTTTCGTTCATGTTCATTCGTTAAAAAGCTAAATGAACACTTCACGAACATAAACGAACACAAATGAACAATAATAAACGAACATAAATGAACAATAATAAACAAGCATAACTGAACACAAAAAAACAATGTTAAATGGCCATTTTGGAACTTTTAGTTGTATTAGTGGAAATTAAAATCTTACTAAACTTATAGTTTTCTAATATAACATAATACACTTATGTTTCACATATTAACACATAATACCATTTTATTAATATATTAATTAATATATATAAATAAACAAACATAAATGAACGAACATAAACGAACGTAAATGAACAAACATAAACGAACATAAACGAACGTTCATGAACGTAAACGAACGAACAAAACATGTGTTCATGTTTGTTCGTTTAACTAAACGAACACAAACTTTTTGTTCATGTTCGTTCATTTACTAAATGAACGAACATAAACAAACTTCCCGCCGAACATTTCATGAACTGTTCATGAACGTTCGGTTCATTTACAGGCCTGGTCATGTATTAAAGTTTATGATTTTTCATTCAACAATCAAATCATAAATTCATTGAATCTAAACCGTGCATAATGAACATATTATAGGGCAAATATATCTTTTGCATAAAAGATCAAATAACCGGATACACAAAACTATAAGAGTTTAACAAAACTGATCCAGAAGAAGTTCTCAGGTTTACTAATAAGTGAAGAAAAGTCAGATAAACGTGACAACAATTAACTTGCATGATTTACACATTTTCAATAGGGTTGGCAAAACATGTTTAATCGTTTTTCACAGGTTAAAGATGACGTGCATACTACACGTATCAAACATGAAAATTACTTGTTTAACTACATATATATCATGCCTCTACTTTTTTCAAATGTTTTTATGAACCAACAATGACAAATAATGGACTCTAGCCTCCTAATTTTAATTATTTTTAGAGTAATTTACAAATTGTTTATTTTATTAATATATAGAATTTCATATTATGTTCTTTAGTTTTAATAATTACATGTAATGTCATTTTTTAAAACAATTTGCACATTTATCGTTATTTAAACTAACATCCATCCAAATTTATAATTAAGTCAGATATATGTAACTCACATGAGAGGCATTTATGCATTTTACATGCCTAAGATGAGTCAAAAATATTTTTACATCGCTTCATTCACGTCGCCTTTTATGTTAGAGTGTTAAATGTTGAATATCTATAATTTTTGAATAGTAGAAAATCATTATTCGTATCTGTAACTGAAATTTCGGATATCCAAAACTTCAGTTACAAATAGCAATTCAAGATCCCTGCCAAATTAATCATAGTGATATCAAATTAAGCTTCAATAGATTTAATCCGATGGAAAAAAGGAAGCCGATAGATTTAGTGATGTCAAGTTGTATTTTAATTCGGTTGAATCCATGGGAGGAGGAAGACAATGGATTCAGTGATGGCACAAATTAGTATTGATAATTGCAGTTGTTATCGTCACTCTAACTGTGTAGAATTCACCTTGACGTCGGAGTGCCGTTCTCACTTCTAGCTTCCTGGTGTAATGATCTAGACTTCTCTGCTTCATTGTACGCTTTCAATTTGAGATTTAGAGTTTGTTATATACTGCTTGTTCTTAAAGAAAGACGGCATAAGAGTTAGATTATTTATTAAAGTCTCAATTAATTAATGTTTTATTAATTATAAATTATCAAATTACATAAATGCTCCTCATTTTAGGGCCATATGCCCGAGTTAACTGTGAATTTGAATGGATGTTAGTGTAAAAGATAATATATGAGCTATTTTATAAAAAAAAAGCATACAGTGTAATTATTGAAACTAAAAAACACATGGTGTAATTTCATGTATTATTAAAAGACACAATTTGAATTTACTCTTACTTTTAAAAACATAGAAAAATAAATAATATAATTTTATTAAATAGGTTTAATAATGTTATAAACAGATCGAAAATTATCAGTTCTAGTTTTTAAAATATGTATTGTAAACCTAAACTACTAATATAACTACACGCTGAAAAGTTGGTGCCCTCACAAAAATATTGTTCAGTGAAAAGTACACGAGTTTGGCCGCTTAACATTTCCCATATTTCATTTATTTTATATTTTTAGTTAACTTTTGATACATTTGTGTTTTCTTCTATTTCTTTTAATATATATGAATAAATTACACACATGTTCCAATGATTTCTTAAAATTTAAAATTATGAACATAGCTTTTAAGTTTCCTATTACAATATATAAATTTCATTCGAAACCGATCTAAATTAAATATAATAATATCTCATAAATAAAAAGACCGTTCTTAGATCATTCATATTAGCATCTCCATTTATATCCTCATTTTTAAATTATAAAAAAACATAAAAATTATGTAATTTTATACCTACATCAGATTTCCAACACTCACATCCATCGCTTATAATTTTAGAAGAATCATAATAATCCCTCATATTTAGAGGTCACCATCTATCCTCAAAACTATTATTTTATATTTTTCATAAGTTTTTTTGAGTGTAAGAGAAAGAAAAAAATAAACAAATGAATAATTAAGTATTATGTAATTAAAATAATGATAGATATGGAGAAGCTAATGTGAAAAACTTGTAGAAAATAAACAGAAGGTAAATTACACGAACAGTCTCTGGGGTATGCACGTATTTCAAAGGGTGTAGTGTGAAGTAAAGTAGAAAAAAAAGGTATAATGATATATCATGTGCTATGTAATATATATAAAATAAATAAGTTTAGTTTTAAAACACATCCTTCCTCTTAATTTATTATCATTAACAACTTGAACGTGTATTTTATAGGATTTAGATCCTCAAACCCTTATATAGACCGTAGAGGCGTAGACAACTTATCATAAAAAATGTTTTGTTGTGAACTTTAAAAGAATAATATAATATAGAGTAAAATGCTATCTCTAACGTTCTGTTAAATTTTCCATTTCATTCTAAAAACTTTTTTTTTTTTTGCCATTTTAGTTATTTTAGTTTACCAAATATTGATATTTTCATCCACTCCATTAACAACGTTAAACTCCATTAATATAAGGGTATTTTAGTCTTTTTCAATACCATAATTATCCAATTAAAATAAATTAATCAATTAATATTCAATTAAAATTAAAAAAAATACATGAAGCAACTAGTGAGATCAGACGCTTCGATTTAAAAGCTTCGATTAACTCTAACCCATGTTGTTCGATTGAAGTCTGCCGTGGGATTTCAATTAATCTTTACGTTTTGTACAAACGTGTACCGTTATTTGATTAAGGTCTGTTGTGGTATTGATGTTTGTTGTTGACATGCTTTATTTGATTGAGGTCTTTGATTGAGCTCTGCTATTGTCACATTTGAACGTGAGAATAGTAGACCTCAATCAAACAAAACGTGACAACAGTAGATCTCAATCGAAAAACAGTACACATTCAAACAAAACATGAAAATTAATTGAAATCTTACATCAGACCTTAATCGAACATCATGTGTTAGAATTAATCGAAACTTTTAAATTGAAGCGTCTGGTATCACGAGTCGATTCATGTGTTTTTTAGCTTTAATTGAATATTATTCGATTAATTTGTTTTAATTGTATAATTAAGGTGTTGAAAAAGACTAAAATACCATCATATTTAATAAAATTTTAACGGTGTTAGTGAAGTTAATAAAAATTATAACATTTGATAAAACATAGTTACTGAAACGTCAAAAGAAAGTTTTTAAATTGAAATAAAAAATTTAACGAAACGCAAGTTACGAAAAATTTTTTTTACTTTATAATATAAAATTAGATTAGTATGTGAGTAGTTTAATGAGGGTAAAAAAACCAGGGTGTGGTGATGGTGGACCAAGTGTGTTATGGGGGCAGAGGCAGCTTTTCCTTTCCAGTTTTATTATTCATTTTGCTTTTCAAAAGCACACTCACACACACAAACACATCTTCTTCTTCTTCATCTTCATCTTCTCTTAGGATTCTTCTTCTTCTTCTTCTTCTTCTTCTTAGACAAGTAGACAACCATCTCTCCTTCAAATCATTCCTCCTGCTCCTCTTCATCTCTCTCTCCAACCCCCACCATGTGAAAACACTTTCACCACCAGTTTTAAGTTTTCACACACATTCTTCACTCCTCTCTCTCTCTCTCTGTAAGTACACCTCTTCTTCTACATAAACTCTCCGATTTAGGGTTTCTATGCCTCTAAATGCGTTAACTGTTTCCTAATTTTCCATCATTTTCTTCCTCTTATGAAGAATCATGCTCATTTTGTTCCTTGTTCGTGTGTTTGGTACGTTTAGCTGCAAATTTTTGTATATTGCTGCTCTAGTTGTTGTAATGTAGTTGAAAAACTACTTTGCTTACGACAGCATTTTAATTAAATATTTACATATTGTTAGGTGATGAATTAAGGTCTCTTGTAACCTAGTTTTTCAAATTCCTTTTTCAGAGCAGTTTAAGTCTTCTGTTTCATGTCAGAGGTGATGAATTAAGGGCTCTTTGTTTCTTTTTCTTATTCTAATCAATATATTTATAAAGTTTATATGTTCCTTTTTTTTTTTATACCAATTTCTTGCTTATTTTGTAGGTTTCTTGTTCATCTTTTTATATTATTAATTTATTTTGGAAGTTAATTGATCCTTTGCTTTTGTTCTTTGCCCTGGGGGATCTGTGATATGAACAAGTTTCTTAAAACATAAAAGTCCAAGTAGATCTGCTATCCTGCTACAACTTTGGTACTCCATTGTCAACGAACATGTCCAATTTTGACTTTTTTAAAATCACTATATGCAGCTTTGCGGGTTTTAATCCATTACCCCTACAAAATTATTATGTTTTGAAATTGTTCAATTTTTGTTGAATAGTAATTGAAAAAGAAACTCATTTGGCTCTCAAAAAGTCAAAAGTGAAATCATGGACTTCTGTTTCGGGGAAAATGAGTGTATTGCTTATTTACTATTTTATTTAGTCTTGAAGAAAATTTATTGCCTGCAAGATCTGGGAGCTTAGGGTTCAAAATCTGAAACTAGTCCCATTGATTTGAGCTAAAAATGTTGATCCATAACAGAGTATTAGACTTTTTTATGTGTTAGTTTAATTTAGTTTTACAATCGGCTTTCCTCGTAGAAATATATGTTAGCAGAATCAAATATACTAAATGTGTTAATAATACTGCTGTTAGTTTGTAGAACATATAACTGGAAGAATGACAAAAGTAAGCCCAGAAGTTTTCGAAGAGACGCAAATGCAAGCTGTTTTGTCTGTATCAGCAGATGTGAGTTTCAAATCAAATAAGTTCCCCAAATATAAATTAGGACCAGATAATCAGATTCTTGATGAAGCAACCGTGGAGAATAAGGGACCACCGTTAAAAGACATTGTGGCACAAGAAACCGAACAATTATCTGATCAACACAAACGTCTCTCGGTTCGTGACTTGGCCAGTAAATTTGACAAGAATTTGTCTGCTGCAGCTAAGCTGTCTGATGAGGTATAGCTAATAGTATTTTATTCAAAAATAAAATGTACATTTGTGAATACACTAAATTTAGTTACTTATAACACTATATTCACTGAATAAATGGTAAAGAACAGTATATGCTGAGATGATTCAGAATAATAATGTTTTCTTATGGAATGGGTGATTGCCCTTATTTTGGGGAAATTTCACATATATATCCTTCTAAAAGCTCAAAAATTGATATAGTATTCTTTTAAATTTCATAATAACCCTTGGAAAACACTAAAAGTGTCATCTTTATTTATTTTGAATAACCAAAAACAACAATAGGCGTTGAAATGATTCACTGTTTTCATATTCTTTTATTAGTGAAATAAACTTTTACAAGTAACTGAGATTTTTTATTTACTATAAAAGGGTAAATTATGATATCTTTAATATTTTGAATGGGTAAATATGATATTGTTTTGAATGTTATATTGAAATTAATCCATATACAGCTGTCATTATATTTCTTAACATAGATTGCATTGTGTTATTATATATAGGCTAAACTCAGAGAGGTGGCTTCCTTAGAGGGTCATGTTCTTTTGAAGAAACTTAGAGATGCCCTGGAACATTTAAGAGGGAGATTAGCTGGTCTTAATAAGGAAGATGTTGAAAAAGCTATCTCTATGGTATACCCTTTTATTATTATAATTATTATTTGTACTCTGCTAATCTTCTGTTAATTATATATGCTTTAAGAAGCCTTCTGTAATGGCATGTTAACAAAGGCAAAAAAATGATTGTTATTAATTTGTTATGGTGTATGGTCGATGTTTTTTATAGGTGGAAGCATTGGCAGTAAAGTTGACCCAAAATGAAGGGGAGTTGATACAAGAGAAATATGAAGTGAAGAAACTTGCAAACTTTCTCAAACAGGTGATAAAGTGTGATCAATTACATCCATAGTATATAGTTCTTTTAAGGGATAATGTATGCAAAAGCCACCAAGTATTCAACTTTTTTCATTAGGTCACCCAAGAATGTATTTGTTTCATCTATATGGTTATACCAATTCTGACAAAAAACATGCCTAATAATGAAAATGCTATTATTTATTTTTTGTAAGACAACATTTATAACCTATAACATGTTACACCTCATCGCATATATTTTTCTTATCAGATATTGCAATATCATTTTCTCACTTGATATGTTTTTTTTTGGTTCGAAATGTATAAATGAAATTGATACATCTGTAGGTGGTCCACAACCTTAGTGTAAGTAGGCCACTGGTCAACAACTTTTTTAGCTTGAAAACTATGTATTCAGATTCTATTACTTTGTTGTAACTTCTTGTGGGTGTAAGAAATAAAATTCTTAATTCTTTGCAGGCTTCTGAAGATGCTAAAAAATTGGTAAACCAAGAAAGATCTTTTGCTTGTGCAGAAATTGAAAGTGCAAAAGCAGTAGTGAGAAGAATCGGTGAGGCTCTTGATGAGCAAGAAAGAATATCACTAACATCGGGAAAACAGGTAACATAACATTTATGACATTAAAATGTACCTGAAAGTTACGGGTAAAGGGCATTGTTATTGTGTTCTTTTCCTAAAAAGAAATTGACTATTTGACCGACTTCTGGCCAGGAAATTGAGGAGATGGTGGAGGAAATCCAGCAGGCTAGAAGAATTAGGTTATTGCATCACCCCTGCAAGGTATTTGTTAATTTGTGTTGTTTAGTTTAATTATAGATTAATACCATAAAACCAACATACTTGTTCAATTTGCATGAAAAGTTCATCGACCAAATTATTTGCACACTAGTACACATGTTGAATCTATATAAGCATGTTTGCTGATGTCTATGATAAGTAGAAATGAACTTGCCCCTTTTCCTGATTTTAGCAACCAGCAGGCGATGTATTACTAACTTAAGCAACCAACATCATTTTAATCTATTTACTTGTAGAAATAATAACTAAAGGCACATTAAATGCCATGTGACAGATACATGTACACTAAAATGACAAATTTACCGTCACTAGTGTTCTAGAAAAAAAAGAAGCAAAAATTTGACCTACTATACAGTGTAACTTAGTTGCTAAAACCGCTGATAAAATATAAATCGGTTTTTGTTTTACGCTAATTTTAAAGTTGATTTCTAAATAAGGAAAACTTGTGAAGCTTTTTCTTCCTAGCAACTTGCCTTCTATTTATTTTCAATAAACAGTCAATACGTGACCATCATCTCAACTCTAGGTTTTGTACATTGATGAAAGCAATTATTTCTGTTTACGATTGCAATTTTAATTTTGTAGCACTAACCTGTTTGTGTGCCTTTGTCTTGTAGGTGATGGATATGGAACTTGAGCTTCGAGCCTTGAGGCTACAAATTCAAGAGAAGTCTGCGTTCTCAGTAAAGCTTCAGCAAGAGGTATATCTTACTTAAAATAAAGAAGCTGAAAAGAAATAATTTAATGTAATTAGATATATTGTTCCTTCCATTCCAGGAAAAATGCAACCTTTGAATCCATGCACAATTAATAACAAACATATTGATTTAATATCAATACTACCCCTTAATAAAACAAAATAAAGAAAAGCTGTGAACCAACATCAAAGCAACAATTACTGATAAAAATAATTTGTTTACTAATTTACTTTTGTTACATCCACATCACTACTTAAATTATAATCTAAATCCAGTTAATGCTGAAGAAATTGGCTGAGGATAACAAGTTAAGCTTATATGCTCTAGAAGGTTCTGGAGGTTTGGGCTCAATATTACGACTTCAATCGCGTTCAGAAGATGCAATGGAGCTCTCAAAATGTTCAATTCAATGGTACCGTTTATCATCACAATGTAGCAGAAGGGAGCTTATTTCAGGTGCATATTAATTTATTATTACATAATCCGTATGCAGCTAGTCTCTTCCAAAATATTTTGTTATCTTTATCTCATTTTATTTTGTATTTTTCAAGAACACTTGTGGCTATCTCCACCATATACTTATGAATTGGGGTTATGTTTTATCTCAAAAGGGTCAAATGAGCTGTCTGGGTCAAACGATTCATAATTTATCTGAGTTGTATCTTTAATGCAAAAGCCCTCCTATATGTTATTCAAAATATCTTTTTTATTACTGAAAAAATATAATTTTGGTAAGCTTACACACTTATTATTTATAAAAATGAATTTGGACATAAGTATCCATTAAGTGTCTAAATTTATTTTTACCAGGTGCTAACAAATCAGTTTATGCACCTGAGCCCTTCGATGTTGGACGAATTTTGCAAGTTGATATTACATCACATGGCCAAAAATCAGCTGTTACAACGGCTTGTCCTGTACAACCTGGTTTGTTAATTTCTTTTCAATTTTCTATAAATAAAATGTTTTTTTTAATTCTGATAATTAAGTAGATCTGTTGTAATATACATTTACAGCTGTTGGATTGGAGAGTTATGTGGAGACGCTTTCTCGAAAAGGAGATTCTGAATTCAGTGTATGTTATATATGAAATTTATTAAGACCCATTTTTTTATTCTAAACATAGTTAGGTAGAAAGATGCTTGATTGTTAGTCATAATTTTAACATCCCCTTTTAATGGTGACAAACATATGGGAATCTTTTGAGTTTTGACAATATACAGTTAGGTCATTTAACATGAAAATCTCATTAAAAAATTCCAAATAAAAAATTGCTTGAATTTTTCTTTTGTTATTTTTATTTGAGTTGATCCAGCATGAAGTTAAATTATGTTTTTGTATTTAATATTACAGGTGGTGATATCTCAGATGAATGGACGTAATTATTCATCACATTCTGCTCATTTGTTACGTGTTGGGAAAATGAGAATGAAGCTTTCAAAAGGATGGATCACAAAGGCCAGAGATGCTTATTCCTCTTCATCAATGCAGGTAATACTTCAGAATCTCATTTTACCATTTAAAAAGTACTAAAAATATCATATCAATAGTAATTAAACAATATCATTTACAAAAATATCATACATACAAGATGATCCGTAGTAGTCATTGTTTTCCTATTTGTTTATTCAGTAAAACAAATTGTTGTAAGGAAATGTTTTTGCTTTTTTTTACTATGTGTATGTGTGGATGGTTGTCCAATACAGAACCATCTAAAGTAGAGAATTACAAGAACTTCATAAGCTCCATTCTCCTTATTCGTTACATGAGTGTCTCAATGTTCCTAATTTCTTGCAAATTAATTGATAATCACATAAGCTCCTTTTTGACCAACTTTCAGCTATGTGGATTCAGAGGTGGCGGGAATGTGGCTGCTAAATCGTTGTTTTGGCAATCAAGAAAAGGGCAGTCTTTTGTATTAGTGTTTGAATCAGAACGAGAAAGAAATGCAGCCATTGTTCTAGCCCGAAGATATGCTCTTGATTGCAATGTATGTAATTATCTTCTATATTTATAACATTGTATTTTTATAAAAAGATAAATGAATAATGTTTGTTAATACAATCACAGGTGGTGCTGGCTGGACCAGATGATCAAGCATCACTTTATCTTCTCTGACTTTACTAATGCAAGTATAACCAACCAGGTTTCCAAGTGAGACTTGATTATTTCATTTTTTTTTCACTTGTAATTTTTGTGTGTGTGTGTTTTTTTTATTTATTTTTGGTTGTGTTTAATTGGGTTTCTAATTTTTCTACTAATTTGATCATTTGTGCAATCCTTTATAGGCATAGTTTTGGTTTGCCTGTTCTTTGGTTGTAGCAATTCTTTAATATAACAATGAAGTCTTGATTGAAGCTTTATCTTGGAGAAAATATGTAGCTCTTAAATTTATCTGTTTAAAGTATGTATAATATTTACAAGTAATACTATCAATGCACTATAATTAGAAATGAAACTATATAAAGATATATAAGAGCATTCACAGTGAAATCCTTAAAAATATGTGAGTGTGTTTGGTATATTATATGAAATGGTTTTGAGTGGTTGTGAGTGAAAGAGAGAGAAAATGTTATTGTGAATTGGTATATTTGAAGAATCACTGTTCAGTCATTATAATTTTTTTAATATTTTTAAAAGTGGTTGTGAGTGGATGAGAGAAAAAAAAAGTAATGATAAGGATATAAAAAATATTATTTAAATAAAAAGTAGAGGGAAAATATAATGATTTTTAGTATAATTATATGAATAAAGATAAGAAATCCACTAGGGCTGTACAAAAAGTTCGCGGCTCGAAGTTCGCTCGAGAAAAGCTCGAAAAAAGCTCGGTTCGACAAAAGCTCGTATCTAATTGAGCCGGCTCGGCTCGGCTCGAATTCTAAACGAGCTGAACTCGAGCCAGGGTTAGTTTGGTTCGAGTGCAGCTCATGGCTCGGTTCGTTGGCTCGGTGCATATAATATATATATATACATATATATATATATATATATATATATATATATATATTATATATATATATTATATATATATATAATAATTACTACTACTACTATTATTATGATTATAATTTTCATATTAGGATTTTAAAAAAATATTTTGTTTAAAAAAAAATATAACTTGATAGTAAATTGTTTATATTCAAAATAATTATATTTGTTTTCTTAAGTACGGAGTAACCAACAAAACTCAAAAGCTCTAATATATATTTTTTGTGTTTTCATATAAATTAATGTGAAAAAATTAAATCGAGCCGGCTCGAACGAACCACGAGCTGGCTCGAGTTTTTCACGAGCCGAACTCGAGCCAGAGTTTTCAGCTCGTTAAAATTTTCGAGCCGAGCCGAGCCGGCTCGATAAGCTTCGAGCTCGAGCTAGAGCTCATCCTGGCTCGGCTCGTTTACAGCCCTAAAATCCACTGTGAATGCTAGTGTTTAAAGAAGCTTATAAAAAAAAAAAAAATAGGGCATATAAGATTATATAAACTTTGATGGCAACAATTTAATTTGAAAGAAACCAAAATCATTTTCTCCTCATCATAACAGTTTAGGCAAAAATAAATCATTTAGATTTCTAGGTCAATCGATTTTGGTAGTTTGATTTGTCATGTTGATAGAGTGTTGTTTGTCGGATATTTATTCAAGTATGTGAATATAGGAAATCTATGAAGAAACATTTGGACTATGATCCATACCTTGCAGCCAAGAATTAGAATTAGAAATATAAAAAATTAAAATTGTTTCTTCTTTCAAATGTATGGCATTTTAATTTAATTTTGTTTTGACTTAAAGACAAAGACAAAGACAAATCTTTGTTGGATGAGTCTTGTTTGGACTCCAATAATGAGCAAAGACTCAATCCAGCTTGATGTTCCGTTCCATGCTCGTGGCGGTAGGTTTGAGTGAGATCTCCATTTAGGAATGTTGAATCTCCGATCCCCTTAGCCGTTAACCCAACCAACAAGCGTATCGATCTTGCCATAGGAATGTTGATTTAACTTGTAAACTGGCAACAACAATGGCGTCCTTCCACCAGGACATCACTTGAATCAGTGGGAGTTTGTGGCAGTTTGGGTGGGATGGCATGTTTGCTTAAAAATCTT
Source organism: Flaveria robusta (assembly GCA_025506415.1). Taxonomy (NCBI): domain Eukaryota; kingdom Viridiplantae; phylum Streptophyta; class Magnoliopsida; order Asterales; family Asteraceae; genus Flaveria; species Flaveria robusta. The sequence goes on from CM046472.1 coordinate 29,458,628, forward strand.
TCATGTTTATTTTATTTACCTTGATAAATATCATCCATCGGCCTTTAAAGCTTTCTTTCTTTGTAATCATAGTATCCAATGGATTCAAGAAATTACCATAAATTAATTTGCATGATATATGTTAGAATTCAAACATCATGATTCAAGAATATCACATCAGTTATGAGTGTGTGTATCAATCATATTTGGTCTCGGTTTAACAACCCTACCCCCATCTATCAATCAAAATTCAAAAGCAATCAGTTTGATACAGCTGCTGCCATCAACAGATGTTTGGCCGGCGGGTAAAGCGCCACCGCACCCAAGTCGACATTGGAATACTTGCGGTAGACCGCCCTCCTCCTGTCGTCGGTTATCGCCATCGAATGCAACATCACCATCCTCTTGGCACAATCCACCACTTGCGCCTCCGTAAACCCTGTGTGCATTTCAAGAGTATCGTGCCACACCTCCCTCTTGTTCATCGTCGCACGTGCAGCGTACACCGCAGCTGCAGCCACCATCGACGGTGAACATCTGATAGTAATCTCGTAGTTCATCATCCCCAATTCAGCATACAAGTAAACCATATTCTCCATCTGAAAAATCACAAGCAGTTTCAGTCTACACTAACCAATCATGCGTTATACGTTGAAGGAATTGAAAACACCCACGGTGGTTTCCGATTCCGGTGGGGCTGCTGCTGCTGTGGCGGCGGTGGCGGCTTTGATGAACCTAACGAGGAACACGTAGGGCGTAGGGACGGTTAAATTCCACTCCAATCGAGCCAGAATGCGCTTCTCCATCACCAGCACATGTCGATGCTCGTAAGCTCGATCCGAGATTTGAACTAGATCATTGACTTCCGGTGCCCATATTTCTTCGTATTTTGAAGCAATAAGCATTGCACTCATTCCTACACACTGTAATTCTCTTCTTGGGAGGGTTTCGGCAGCCAAGAATCGATCGACGATGTTGATTGTTAGGTACAACGTTTCACTGGCCAGCTCGAATTTGTTGTGAACCTCGATCAGCCAATCGACCAGAATGGCCCTCATTTTGTCGTTGATTTCAGGTTGTGAATGCATATAGTCATGCACTTTATGCTCATTCTGCAACAAAGTAACTCAATCATACGTAGAGTAGAGTAAATTAAGCTTTATGAATTTGAAATAATGTGTTTGTTACCTCCCTCTACGAGTTTGTAGAATTTGTAGATGTCTTCGACATAGTCAACTTGTGCAAGTTCGTTATGGAGGTCCTGAGCATCGATGTCGATAATGTTTTTGGGTTTCTGCTTGTGGACAGGCGGCTTTGCTCCGGGCGGTGAGTGTGGAGGTGAGTGAGGATTGAGGTTTATTGTTTCGTGAAGACGATGATGATTCAGGTTTCTGTCTTTCTTCAGTGTCGGGACTGATTTCGATTACTGTTGCATTATGTGGTATTGGTTTGACTTTGACGGTGGCTTTCTTCTTGGGTTGTACCGGTTTGTTGTTCATCAATGGTTTCTGTTAATCAGTGAATTTTAGATTTTGATTCGAGATGGGTTGAAGAAATGTTGCGTACCTTTGCTGCTGCTGCTGCATCTTTTTGTGCATTTGCAAGTACTTGTGCACAGAAACTTCTTGTAAGGGGTCGGGTTATCGCCGGAAGTGACTGCTGCCGGAGAGTAACCATGTTGCCGATATCACCAAGTGCACGGCGGCTCTTGTTTTGTCCGGCCGCCGCCATGTTCTTCTTTTGCTTCATGACCCCTACCGCTTCACCTTTATCAATCCGAAAAACAAGATTCAATCAACAGATTAAGTGCAATATATATAGTCAAGATTTTGATTTGGGAGTTCGATCTTTGAATCAGAATGATGAAGAAAAACACATCAGAATGGAATGGATACTATTACACAAATTGAATGTAAATCAGCCGGATTCAATCATAAATCAGATGAAAAATTAGGTTAAAGATAGTTTGATTGATAATGATACCTGGGTTTTGTTGTTGAAGAACATGACGCGAACCCATCTATGATCTATATAGATCGATTGATGATGATGATGATGATGAAATCGAACAATGAAAACACACACACACACACACACAGATGAATCTGAAAACAAATGTTGGCCCCCTTTTGAAGCCAATGAATTGCATACATAAGCGGCCCAACGGTCTTATAGCCGTTGGACTCTTCAGATTTACTATTTACTATGTAATGTATATTATTATTACCACAAACATTACAAATACACCCCCTATTGTTTCAACGCATCCGCCTTACTCTTCCCCATTTTCCATCCTTATTACTTCCCAATAATATTATTATAGCATATTATATTACACACGCGCGCGCGCGTATGTATATATATATATATATATAATTCTATTTTATAATCCTGTCATTTTATATTGTAAGAAATTAAATACGTTTAACTTTTATAATACTATACAACCAACCAGCATACCATGGTGTTTTGAAGATCATAGTGTGATGCTTTTTTATTGATGATAATTAGTTTTGTCATGCATTTGACTTATTAATGGAGTGATCATAAATTCTAGTAAGTATTACACCGAGATGAGTATACATGTATGTGACGCATTAGTCGTTAATGCACTTCAATAAAATAAACATGAGGGAGTGACTTGAGATAACTCATCTACCACCTTTTAGAATGGACCATAATTTTGAACATGTGGTTCATGACTCCTACCACCATATTACGATCCTCACACATTATCACTCATACATCTTTTGGTTTTTTGCTAGATAGTCGCATCCACCTATCTATATGCAATTATCTTTTGGTTTTTAAAAATCTCTTAAGAAGAAAATAACTTGAATTTTTAATTCAATAAATAGTTTTTAAAGTTCTATCTCATTAGCGCTTCCTTATCTTGTAGTAAATTACACATATTGTACACCCTTTCATACTCTTAACCTTCTTTTTTCTGAACGTGAGAAATTCATATTAATAATTGGTTAACTAGCAAGGAGCTAACAGACTAGTTACAAATACCAATGAGACAAAAAAAAAAAAAAAAAAAAAAAAAAAAAAAAATTCTTAATGCTCCAACAATTCTTATGATGGTATAACCATAGCCATTCCGCCACAACCTGCCATAACTACTGCCAACTACACCCATCGCCAACCTCGTGCCAATTTCAGATCCGCACCCAATAGGCATAACCATCATGGAAACTTCAACAACAGAACCTCTCTCTCGACACCCAACAGGCATAACCATCATTGTTAGTTTTGCCATTTTGTAGGTCAAGTAGCAAAAGAGTGTAGGAAGCTTGCCAGGTTTCTTTGCAAAAATCAAGTTCAAACAGGAAGTTTGATGAGCTCAAATAAGGCCTCACCTACTGCTAATGTTACTATCTCATCTTACATGTTTGATATCGGTGCTCTAACAAATCATATATTTTCTTTTTAATATTTAAAAATCCGCTTAGAATAGACATATGATCATCATTTAATTTTTAATAATCTCTTAACAACAAAATAACTTGAATTTTTAATTCAATAAATAATTTTTAAAGTTCTATCTCATTAACGCTCCCTTATCTTGTAGTAAATTACGCGTATGTGAGGGTAATTTTCTTTGCTTTATTCTTGATCTATATATAAGATAGTGTTTTGATGTCCTCCAACAATGTAGCGATGCTTAACCCCCGATTATTATAGATTTTGTTGTTCCTTGCTCTCCATATGCTTCAAGTGTAACCATGGCGTGAATGATCTTTTACATTAGCTACATGATAGTTCATGGAATTTAAATTTTAACCATAAAGGTTTGTTTCTTTTACATTATATCCCCTCTTTATGTACCCCATGGCCACATGGCAATTCTACCTCTACAAATTCAACTATGCATTTATATTAAATTGCATAGTGTATGCCATGTTACCACCAAATCAACCTTTTCATATGAAATCACATCTTATATTTATTATGGATTATTTTATGAAATCACATCTTATATTTATTATGGATTATATATTAGATCACAGCAGTTAAATTAATTTTTTTAATTAGTTAAATAAGGGAGGAATCAAATAAGAACTCATTTATTTTGTGAGAACTCTAGTAACCAATGTGAGCCATACATTTTTAAAGGCAAAATGGTAAATAATGATAACATAATAAAAAAATTTATAAAACAAAAAATAAAATAAAAATAAAAAAAGTAAAATGACGAAAATGTTTCTCTTCTTTCATAAAAAAAATAATTTTTTTTAATTAGTTTAACATAACCCTACCCAGTTTAATATTTTTTTACTAATAATAATATTTTATAAAATTTTAAATATGCTATCACATTATGCTTATTTATTTATGTTTTGACATGAACTTTTTTAAAAACTAAGTCCTACTTAACTACGTCAGTGTTGTTGCAAATATTTATAAACTTTCGAGGAGATTAATTTTTTCCATGTTTTAAGGCTTCACAACACATGCGGGCATGTTACTAGCTGTAAACACTAAACAATATTGGGACCATACTTGGTTACTTTAGGAAGCAAGTTGGCATGTTTGATATCTATGTATGAAAGATAGCTTCTGTTTATAAGTTGCGTTGTAGTCAAGAATATTTATGTACAAGTAACAGACCAAGAGTATGATCATAAGTGAACAAAAATAGTAAATTTATATAGAAGTTAACAAAGCAACCACAAGTGACACAAATGTCAATACACAACACAAAACAAGAAAAAAAAACATCCTCGTAATAATCTCAAACCAACCTTAAAAACATAATCTCAACCCTAGTTTGTGAGTTCCATGATAGCCGATACTATGTCACCGTCTGCAGCCTTGAGAGCTTTGACCGCCTTTGGCCTGGACACCCCGGCTTGAGTCATAACCAGCTCAATGTCCTTGGGCTCCACCCCAGTCTCATCAACGTCTTCTTCATCCTGAGCAGTGGCAGAGGACGCAGGCTCAGGCTCGGTTACCATGCTACTAAGATTAGGTGCTTTAAATTGCTCCGCAGCCTGACTCTGTAATTGTGAGCTTAAATCTTCTATCTTGGCCTCACCGAATATAACATAAGTATCTGAAGCAGGACTTTTAAATACATCAGGCTTTGAAATCACAAACAGAATCTGCAAGAGAAATAATAAAATTATTATTATTATTATTATTATTATGTCAACAAAAATCATCAGGTAAAGAGCAAGAACAAGGGTAGTTTTCAATCCGCTCACTTATGAGGGCTATTCCAGATTATATTTTATTTCTGACTAATAAAAATAGTTCAAAATAAATGAGTTGAAAGTTGTCTAAAGTCCAATTTTTAAATTAACCAAACCTTCTTGTCATTGTATATAAAAATTAGATTATTAACTAAATAAAACAGCTTTCATAATCATATTTGATAAACTAGTTAGATAAATATTAAAACAAATAAACTTTTCAGGCAAACCCAAGCATAGATGACCCCTTAGGATCCAAACCTGATTTCAACCTATTTACTTATAAAGATGACCCCTTAGTAATTAGGATCCAAACCTGATTTCAATAGATCAAACAAGTAGAGTCAAATAGCTTAGCTTAAAAAATAAAAACTAAACCTCCAAAGTGTAATTTACTTCACAAAACCTCCAAACCAATTTTATTCAAACAATCATATTATTACAGAAATGATACAAACTTTTCATACATAACACATTAGTATAGACTGTATAGACTTAAAAAAATGCAACCAAGTTTACCTTCTTATCAACTTATGCAACCAAGTACTTTTCTCATACCATTTTATGCATCCATGTTTCAAGTTGTTACCAACTTATGCAAAACATGGCTGGGACACAAAGTTGATAAAATATTATACTTGGATCCCATTAGAAAAAGAAACAGAAAAAAAATGTAACCTTTTAATCAGCCAAAAGAACACACGTTTTGATTTATGACCTGCCCCCGCCCCAACCCTTTTGCTAGTGATTTTTGCACATAAAAACTTACATTTTTACTCTTTTTAACAGTAACACGACTAACACCAGGAATGGGCTTCATCCCGAGCTTTAACATAGCCTTTCTACTCTTCTTTTCACTTCTACTTTGCTTAGACCTCCCACTTGCATCTCCATGTCCTGCTTTTACACACAAATTATTGCAACCTTTTCCAACAAAATAGAAGAGCTATTGTAACTAATTGCAGTAGTTAACGATTTAATACAACACACAGCACAAGCCAAGGCAGGTTTTGTTCAATATTGGTACTTTTCAGTGTTAGGCCTAACAAGTCAGTCAGGATGGGTTTACCCATACACTATTCGCCTACTTTTTAAAGGTTACTAATAAATAATTAATGAGTTAGAAATTAGGGTAAGTCAGAAATCCCTGACACGAGTAAAGTAGGTTGGAGCTAAAGAGGCCTAGGCCATAATAAAGATGACACAGCTTAATTGTTCTATAGACGGGTCAAGTTCGAGTTGTGATAACTTGTTTCAACTTGCCAACATGTTTACATGATTCTGCTACACAGGTAACAGGTTAGGGTTCAATTTTTTCACCCAATTATGCAAATTGCTCATGTTCAGGTTGGGCTATGCAAACCTGCCAATCCACATCATCTATTTGTAAATGACAGATGGCTTGAAACAGGAAGATTGTGGGGGAACAAAGCAACCAGTTACAAATCATTCTCACCTTCCATGTCGTCGTCATCATCCTTGTCATCGTCTTCATCATCTTCATCATCATCGTCGTCGTCTTCCACCAACGGTTCCTCATGCTGCAAGAAGTCATCGCTCAAACATCAAATAAAACTGAACTTGTTTCATGTTCGTCGGTGAATATAAGAAATACTAGGAATTTGACAACTACAGTCATCACATATACTAATACTTATAGAATTTTAATGGTTTAAAATTGCAGAGATTAAATAAACAAATATCTAAATGATGAAAAAAAAGCAGCACTTTTATAGATGAAAACTCCATGAGATTCTATCTTCAATAGTCTACAAATAGAGATTGCAACTATGGAATATAACTTAGTTCAAGTCCTCATTTTTATCATACGTCTATACTACTTGACACGCCCATTGACATGATTCCATAGAAATTTCTTCATGAATGCTCAAAAGCGAAAACACACTTAAAATAAAAATACCAATTCATGAAATTATGATCAGAAAAAATCACAAATCAAACAAAATGACTAACTAGGATTATATCAGACTCTCTTACAAATATTCTGACATATACATAAAACTCAATGAGCCAAATTCCATTAGCAGTTTTACAGATCACGTAAAAAAAAAAAAAAAAAAAAAAAAAAAAAAAAAAAAAAAAACTGCGGAGATTAATCAATGTACGAAACTTGAATTGCAGAAACGATACAGTAGTTTGAAAGAGAAGAATGAATAAATAGTGGAACAGATCGGAAGTGAAATAACAGTTTTTATTTTTTAATTATAGAAATTAGGGATCTTACATGAATCTTCTGTTGCTCAAGATGAGCGGCAAGGAGTTGTTCTTGAGTTTGAGCAGTCATGACGCGCAGATTTAGTTTGAGAAATACAAAAACCCTAAAAATCTCGGTGGGAGATGTATGTATGTTTTGTATTTATGATTTGTATGTATGTATGTATGTATACCCCTAAAATAAAATAAAATAAAATCACTACTGAATTCTTTTTAGGCCCAATCTAAGTTAAGTTTCAGTATACAACAAACTTAGTCCTTCGACTATCTCTAAACGGCTCCTACTGCATCTTTCGTATATATCAGTGTAACGATTAACTGTATATATTTAAGAATAAGATTAATTAAGTTTATGTTGGTTGTTTAACAAAAGAAAATTGTTGCAAATAAGAAACATATTCCAAATATAAGATTAATTCATATACAATCAAGTAGTTGACTTTAAGTTAAAAGATAAAAAACATAAAAGAATTTATGTTCTTCTTCAAAGTCATTTTGTTGTTCATCTTCGTTTATACGTTGTTTAGTATTGAGTTTATTTGTTTTCCTTGTTCATTTTTGTTTCTTCTCTTGTCAAATGTTAAACATTGGACGTCAACGTGTTTAAATTACCCGTCAAACTAATGGGGTTGAAGATTTTTCTTCATATTGTTTGTGCAATGATTTAGCAATAGTAGAACTTCTTTCATATTTTATATTTTATATTTGGGGTTACGTCTTGGTATTTTTAAGTAAGTGTTCATTCTCTTTCTCTCTTCATCTTAAAGGTCTTTATGAAACATATATTATTTTAAGTATCATAAATGCACTTTGGCTACAATTTATTTTGAACTAGGTTTGAATGGCCGTTGGTTCAATTCATTAAAGATAACGTTCAAAAATCTAGAATATGTAGTGATATATACTACTGTTTACTTATTTGAAATAATTAATTTATGGTTTTAGGATAAGCTTATCACGAACCATATGCAAAATGGTTTGACGAATATTATCACCCTAGGCCTCGACTATGCATAGGCACGTTCATCCAACTATAGAGGTATTACGGCTAATAGTCATTTTAAAGGTCACATCCTCAATGTATGGGTATGTGATATCAAGTTTATTTGGTGTGTGTGTAATACCCTGCTTTATGAATAAAAATTTAATATTTGAAACATGTATTTCAAATATTATTAAATGAGTAAGTTTCGGGTCAAATTACTATTTAATTGTGAGACGTTTAAACAAATATTATTGTTATTAAATAATAATAATAATAATAATAATAATAATAATAATAATAATAACAATAATAATAAATGTGTATATAAACGTTAACGTGGCATTCATTGTTGTTGAACAAAATATATTATAACAATATATATATAAGGGTTATTGGATTTAAATACTAACTATTGAGAATTGGCTGCTGCCACCCCCAAGTATCATTTTGGCAAATATAACTCCCAAGTAAACACTTCGGTGTCTGTATCACCCGCCGTTTGTCAAAACTCTAACAAATGAGCTGATTTATTTTGGTCATTGTGTCAAATAAACCAGCTCATTGTGTCATATACGTTCATTGTGTCATATATTTTATATCATTTGTTAGGGTTTTGACAAACGGCGGGTGATACAGATACTGAAGTGTTTACTTGGTAATTATATTCGTCAAAATGATACTTGGGGGTGACAGCGGCCAATTAGTAATAGTTGGGAGTATTTAAATTCATTAACCCTATATATAATCATAATAATGACTAGTATTGTTATTTATATATAACTAAAGGGGTAAAAGTGAAAATTTGATCACACTTCATCGTGAAGCTTCTGTAAGTCGGTTATCTATTTATATGTACATTTTTGAAGTGTAAATTTTATTAGTTTCTTAATGAGAAAGAATTGCAAGGTGCGCTAAGTCTACAATATCATATTTACTTGTATTATATAGTGCACCAAAACTATGGTTATTACGATCTTCAAACAAACAAGTTAAAAGGTTTACGAACAGAAAGGGATAAATACATATTGGAGTAGGTTTGGGTGTGAGATTTTGAACAAGAAAGCATAAGAATTGGGGACGGTTTTGATCAGAACAGTTAGCGGGTTATATTCTACACTCAAGTTAGTAATACTAACAGGTAAGTACACTGACCCGTAATTAAATTATGTTACATATTTAATTACATGTTATATGTTTCATTTATTGTAAATTTGTATGAATTATGTGGAGATGAAATATGTTGAATTACATGTTATATGTGTTTATTTATTATAATAAGCATGATTATGGTGAAAAATGATTTATAAGATTACGGGTTCAAGTACGTGTGTTGATAGTTTAAAAAGGAGTTAAATATATGTAATGATTCCGGGTGTTGAAATCCCAAGGGGTTCGGGTGTTGAACTCCACAAATATATAAAAAGAGGAGTTAAATATATGTAAGGATTTCGGGTGTTAAAATCTCAATGGATTCGGGTGTTGAAATCTCAATGGATTCGTGTGTTGAACTCCACATACTGAAAAAGAGGAGTTAATAATTCTCAATGGTTAAAAATAAACCCATAAGGAATTCGGGTGTTGAATTCCTAGGAAGTAATAAGGATTTAAATTCAAAAGAATTTGGGTGTTACATCCCAATAAAATAAAATATGTTTTTTAAATAAAGAGGTGTAATTACTTAGTGAAAACTAATAAAAATATGTTTTAAATATTTGCAGTTAAAGCTTCATAGACGTTATCGGACGGATAATGAACCCTACTCTCGTGTTTAGATGTTGTAGAATAAAACTCGTTGTATAATAATGATGTTTTTATTGTAATACTTTTAAAAGTTTATGAAAGACGCGTCACTATGAGTGACAAATTTTGATATGAACTGTTACCAAACTCTGATATGAATTTTGAAAATATCTTTAAAAAAATTATGTGTTTCAGTATGTTATTATATGGACTGAAATATCACGTGATGAGATCGTCTAAAATACACAATCAAAATACGTAAACATAATATTGGTAAGCTCATAAGTTTAGAAGATATTATCTTTTGTGACAGAGATAAGGGCATGTTTGATTATGATATCAACTTTTCAAATGATATTAAAGTAAACAATAATAAAACGCAACATAGACAAGTTTGAAAGAGAGGGAACAATTGATATTGATACTATAACATAATTGGTCGGTGAAACGGGTTAAGATGCATTGTTGTGGTGGTTAATGAAATCAAGGGATGGACATTACTTTGTTGCATAATACGGGGGAATTGAAGATGATGAATCCTAGAACATGTTCGTTTGTTGCATCATCGTCTCTGGTCATCAGCGCCCTCGTACTCTTCGCTTTTTGCGATTTGGGATTTTGCAGAGTTGAACGCAATCTCATCAACCTAGGTGCTATTCGTGATATTGCCCCAAACGAAATCCACTTGGAATTGGAAACCCTCGCTCGATTCGCCCTCCAACAACACAACAAAAACCAGGTCATCCTAATTTCACTTTTATTTTCACCTAATCACATGAAATAGCAACCTACCTTGTTAAATGGAAACAAATCTAATCATAATAGCTGATAAAGATCGGTGCTTTTTTATGGGTTTCTTATTCTGCTCAATTTGATTCATCGCTTTCAAATGTCAAACCTCAAAAGTTGAAGCTTTGATAAAACCTGTAAACCTTAAATAATTTATTTGTTCGCCTATGCAGAAGTCCCTTCTCAAGTTTTCTAGATTGGTAAAGGCGAAAGAGCAGATGGTTGCTGGTATGATGTACTATTTTACTCTCGAGGCCGCAGATGATGCAGGCAACACTAAAGTATACGAAGCTAAAGTTTGGGTGAAACCTTGGATTAACTTTAAGCAGTTGCAAGATTTCAAGGTTTCCCATGAGCAATCTGTCTAGAAGTTTGTGATCACTACGGTACGCCTGTTCTTTAATGCTCTTATAAACAATAACCGCCTAATTGATGATGAGTTTGCCTATTTGTCTAGGGCCTTATGATGTATACAATTCATATTTGGGTTTATGTAAATAATAAATGTAATATGGAATAACCTGGTTCAGTCAATCTAGATTGTTCTTACTTCTGCATGTGTCATTAGTTGTTGAAGTTGAGTCTGTCCTAGAGTTGTATGATTCTCCCTTGCATTTTCGATTCAGAGCTGGAAATGGGTTGGGTCGGGCAGCATGTTAAAACGGACTATTTATAAGTATGGTTCCGAACAAGTTGGGTCAAGCTACAGACACTTTCTTTCCTTTCCTTGAGTTTTTATAGATAATTAATATGATGATATAACTAAAGAAACTTTTGCTTTTACAATGATAATCTTGTGTTTGATATGAAATGTTTTAGGATGCTTAGTGCATTTTAATACACTTTGGGAATTGGGTGAGTTTTGACCCGTTTAATCCGCTGTTCAAAATAACAAAAATTTGCTTTAAAACAGTTGATGTGATGCACTTTTTATAACCAAGAAAAATCTAACGTATGCGAAGGTTTGAATTGATGGCGTGGGAATCTTTTTTCGTAATCACAGTAGCAGGTCATTTGCATACATGATAATAAAAAAAACAGTTGATTCATATTTTTAGAAGAGGAAGAGATAACCACAAGGGTAAATCATGATAATAAAGTCATATTTTTTTCTAACTCAAAGCAAATGGTCATTTATAGAAGTTATTAAAGAACCATCACATTTATCATATGAAAGTCGATTTTTACACTCAATGATGCATCGTGACTCAGGAGGTAGCGTGTCTTCACATATCTTTTAAATGGCAGTCCATTAAATCATTTATATAACATTATTTTCCAAGTTAAATATGGGTATATATGAAATTTGTGGTAAACTAAAACCTTTTACTATTGGTGGAGATGAATTGAAACCATTGGGTCTGAGGATTTTGCAGGCATAAAGACCAGTCATCTCCAGCACAAATGCATTTTTTAGTGAATATCTGGGAAGAACTATCAAGATCAATATCCAGGCAAACATCCACACCATTATCATCCTTGCTCGCGATTTGAAACATAGAATTTGATATTGATCTCCATGTGCTTTGTTTGGAGTAGCAGTCCCTTGTTAGCCTCACCGGAAGCCCATCCCCAACCACCTCGATACACAACGGGGTCCTTGATAGCTGGATTGGAGAGTAATCACCACCATGACTCCATCCAGTCAACCGGTGGCATTCATCGGCAAATATTTGGCTCTTGTAGTCGGATTGTATGCAAAGTCCGGTCAACGGGTGGTATAGGAAAGTATAATTGCTTGATGTTAGTTTTGGAACTACGTGAAAAAATTGTACATATATCTTATTATTTAAAGATATAACAAGTTATAGGGCTAGGGAGTGGCCTTAATTAGAATAGAATAATTAAGACGCACCTTGTAGTGTTTGGCGAAGAAGATTCAATTTCCCGTTGAAATGGGGGTTTCTGAGGCGGGTCCAATTGGTATCAAGAAGCCCATATTGTTCATCCATATTTTGGACCCCTTGTCTAAGGTAATAGCTTCCTGGCAATGCCCACAAAGCCCAATCCAAGTCCATTTCGGCCAAATAAGCCATGTAACAAGGAAGAAAATTGTTGTCCGCCTGGTTTGTGCCCATTAGGTTCACACCGAACTCACTAATAAACAATGGGGCCCGGTGCGGCCCTCCTGTTAGAAACCCAACCTTTTTATTTATGTCACTAGTAACATCATGGCAAATACGGTTCAGCGACAACCCTAGCCATTTGCTTCTTCCACCCGAAAATGAGTATCTATGTGCTTCATATACTAGCTTGTTTGCTAACTCCTCCTCAAGTCCCAAAGGTTTGCTTTTTAGTGCGCTGAAATCTAGATCATAATTTAAACCCGAGATGATAACTAACACGTCAGGGTTAGCTCTGTGGATTTCCCTTGCACCTTCACGAACCCAACGGTACCATTCATTCACCTTTTGACGAGGGCCACGCAGCTCGTTTCGTAAACTCATACCCACCACCTACAATTCAATTTTTTCTTTCTGTTGGTAAATTTCTTTATTACCTAAACAATTTAAAGAATTTTATTCACCAAAAAATTTTAACTTAGTTGTTATATCACAAAAATAAATTAGAAAATTTACCATGTGATTTTTTCTATAACGTTCTCCCACGATAGACCACCCATTTAACCATTCCCTTGGGTCAAAATATTTATCCCCAAAGAACCCATTCCCATCATTATTAGAGCAGCACCACATTGGTTCGCTCACATGGTTATCGAGCACCACCATGATCCCTAACGACGTGATTGCATTTGTCACTGCCGAAAGCGCATCGACCACCGTAAGAGCCAAAGCCCAAGGATTGTACTTCTTGATACCCGTAATTGCGTTCATGAGATTTAAATCACGAAAAGTTTCCTCAACGGTTTTGTTGTTATAACGAGTGAACATATGAGTAGCCCAAGTGAGGCGAACACAATTAAACCCCAATAAACCAATTCGCCGTGTGATATGTTTCACTGGCATTTTGTCTAGCCCCTCAGCTAGCATGGGTTTTAAATGAGCGGGCCAGTTTACACATTTAAACTTGACCCGTTCACCGGTCAACTCATCCACCACCCACCTTGATTTCGTTGATAAAGGGAGGGAGTGGGAATATTTTGTGAAGAAAGAAAGAAATAAAGCTAAGAAAATAAAAAATTCCGTACTTCTTTCCATTGCTGAGATGTGTACTAATTACACGAAAACTTTAGGGTATATAAGGTAATTGTGGATAACTAACAATGTACACTTATGTATGCATGGTGTACAATCAAGGATGAAAAAAGACAGTAATGGCATATTATACAAAGAGAAAAACAAAATATTTTTATAAAAATAATATAAATCCGGATCATTATCCGTAACTTGGTTGCTGTGTTATGAGATTTGAGTTTGTTACTATGTTTAATGAGCGTCTCATTATATATTATTTTTCTTAATTTTCTAATATAAATGAATTTTAGCGGTATTTAAGTAATTTATATAAAATATAATAAAGCTATACATAGTAACACAAATTGTGATTTATATTTTGATATGCTAAAATTATTCAACAATATTTATAACGCCAACAATTTGCCAGTACTTTGCTTAGAAATTGCATGCTCGCGTGTACTAAAAAAATCATTTCGATAGTAATTATTTTGCTATTCAATATAAAAAAAAAATAGTTGGATACATTTAAGGTGTATTAAGAATAGAGAAAGGTTTAAATAAAAAGTCCCTTAAACCTAAAAAGTGTAATAAATAGTATCAACCATCAATGTTTTTAATCAATGGTTGAAATCAAATTATATAAAAAAATTTGTTAGATAATTATTTTAAAATGTTGACTTGTGCAAACTCCCCCCAATTATTAAACGTTCATAACTTTTATGTACGATAATTTTTTTTTTATAAAAATTACACCATGGAAATAATCATTTTATTTATCTTTAAATTGAGTACAATATTGTTTTGTAAAAAGATAATAAATTTTTTTATATTTTAAAGCTCATATCTCGCCGTTGTGTATTTAGTATAGTTCATTGTGTATTTTTGTTAGTTATTGTGTTTTCTAAAATACCATTGTGTTTTTCTAAAATGATGAATTAAAAAAAAAGTTGTGTAATAACATTGCTATGTATCTCTATTATGTAAAACATAATAATAAATTAATAAATAATTAATTTAATACATTAAAAAACAATAAAAAAATAACACAATTTATCAATATGTCTTTTGATCGTCATTATGTTATCTTGAACACTATAAGTTTTAAAAAATATATTGGTGAAATAACATCATTATGTACTTATAATTGTAAAACATAATGATAGATAACAAGTTTATATAAACTTAAAAAACAATGATAAAAATAACACATTATGTTATTTTTAACATCATGAGTTTTGAAAAATACAATAGTGAAAGTATATCATTATATACTTTTAATTATAAAATATAATAATAGATAACAAGTTTATATAATCTATAGAAACAAGGGCAAAAATAACACAAAATGATCTAAAACGTACAAAATGATGAAAAAATATAACAAATTATGTTAAATATATGACACAATGAACTGATATTTGACACAATTAACATACAAGACACGATGAGCTGACGTATTTGACACAATGATCAAAATATCCTTCTCTTTATAATAATAGATGAACACATGTCAAACCCACAGTTTTTCTTAAACCTTTTAGATTAAATATCTTTTTTACTATAACTCAACCCTTAAATATAAATAAACCTAAATACTCTTCAATTAATTAGGTTTATATTCTAATATTTATCAATGTGTCATCTAATGTTATTTTATATTTTTCAACTACAAGTAATTTACTAAATACATCTTGTGCTTGTAATCAAAGCTCTAGCTTCTAGCTCCGAGCCCCGTATATTCTTATCCAAATTCATAATAAACAATAATGAACATAAAAATCAAGATTTTGATAATAACAACCCTAAATCTAAGCATTGTTTGTATACTTCAAAATCAAGATTTTTTTAAAGTGTGCAGGGTTGGCATATGCTAGAAGGGCCCAAAATCTTTTTTTTTTTTTTTTTTTTTTTTTTTTTTTTTTTTTTTCTATTTAGGTGTCACGTTAATCCATTAACTTATATAAAAATTATAAACTTTCCATTAATTATATGTTATAGAGCAGGTGCACTAAGTAAAAAAAAAAAAATAATTTTGGAAAGGCTACCAGCAAAACAAACATTTCGTGGAGAACTCATTGAAGATGCATGTCACAATTGAAGGGAATTTATTCATTAAAAACAGGGGGGACAATACATGTGTTTAATCGGTTTTCTTTAACCTAAAAAAGAGAGAGGGATCACGGATTCTTTGTTATCAGGTTGATCTTTCACACGTGGCAACGGTTTCCCCGCCAAAAAACATCTGAATAGAGCAATCGATCGTTCTGGTTGTGAAAACGGGGCTTCGTGTGCTGCCCCTTTGATGGTTGCATAAGATAATAAATCACCATACACTTGTGTCCATCCAGCAACCTACCCAAAACCAAACTTGTTTAAGCGCGTTAAACACCTAAAACATAATAATAAAATTAAAATCATAGCCAAAAAAGAAAAAAGGTGAAACCATTCAAACGGTTTATAGAGGCCGGTTAAAAGTTGGTTAAAGTGTATATAAATGTTTGCAGTCTTTGAAATATAGTATATATATATATATGTAATATGTAATACGTTAAATGATCATAAGCTTACATGTTTAGATCCGTTGCACGACTCACATAAACCACATGCCCATTCTTTTACCACTTCTAACAAGAAGCTAATAATTTACTGAATTAACTAAGAAACCCGTTGAAAGTATAATTATCTTAATCCATACATAGGTGTATCTAAATATAGGAAAACTAGTGGATCGTTTATGTAATAAGTAAAAAGTCAAACTTAGAGTCTAGTATGTGAGTATGCCAAGAACTAAAGTTGTAAACTACCACAAAGGGTATATATATGTGGTTAAGAGTCTGTAAACAATCAGTAACAGGTATTGTTCTTCATCTTCTCTCAAACCATACACAAATTGTTCATATTCAAGTGTACAATCAAGAGCCTGATCGATCCTAAAAGGCCAATAAAAACATCGATGATAATAGTATAATTGAACTAACCTGGTTGTCATGGAACCAAGCCCTGTATGGCAGAGTTGTGGTCAACCCTAATTGCTTAGCCAAGCCATTGACTACCACCCGTGTTCCGATTAAAGGAAGGACCGAGTCTTGATCCCCACTGAAAGAGTTAAATAAAGAGAAATAAAAAGTCTTTTAATGTTTCTGTTACAAAAATGTTTTTTTCCTTCCTTCCAGATTTGTATTAATCTGTTACGTATGTATCACTTTGTCAAACATTGGAACATTTGATTATCTGATAATCATTAAAACATTAAGCAACATAAGCAGATAATATTGCTATCTTTTATATCATGTTTAAATATTATTATTACGATTGATTATCTTTTTTTTTTTCTTAAACAACAATTTCAAGATTTTTCAGGATAACCCTACAAGTACACAATCTAATCTGCATGCTACAAGATATGAGGACTTACACCTGACTTTGATTATTCAAAATGAGGTGATGGTTTTTGAAATGCACATGAAAAGGAGGGCCACTCACCTATAAATAAAAACCCTAATGCCAGACTTGATAAGGGAGGCCAACACAGGAGTCATTGGTTCTTCCATATCACTCACCCCATACTCTAAAATCCTGTAATAAAATAAAAAAGCTTAAGTCCATCAAACTTAGATTAATAGACTTGAATATGATCTTGGGTTCGTGTGATACCCACTACACGGGGCCCATCCACCGACATTCACAAGGCGAGCATTGAGAGCATTTTGAACGTCCTTGCGGTTCAAGTATTTAGTTGTTTCATACACCACACATACATCTACTTTTGTCTCCGCATTTTGCTGTCAAGAGTGAAAACAAGTAATTTAACTAGGGTCGGTCGAGTTGGGTGAAACGCGCAATTCCGGGTGAAAATCATATCAGTTGATGAAAATGACAGTAATGTCTAAGAAGATGATTATTTTAACCTGTAACATGATCTGATCGCGCCTGGTAGAAACAGATTTTATTGTCCGAATTATTTCTATCATTTAACATGTATTTGACCAAGATTAGTTGGTATATTTGAAACCACACATTTACTTGGATGGTCTAGCTTGTATAATAATTGGACGGTCTCCACATGCATTATCCCCCGCCCCTTAATTTAAATAATTATTCTCTGAATAGTTACAAACACTATGTCAACTGAATGGAAGTTGGTTAGTCTTTTGCATTTACATACACTCTGAGTGACAATCAACCCATTTGACTCATCAAGTCATTTCCCTTTAACTTAGTCTTTTGCTACCCGCCATATGGACACATTCATAAACAAGAATTAGGAAGTTGGTTACTCACATTTCGATGAAGAGCCTGTGATTGTGAGAAGACATCTGACGTACATACGTTGAGAGTAACATCATACGCGTTAACATATTCACCAATCTCTTTTGAAGCTTGATTTGCAACAAGAGAGCACGTAGGGGTAATAGCATTGAAATTGTCTTGTCTTATTATAGTTGAGAAGTTGCATAGGTTATTAAACATGTCATAGGTATCATCTGATATCAAACCATGAGACCATAGATACTCCCCCCTTGAATTAAAATCGTTATCAAACTCCAATAGTGGATTGCCTATCTACACAGCAAATGCTTAGTTCGATCCATTAAGGGAAAATAATAGGCATTTCAAAAGGAAAAAGAAAAAAGTCAATGAAGTTACTCACTCCAATTCCCTTCAGATTGATTTTGGCTTTTGAGTGAACTATGAGAGTGGCTAGTTGAGGAACATAGTGTCCTGTAGTAGAAATTATAGCATTAGCATGTTGTAAACATTATGCCTTACGAACAGCTTGATTTGTGAAGTCTCATCTCAACTGGTCAAAAGGATAGGAAAACGCCACGAGTGTATTTTTCATACATAACCTACCAAGTTTGTACTGATTTAGCTTTATAATCATATTCAACACATTCATAGTTTATAATATCTTCAAAACATGTCAAAAAGTGTTTGCAAGTGAATCCAATTAATTTGATTTGTTTGAACCAAACCAAGTTTGACCCATTAGAAAACCCACCCATTTTACTGCCTTTAGGTAGTGCTCCCTATGCCAGAGATATATCACTCCTCTTTTAATGAAAGACTAACTTGTACACATAGTGAAGTTGCTCGACTAATGATCTAAAATAATCCTCGATAAGCAGTAATTCACACAAAATGACATCTAAGGATGTGTATGGTATTGCAGTAATTCACACAAAATGACACAAAATGACATCTAAGCAGTAATTTTTTTGAATCCAACATGCAAGGTGAAATGAACAGTTTAATAAAGAACAACTAACGTACTTCACCCTAAAATACAAAGATAAGAATAAGCTTTTTCTTTGTCAAAAAGCGCTTATGATCTATTTCTATGAAAATGTAATGTAATTAGCAGGCATGCATCATATACATATATAGGGTAAGTTTATCAGATGATTAATCAATTTAAAAGCTCATTGCATGCATATATTACCTGCATAACTTTCACCCGTGATATAAAAGTCTCTGTTCTGGTATTCTGGATATTTCTCAAACCATTTCTCAAGAAACACAAGATTGTCCCCAGCTAAAAATAAATATTAATTTAGAATGTAACAAAAGCAATGAAATATAAGAAAGAATCATCATATACAAATATTCAACCATAACGAAAGAAAAGAATGATAGTATTCAAAAGAAGCTAGAAAAGAACAACCTGTAACGATATCATTTACAGATGTATAAAAGGATTTATCAAGAGAATAAGAGAAGCCCACTCCTGCGGGTGTGTCCAAATACAACATATTTGCCTCTGTCAAAAGGGATATATAGTGATTATCATTTTGAAACAGCAATATCCAAATCAATATCATCATCAATGATTTAGGGCAAGAATGTGTAAACATGTAATGGGTATGAATTGAATAAAAAGAGATGGAGTATATATGTATGTGTGTGTAACTCAACTCCTACCTTTATTCCAACTATAATCATTTACGAACAAAAGATCACCCTTTGGTTTGAAAGGGCCATGCTCAACAAAAGCCCCTTCTCCAACAGACGAACAACCGGGCCCTGCAAATCGAAAATCAATAAAAGGATGGATGATTTGTCAATTGAGCGAGAGAAGAATAATAACATGAACATGAATATGAATATGAATATGATAATAACCTCCGTTTAGCCAGAGCACGAGGGGTTTGGAAGAGGGGTCGGATTGGGCTTCGACGAAATAGTAGAATAGAAATCTGTGAGAGAGAGAGTGTTGGGCATCATCCACGGCCACGGGGATATAACCGCCGAATTGCTTGAAACTCACCGCCGGTTGCCCAGGTAACTGAACTACCTCCTCCACCTTCAAACAGCAACAACATCTATGCATTAATAATAATAATATTATTATTATCATCATCATCATCCCGTACGTTAGTTTTGCAAACAGATCAGATGCCATGATTATGATTAAGATACAAACTCAGTTTGACAATGATGGATGGATGGATGGATGATGATTCACACATGTAATGTAATTAGTAATTAATAATTAATAATTAATAATTAATAATTAATCAGCGCAGGTATCAAAATATAAATATCATTCACATTAACTGGTATTTACGTGTTCTTCGACTATAACATTAACTAGTAATTACGCCATACAACACAAATCATGCATATTGTTAAACAAAAACGACTAGCATTATATTCGTCCAATGAATGTGTTATAATAACTTTGATATGCATTAACGGATTATTATAAAAACAAGGTCACCAACGGATCATTTCAATATTCGGAATTCATTAAATAAACGAGTTTCAAATTCTCTAAGTGTTCGATGAACAAATTGCAATACACTATTATTCGATTATTAATCGACATCTTTATAATAAATATAGGACATTAATAAGTCGAGAACTATTTCCGGGCTAAAGTAATTGCTAGTAAATTTACGTTTTTCTAAGGTGAGTTTCACAGCCCTTTTTTTATATTGTTTATTTATAATCTTCGGGGGAGAAACATTCCGTACAAATTTTATTGATATGATTAGGAGACAAATACTTTTCGTGACTTTGTGATGACTTTGAGCTTGTGCACGGTGGCCCTCTTTACGATGGTCCTCGGGTTTTGTCTTAGAATATCATATCATGTTAAAATAAATATTCTTTATATGCTTTCATTTAAACCTGTGAACTCACCGGTTTTATGCTGATAAATATTTTGGCATGTTTTTCAGGTAAATAAGTTGCTTGGTATGAAATGTGATGGTTTGGTAGCAAGCACTATACATGGATGCCATGTTTTGGGACCATTAAATGTTGTGTTTTAAATAAACAAGACTTTTAAATAATACATCGGTTTGTAATCGAAGAATCTATCTTTAAATACTGTTTTTATTATGTTCGTGGTTTTAATGTATAATACGAGTGTTTGCTTTATTAATCACTAGGTTAGTACCCCGTGTATTACACGGGTTTGTTGGGTGTCGAATCCAACAAATAAAATATATAAATACGAACCCTACTTCCGCTCATACTATTCTTAGTGAAATTTGTTGGGTGTCGAATCCAGCAAATAAAATTTTATAATGTGAACCTACCGTCACACACACTAAGAATAGTATGAGCGGAAGTAGGGTTCGTGTCCTCAGGGATACGTGTCAATTATTTTATACTAAAAACGTTTAAGCACAGTTACTATAGTTGGTTATAGGTTAAGGAAGGTGGGGGTTTTAACTAAAAACAAAAACTGAAAGTAAATTGCAAAAAGTATAAAAATACCAGTAGGTTGACACGGCCGTGTCAAAAACTGTAAAGGAAATTCCACGCGGCCGTGTTAAGCTTCTGTTATAAAAACGAAAGTTGACATTTTTTTTATTATTTTTTTAATTATGAAAAAGGAATTACTAAAAACGTTAATTAAATTGTGAAGTAAATTCAAATACGCAAACTAATTTCAACATTAGGTTGATTTCTTGATTCGATTTGACTCACGATCATTAACGATTACGGTGCAATGATACTTTTTAATTAATGATTTGTATCGATACTAGATATCACGCTGTTCGGATATCCATTCTATCTAATGTCTAATCAAGCGCAGTTCGTTGATTAGAGCCAACCCGCTACTCTAAGCTCACGCCGTTCGGATCTTAGCGTGCGGGTTGCAACGATAGAAGTATCAATTATAGTTAAACACACACGCCGTTCGGTATGCTTAACTAGGTTGTGTGATCCTATAACGAGGGTGAATTCATAGACAAACTCAAACCGTTACTTGTTCCTTATATCAAAATTAAAACTTGATTAGGGTTTTAAGTTTTTGAAGAACTTTATTAGAAAAATTAACAAAGTGGCCAATTTTATTAACAATCTAATATATACCGGATTAAATCCGGGTTTAAGAGCAAGAACCAAACAAACAAACCATTAAAAATAAAAAGATCTCATAAATGTTTCACATGAGTTCAAACCAAATCAAAAAAAATTAAACCCTAATGTCGAAATTAAAATTGTTCTAGCCGGACATGGCTAGATCAATCAAAACCCAAAATCAAATAAAAACTTACGAATCAAACACGAAGAATTAAGTATCTTGCCAATGGAAATAATTCTACTAACAAAAAGAACTAATTTTCTGCAGCCCTTCTTGTTTTTTGATCTTGATGTTCTTGATTAATTCTTCAATAATCTTCAAGATTCTTCCAAGATTTGCTTTTTTAATTATCATCTACTATTATATTTATAATAGTGCATTGATTTTTCCAGATCCCCCTTTGTAGGATTTCAGTTTTTATCCCTTTATTCAGGAAAATCTGATGATAATTATCAAAAACAAGAATTATAAATCTTAGGAATTTTTCCAGCGAGCTTCAACGGCCGTGTAGAATTTTGTGAAGGAATCTTCGCGCGGCCGTTTGAAGTTTCTGTTATATAAATTGCTTCAGCTCCAGGATTTCTTCAACACTACTTTTCCCACTGCTTCAGGTCTTCCATCCTACTCACGAACTCACCAACCTTATAAAATCCACCAAAACAACCCAAAGTAGATTCCATTCCACCAAAACAAGTGTTGTACAAAATAACCAAAAATGCATGCAATATTTACAAAATATACATCAAAATATACTTTATAACTATGAAAAATAATGCTTAAAAATATGACTAACAGGGTTGAATATATAAATTATTAAATAATTAGTAAAAAAATTTATGAATTATAAAACTATGCTTAAAGATAAGATATGATTACAATTACTTATAAATAATTACTTTAAGTAAATAAACAATAATATATTTTTCTTAAACTTTTGATTTATTAAAAATGTATGGTTTGTAAATATTTAGTTTTAAGTAAAATGATTTTTTTTAAAAGTTCGTTGCTTTTTTGTTTTTAAAAAGTGTGTTTTTAATTTAAAATAAATAGTTTTTCAGTTTATTAAATTATATATTTTTAAATTTGAAAATGGTATGAGTAATATTATTAGTATTCAATATTCGTTTTAATAATAGAGAGAAATAAGAAAGTTAGTATGATGAGTTTTACGATTACGTCACGTATTATCATATTTTTTCCTTATTATAGATAGATTGATAGACAAACAGACAGATAGATATATAGATAGATAGGCTAGAAACCCATTTATTAAATGGATTATAGTTAGTAATAAACATAAAGATTTACAGTACGATATTTTAATATAAAATATGAATTTTATATACGTAATAGTTTAAGAAAATAAAATGATTATATTTTTTTTAACTCTCTTATATAAATAGTTTCATTTTTAAATATTCGTATTAATATTCTTTTATAAGAGAATTTATTTTTACAAAAATCTTGTTTATTAAAAACTCTGGTTTGTAACTATTCTAGTTGTTTTAATAAGATTGTTTTAAAAAAGTTAATAATTTTTATATTTTTTTAAAAAAGGCCGGATTTAAAATATTTTGTTTCAAAAAGGTTTAGTGTTTTTGAAAATTTCATATTATATAAATTTTTTTTATTATTAGTTCTATTTAATTAAAAAGTGCGATTTTTTATTTTCTTAATAAAATCTAACTTTAAAAAGATACATTGATTTTAAAAAATTTAAATGAGAGAGAGAGAAATACTATAATTAATAAAATTGATCTTTAATAAAAGAGAGAAATTAGTTTTAATGTTTAAATTGTTATAATACCCTTTTGGAGGGAAAAATAAGGTAATAATGTCTAAAAGAATGACAAATGGCAAAAAGGTAGGCTAAGAAAATAACATGTGGCTTTAAAAAGCTTGCTTAATTAGAATCTATAGATTCTGACTTTCTACATATTACATAAATGACTTGAAGTTTAACTATACTTAGACACATATGAATTAAGATATTACTTTTCAACAGATCCAACCACACTTTGTAGATATGTATTCACTTAGCTAATAGATAAAACAACATAAAAGTTGAAAACTTTGCTAACCCATATCGAAAACACTGCAAGAAAATGATTGAATATTTTGCTTATATTGGCAAGAAAACAATAGCTGCACAAAACTCTCCTAAACCAGCCACTATATTATAGATCGAGTGTACCACGTCGAGTTTAGAATCTGATGATTAAGTACATCCAATGAAGCTTGTGAATCAAATGCAGATAAAAAAAATCCTGCCGGCCAATGAAAAATTCAAGTTCAAATACATAAGGAAATCACAAATAGAAAATCTTTATATGTGCCAATTCAAAGATTTTTAGTAATTCTTATCATACTACAGTAGTACGAACTCTTATTACAAAGCATCGTAAAAGAATATTTCGGTCACAAATTCAACCTGTAACAATTAAATCAGAACCATAGTTAGAGCACAAGGGGAATAACAATCAATCGACTAAAAAATTGATCCAATCAAATCAACATTCAAGTAACAAATGCGAGATTCAAAATAAAATTGGAGCAATAAATTAAAGCTGGTTGGTTGTACAATGCGACTTTGATTCTAAACTAACGTACACAGGAAGTACTTGATCAATGATGGTGGGAGACTAAAAAGGTGGCAAATGGCAATGAAGAATCGTGAGATCTATGGGAAGATATTATTTAAGGGAGTGGGTGGTTTGGTGATGGAGCCTGTAGAGTAGGCTAAACTCCAAGAAGAACGAAAGGAAGAAGATAGTGAGTTTGGGGCAATTTTCTCAATAATCATACTTCAATCAAATACAAGAAATATAAATATGCAATGGAACCACTACTAACCACGTTCCTTATAAATGGAAAACATGCATGCACCACTAACTCTATTAATGCAGTAACAAAAGCTAAATTTATGCATGGAGAAGACTTAGTCAATTAACAATAAAACAAACAAAAGTCACGTAAAACGTAAACTTGGAACCGGGCTTAATTCAGCAATTTGGCAGGCTTCCTCCTATTTCTTTTGGGCCTATCATTTGGTCCAGTGGCTGCCAGGCCCGTATCACTGCCTTCCCCATCAGAACGAGGTCGTCCTCGACCGTGATTTCGAATTCTGGAAAACGAGCGTTGAAATCCTCAAACGACTCCGAGGTGGCTGTCGTTAGGTCCTCTCCTTTCCATGCAACTAAAATCTCCAATTTTCCGAGTATGCGACGAAAGTCCAACACCCGACTCGGATATAACAGAGGGCTGCTTGAATCGGGTAAACTTGGTAAAGGAATCGGTTCCGGGTTCCCTTTTGCCTCTCGGAGTAAGGACACGTGAAATACCGGGTGGATTCTTGCGCCTCGTGGTAGATGAAGTCGATATGCCACAGCCCCAATACGTTCCAGAACTTTAAAGGGCCCATAAAATCGCTTTGAAAGCTTCCTGCTAGTTCGTTGTGCCACTGTTGTTTGTCTGAAATCACGTAGCCTCAAGAAGACCATATCACCCACTTTGAACTCTTTATCCATTCTATGCTCATTAGCTAAAGTTGACATCCGTTGTTGTGCTCGCCTTAAGTTCTCTTTTAGCACTGTTCTGAGTCGCTGGAGTTCCAAAAGAGTAGCATCAATTGAAGGGACCACTGAATCCCCTAACTTGTACCAGTTGACATCAAGAACTGATTGGCCATATAATGCTTGAAAAGGGCTCATATTGATTGAACTGTGGTGAGAAGTATTGTACCAATACTCTGCTAAGAACAGATATTTGTTCCATGATGTAGGTTCATCAGCCGCAAACGCCCGTAAATAATTCTGCAAACAACGATTTACCACTTCCGTTTGGCCATCCGACTGTGGATGATAGGCTGTGGAATACTTAAGCTTTGTACCGATGGTCTTGAAAAGTTCCCTCCAGAAATGGCTAAGAAAAATTGGGTCTCTGTCAGTAACTATGCTACGAGGGAGGCCATGTAATCGATATATATTTTGGAGAAACAAACTTGCTAATGTCACAGCCCCATATTTTGGTGGTAAAGCAATAAAGTGAGCAAACTTTGTGAAGTGATCGACCACCACCCAAATAGCCGACTTACCTTGAGATAACGGAAGATTGGTAATAAAATCCATAGAAACATCTTGCCAAACATTGGATGGGATGGGTAAGGGTTGCAAAAGACCATAAGGCTTATGGGTTGGGTATTTAACTTGTTGGCAAACTTGGCACCCCCGAATAAAATTAGTGACATTAGTTTTGAGTTTAGACCAACTAAAGGCTGCCGCTAAACGTTTTATTGTTGCTCGAATTCCCGAGTGACCCCCTGCATGAGATGCATGAAATTCATGTAAAAGTACTAACCGAATTGGTGTACTGGCAGGAATGAAAATCTTATTGCAGTGGTAGAGGAGTCCTTCTTTGAATGTAAACTTCACAGTAGCATTGTCATCCTTTGTCAACTTTGCAACTAACTCCTTCCTTCTTGTGTCTGGTAAAACTTTTTGAGATCATCAATCCATTGCGGACCTGTTATCGAAATGGCTAAGAGCTGCTTAGTATCAACCCGGCTCAAAGCGTCGGCAACTCGATTTTCCTTCCCCGGTTTGTAATGGATTTCAAAGTCAAAGCCGAGTAGTTTGGTGGCCCATTTGTACTGCTCTGGTGTTTGAACCACTTGTGATAAAAGGTGCTTCAAACTTCGTTGATCTGTAAAGATGTGAAACTTCCGGCCCAATAAATATTGTCTCCATTTCTTGACCGACTCCGTAATGGCATATAATTCTCGTGCATAAGCCGATGCAACCTGCATTCTTGGACACAATTTCTTACTAAAAAATGCTATAGGTCGGTCATTTTGTGACAAAATCGCGCCAATAGCTACGTTAGAAGCATCTGTTGTAATATCAAATGGTTGAGAAAAATCTGGGAGAGTTAAGGTGATCAAGGATACCATGGCTGATTTGAGTTGTTGGAATGCATGATTGCTAGCTTCTGACCATACAAAGGAAGGCTTTTTGAGTATGTCTGTCAATGGGGCCGCGATGACAGCATAGTTGTGGACAAATCGACGGTAATAGCCGGTTAGGCCTAAGAAGCCACGCAAGGTGGTCATCGAAGTAGGGGTTGACCACGACTGGATGGCGTCTAGTTTCTCTGGATCGGCTTGGACACCCGTAGAGGAGATGATGTGGCCTAAGTAAGCAATGGATTGAACGGCGAAAGTGCATTTTGAAGGTTTGGCAAAGAATTGATGACGAGATAGAGTATCAAAAACCTTTTGTAAATGGGAATAATGTTCCTCTACTGTATGACTATAGACAAGTATATCATCAAAAAACACAAGGACATACTGACGTAACACATCCCGAAATAAGTCGTTCATGGTGGCCTGAAACGTGGAGGGTGCATTCGTTAGGCCGAATGGCATAACAAGGAATTCGTAGTGGCCGTCAATTGTGCGAAAGGCTGTCTTGTGGGTGTCCTCACTTGCCAAACGAATCTGATGATACCCGGCTGTTAAATCGATCTTTGAGAACACAACAGCCCCATGTAGCTCATCCAGTAATTCATCGACGGTTGGAATTGGGTATCGATCCTTCATTGTGATGGCGTTTAATGCTCGGTAGTCCACACAAAATCGCCACGAGCCATCTTTCTTACGAACTAGAAGTACCGGTGATGAATACGGGCTTTGACTTGGTTTGATAATACCATCACGAAGCATCTTAGAGATGAGAGTGGTCATAACTTGCTTCTGGTATTGGGGATACCGATAAGGTCGCACATTTATCGGATTGGCCGTAGGGGACGTAGGGATATGGTGGTCGTGATTACGATGGGGTGGTAGATGGGTGGGTGGTTGAAAGATGTGGTTATAGGTGTGGAGAAGTTGGTCGATGGATGGGTCTGAATGAGAGATGGTGGAATTGGTTTTGGGTTGAGACCTTGCTTCAAAGTGAAAAAACAAGGCATGCAGAGAGGCAACACTGTTTTTTGATATTAGGTGGTGGAGTGAGGAGGTCGAGATCTGATTGGCCAAGGGTTCTCCACGTAAAGTTGTGGCCTTTGAGCCCATGTTGAAAGTTAATTGGGGTATTGAAAAATCAGCCATAATCGGGCCCAATGTACGCAACCATGCTAACCCTAGTATGACATCGGCTCCTTCCACAGGTAAGATAAAGACGGGAATAGTGAACATGGTTTCCTGTAGTGCAATTGCCAATGCCGGGCAAACTCCATTGCAAGTTAAATGGTCACCACTACCAACCATGACCGAAAAAGCCGGGACTTGTTGTTGAGGTAGGTTCAAGAAGGAAACAAGACGAGGTTGGATAATGTTATGGGTGCTACCAGAGTCAATAAGCACCTGAACCGGGTGGTTTTGAATGTATCCAGTAACCCGTAATGCCTGAGGTGATGACAACCCAAAAAATGCAGCCGTAGACAACGAGAAAAATTGATGTGATTGATCGGTAGGGGTAAAGTCGGGAGAAACAGGGGAGATTGGGGTGTCGATTAGTGGTTCGGGTGATGTCTCAGAATCGTTGTCGGCGATCAACAAAAATTACGGAGGGTTGCATTTGTGCCCCGGGACATATTTTTCGGGGCAACGAAAACAAAGTCCCTCACTACGACGTTTTTGTAGGGCTTCAGGTGATAGATTTGTAAAGGGTAATGGTGCTTTGGGGTTGGTTGGTGTGGGTAGTAAGGTACTGGGTTGGTTTTAGGAGGGTTAGTGTTAGGGGTGTTGGTTGATGGAACAGTGGTGGATAAGGATGAAGAGTAGGGCCTAGGTTGGAAGTTTTTGGGTTTCGCTAGATTGAGTTTATCCTCTATAAGTTTGGATAACCCATAGGCTTGATGTAAGGTGGTGGGTTTAAGGATGGAGATCTCGGCTTGAATTTCTGGTTTAAGGCCAGAAAGATAGCAATTGAGTAGAGCCTCTTTGGATAGCCCCACTACGCGGTTACAAAGTTTCTCAAATTCAGCTTGATAAGCGGCGACGGTAGTTAATTGTTTCAGCTTGAACAGGGCAGCTTGATGGTTTTCATAATCGGAGGGGCCGAACCGAAGTTCGAGATCCCGGTTGAAATCTGGCCATGTTCCAAGAAGGTTGTTATTGGCAAGATATTTGTACCAACTCAAGGCTTCATCGGTGAAGTAAAATTGGGCTAGGGATAGTCAGTGGTCGGGTGGTATCGAATAATAATCGAAGTAATTGTTGGCTTGGAAGATCCAGTCTAAAGGGTTGGAGCCATCAAAGGTAGGGAGATGGATTTTGGGAGGTCGGGGATTGGTGTTTGGGGAATTGGTGGCTTGTGGTGTTTTTGGGCTGTGTATTTTTAGTGGTGGTGTAGTTTTGGTGCCGGATGAGGTAGGTGTATCGGAGGAGATCTGGTCGGAGAGGGTAGTGATGTGGTTGACCAAGTTAGCGGTGGTCGCCGTTTGAGAGTCGAGTTTGGAGTTAAGGCTCTCGGTGGCTTTGATGAGGGCTGCAAAGTTGGCGGCGGATTGGGTGGATGCGGCGGTAGTGGCGGTGATAAGTTGAGCCAATTGGTCGGACAAGGCCTGCATGGGGTCGTCAGGGGACGAAGGGTCTTTGCGGGGTGGCATGAGTGAAGAATGAAAGCACCAAAATTGATGGAGCCTGTAGAGTAGGCTAAACTCCAAGAAGAACGAAAGGAAGAAGATAGTGAGTTTGGGGCAATTTTCTTAATAATCATACTTCAATCAAATACAAGAAATATAAATATGTAATGGAACCACTACTACCCACGTTCCTTATAAATGGAAAACATGCATGCCCTACTAACTCTATTAATGCAGTAACAAAAGATAAATTTATGCATGGAGAAGACTTAGTCAATTAACAATAAAACAAACAAAAGTCACGTAAAACGTAAACTTGGAACCGGGCTTAATTCAGCAATTTGGCAGGCTTCCTCCTATTTCTTTTGGGCCTATCATTTGGTCCAGTGGCTACGAGGCCCGTATCATTTGGTTTGGTTTCATGAAGAGGAGTAGCGGGTGGGGTTACCCGGTAGTCATAAGCCTTAACTGCAATCAATTAACTACCAAATTCTAGTTTAAACTACTCGGATGCAATCTTTGGTTATTTGAATGGCTAATATCAACTAGTTTTATACCCGTCCGGTGGTCGGGAAGTTTCATTGCACAATATCATAACTATCTTTTTTTTTGTATTATAAACAAAAACACTAATTGATTAAAACTAATGTAACTCGTTACTATAAAGACAATTAAGCATAGTAAAAAAAATCAAAAAACAATAAAATGTAATAACTATTGAACAATGGAAATGCTAGAGCATGTTATGATAACTTTCAAAAGATAGACGAGAAACTACACATACAAAACACTCATTTATATATGGGTTAGATGATATGATCTTAAGTTAAAAATGAGTTTGAAAAGCAAGTCTTTCAAAAAATAGGTCATATAAAAATTCTAACATATAATTTTATGACTCAGTATTAATTGTTTGCTTACTTAGAATAATAAGTGTGTAATTATATATCATATGCTCAATCAATACACATCTGTTGATCGAGTTGCATCATTTTTAAAGTCAAAAGGATACATCTAGTTAAAGATCCCAAGAAAAACATTAAACACAAACACCAACAAAGTTATGGTCAAGAAAAAGTAACACTAAGATTGTGATATACAATCTAAAAAGATCCATAACAAATCCTATATAGAAAAACACCCAAACAATGTGCTTCAACCACATCTACATTCTATAAAAGAAGAAAGAAAAAAATAGAACATGGGAAAATCATTAATATATTTGGATAAAACATATAACATAAAAAACAATTTTTTTGGAGCTATCAAAACATACATGTAATAAGTTTAGTGCTCTAAGGGTCTAGGCTTCTTTATGTTTCTTTGCGGTCTCGAATACTGCGACTTTTTATAATGTTTAGCAGGGCAGTCTACCACAACCAGAGTAGAAGGTTTGCACATATCAAGAACAAATGTATCTGAAATAGTCTTCGTATATGCTCTCTCATCGTCATTATCAAGTAACACCTAAATATATAATGAAATAATATAAACAAAAACCAATATTTGGTAAATTATTAAGACAATAAACACTTATAGCAAAAGATAACGATAATGTTGATGATGTTGATGCAAGCGAAGAAATGTGTGGTCCCCATAATGCCTCATCTGCCATATCTTATTCATCACTCGTAATCGTAGAAAAAAATTCAACGCCTTCATCCACCTTCTTAGTACGAAGAATAACGGGTGTTGGAACGCAAGCACTCATCCCAACATATATGATATACCACGTACATATTTTGATCTAGAATCTAAAAGAAAATGGGTAACCTCAGATTAGTGGGAATTAAGAAAAAAACACAAAAATACAATGAGAACACCCAAAAAAAAAATGTAAGCTAATTTAGGAGTTTAGGTCGATAGAACGTAAAGTAAAAAAACACACATAAATTTACATGATTAGGTCAAGACAACAAAGGGTAACCATAGAGAGGTTACTAAAAATAATATAAAGTAAAATCCTATCATATACACTAAAAGTAAGAATTTTTTATTAACATGTAAAAAAATGGGTAAGCGAAGTTGTTGGGCTTTCTTCTTTGAGTGCGTCAAGAATGTCATCGATTTGACCGCAAAACCTTACCATGATCTCATCTCTCTAGTCTCCGACTGTGCTTGGCGATGAATGCTCCAATGGTGTCTTTGAATGCGAAAACCCATCCCTCTCTCTTTCTTTTAAACATCTGGACTTCCGAATAAGAAGGTGAGGCGGTTTCAACTACACCTCCGAACGTGAAGAGGGAGAGGCGGAGGTTCACAACTAACTGCCACAGCAAATCTTAACTTCTCAACTAACACGGCCGAACGTGAAATTGAAGGTCAGGATGAGCCCAAAACTAATAACTGTTTTGCAGCATCCATTTATACATATAATTCATACGGCCAGTTTAGACCTTGTGGTCTATGTTGTATATAATTTATACATATAATAATATAATTTTTCTTTTTATATCGTCAATTTATTAGTAATCACCAAACTACCCATTTTCAACTAAAAGCTATAACGATGCAAATGACCTCTTATCAATTGTTTGGGTGATATCAATTAGGAACAAAAAAATTAATATACCGAATAATTCAAAATATAATAAAAAAAATTATCAATTGTTTGGGTGATATCAACTAAAAGCTATAACGATGCAAAAGTTTTTATATTTAAGAATAAAAAATTAACAAAAAAAAATTAGGAACAAAAAAATAAAAAATTTTGTTATTTAGTTTATTTGGATAAATTCGGATATATCCTAATCCGATCCGAATTGAATTCGGATAAATTCGGATCGGATAGAAATATCCTTATTCGGATCGGATCGGATTTCGGATAAGGTTCTGAAATTTTCATATCCTAATAATCCGATCCGAATAATCCGAATAATCCGTTATCCGATCCGATGAACACCCCTATACATAATGCACTATAAGTAATTGTAATTATGTAATCTATTTAGATATGCGACCGGTATGTAACCATATATAACACACAATTTTACAATTGTGTACGGGATAAAAATTAATAATATCCGTCACATTATTAGATCAATTCAAATGATTGCTAATATATTATTAACGTAAGATGTGATTGGATTTATCAACTGAAAATTGCTTAAATCCATCCATAACTTTAGAATTAGATATGAGACAACTTACATTATTGTCATATTCAGAACCCTAAATTCCTTTTATTTTTTTGAGTAAATTACTATTTTCGTCAATGGGGTTTGACGAAAATCACGGTTTCAGTCAAATAGCTCATTCATTACACTGACGGTCCAACAGTTTTAAGATTTGTTTCAATTTCACCTGAAACATTAACATCATTAAAATATATCAGTTAAATCATATAAAAAAAACTATTATACCTCTGGATATTTTTAAAATCCTCTCACCTATCCCCACCCTCATCCCTATCTATCTCTCTCTCTTCTCTCTTTCTCTCTCTCTCACACACACACCCCTAGAAATCAAGAACACCATCCACCACCTCCACCCCCAACCACCTCCGGTTCCACAGTCAACCCAACCACCTTCGGCCACCACTGCCACCCCCAACAACTTTTGGCCGCCACCTTGTAACACCCGGAAATTTTAAAAGAAGAGAAAAGCGAAGAAAAAGAAAGAATATCAAAATAACCCAAGTTGAGGGGTTAAAGTTGTACAATGGACCAAGTTTGATATTAATTTGTTTAAAAGGTGGTCATGGCCGCCCATGACCCCTGTACTATTCTTTCCATCGGATTTCTAGAGAGAGAAAGCAGAGAATTCTCCAGGTTCTAGAGAGAGGAAGAAGAAGAAGTCGAAATTCAGGTTAGTTTTCTGATTATTAGGGTGTTCTTGGCTGATTTTCAGCCTTCGGGTATGTGCTTATGTGTTTGTGTGTTTTTGATGTTTTTAGGTGTTTGAACTCATAAGCATTCGGGTTTGAAGAAGTCTTACTCGGAAGTTGCAAGAGGTGAGTTCTAGATCCCTGTTTCTAAATGTTTTAACTGATTTTGAGGCTCGAAATGCATGATATAACTTTTTAAATTTGGGTGTGTACCCGTATGTATATGTGTGTGCCCGGTTGTGGGTGGGTGTATGTTCGGGATGATTTTTGGTTGTGTTCATGATTTTATGCTCGTTAAATGCTTAGTATGTTAGAAACTAGGCTAGAACAGGTTAGAGTGATGATTTGAGGTCTAAAAATAATGGTAGTTAGAAAAGTAGTTGGCCATGCGCCTAAGTGCCCATGCGCCTGAGATCATGCGCCCAAACAGTACCCAAACGCCCAAGGTTCATGTGCACAAATAGTGCCCATGCGCCTAGGATTATGCCCAGGAGCCTAAGTGTGCCCGTACGTCCAACTGCTAGAACGCCTAAGTGTCCATGGCCTAAACCAGGCTCATGCGCCTGCATAGTACCCATGCGCCTAGAAAGTTGTCCATACGCCTAAGTGATGGCCATGCGCCCGAATAGTGCCTATGCGCCTGAGTCGCCCATGCGCCTAAGTATCCAAGCGCCTGTATAGTGCCCAAGCGCCTGCATAGTGCTCATGCGCATAAAGAGAAAATTTTCTGAAATTTTCGGGAAAGAGAGACTTTTAGGCTATGACTTGGGATGTTTCCGGGGATGATATGTGATGATTATATGATGATGTTATGCATGTTATGGCCTGTTTTCTTTATGTTTCTTATTATGTATTATTCCGTGGCTTTACGTGGTGTGATTATGTTAATAAACGTAAAGTATTATGTAATGAAAACGAAAGTTAATGTTAATGAAAAGTGGAACGTAAAGAATGAAAGAAGAGTCTTGCAAGCAAACGTAAGGAGGTTCACACCCAATGAAGGGTGTTAGCTCAACTGTGTGCGGTTTAGCTAACCCAGAAGGATGCACACGGGGGGTCTAATCCTTGTGATTGACCAAACGTATGGGACCTTGTCGCTTGCCCCAGGTACTGGAGTCAGCTTCGTGCACAATGTTAGGGGTCTATTTATAGACTTCGGCCCAGTAACCAGCTTCGTGCACAATGTTCGAGGTATAACACATGGCATTGGTCCAGATGAAAGTGAAAGATAATGATGAATGAACGAATGACGTACGATAATGAATGATGATGAAAGATAATAATAAATATTATCTGTATGTACGTATGATGTATGATCGCGAATGAAAGTAATGAAAGGTTTTCTAAACGAAAGTAAAGTATTTCTATTATAAAACTAGAACTCACTCAGCAACGCTGACTTTTATGCAATTTCAGTTGTCAGGTAATGGTTGCTGAGGATGGCACGGGGTGAGGCTACTTGGCAAAGATTTTTGATTGGCATCCATTTTGTGTAACAATGATATTTGGTGTAGTAATGAAACCAGACGATGATTTGTAATGTAATAATGTTGTAAACAGTAATTACTAATATATGAAATGGTTTCGTTAAATTATTCCGCTGCCAGGTTTTTAATAAATTTTAATGTGATTTTGAAATATTATGTGCGATGTATGTCCAACTGTGAGTGTCCCGGGAACGGGCCTTACACACCTCCATCCCCAACCACCTCCGGTTCTGCCGCCACCCCTAACCACCTTCGGCCACCACTGCCACCCCCAACCACCTCTGGCCTCCGCCTCCACCCCAAACCACCTCCTGTCACCACTCTACCCTCCAACCCCTCTCTCTTCCATTGTTTAGAAGGTCACCACCAGATACCCCTCCACCACCGTAATTTTCAGCTACGATGGTGGTGGTGGGTGGCAGTGAGGGATGGTGGCGGTTGTGGTGGTAATTTGGGTTAGGGTTAAATGATAATGGTAGATGATAATAAGGGTTTTATTTTTTATTTTTATTTACTAAAGGTAATATAGTCTATTCACATTAACTTAACAAAATTACACTAACAGAGTTAATGGTTTGGGTGAAATCGAAACAAAACTTGAAACTATTGGACTATCAGTGTAATAAATGAACTATTGGACTGAAACCGTGATTTTCGTCAAACCCCAGGGACGAAAATCGTAATTTACTCTATTTTTCCCTATGTAAATTAAAATAATTTCTAACATTTTATTTATACAAGATATAATTGAACTTATTAATATAATTTGCTTAACATTTAAAGCCGACAACTAACCAAATTTATCAAAACATCTTTAAAAACCAATTTAACCAAAACAATCAAGTCATGATAAAACTAACTTCTAACATGGTAATACAGTGATGGGAAATTATATTGATATGGATACTCAAAACTTAAGGCATGAGAAGGCATGGAGTAGACTAATGAAAACACCAAACGGAAACGATAAAACCGATTCAAAATAGTCAATCTTTTAACGTTTACCCACTAAGTAGGTTAGGCTTCAAGAACAAAAAGAAAAAAGAGAACTCAATTTGAAACAATTTTCTGATTTCATATCACCCTTCAAATGAAAAGAACAATGCTTAAAAGACATGAAAGGTTCATAGTTTTTATGCAAATAAAAGAACGTGTGCTAGTTCCTACTGCAAATGTTAACAAGGGAAGCGTGCCTTCTAAAACATGGTTAATACTACCAATACATGAATGGTACAAGGGTGACCTGAATTTAGAGGATTTGGGTATATCACGCTTACCCTAGTTTGACGCAAAACACATGATTTTTTTAAAGATCAAGGTCCAAAGTTAAATGTTTCTTACAGGTAACAATTCGGAATCAAAACACACTAAGGAAGGAAAGATTTATTATCATTAATCAGCATCCATTTCTTCCAATGCTGCTTTAGCTGCTGCTTTGGCTTCCTCCAAAAGTGCTTCTGGAACCTACTTATTAAAAATCAATGTTCAGATGATCGAATCTTGACACTAACTACTTGATTGTCAGGTGGGGAGGGGTATAATAATTGAAACTAAAGTTTATATGATGTGTGTATATAAGGGTATTATGGTTATTTTTTAACATTAAAGGCCCTACATGATTCAGGGGTATATTGGTGAACGTCTAGAACTAGTTAGTTTAACTTCTTTAATCTAGAAAGTTCAGTTATATACTTTTTAATTTTTTACGCAATTGCCAGCAGGGTGGGATGGGAGAGGGGGTACCATACATGAAACTTTGAGTTTACAAGAAGTTCCAAAACTCTTGGTTTATATAAGGGGTCTTATGGTTTATTCTCTTAAAAAAGTCAACAGATTTTCACAACATTGAGACACTTTCAAGCTTTTAGAAGGATAAATAACAACTTCTGAAATCGTAGAAGAATATTATATGAATGTAATCCTTTTAACGACCGACCAGCAAAGTCGATATGAGCACAATGAAAACAAGGATTAATTGAACTGAACCTGGTTTAATGCTTGGTTAAGAAATGATGGTAGCAGATATTATTACCTTCTGGTGCTGACGATTTGATTCATCACAAACCCAGCTCATCTCCAATTCAAATGTTTTGTCCTTTGCGTCATCATGTACTCCATAGATTCTGTTTTTACCAACATCGAAAGGTAAAACAAACAGATAGAAAACTTTAACTAATACAAATACTAAAAGCAGAAAAAATCTAGGACAGGTAAGAGACCACCAACTAAAATGCTCAGCTTCCCTTTATTATTTATTAATAATAACTTATAATTATTAAAAGCATATACATATTTACAAGCTCCCAATGTATAGGAGAGGTATTGCTATAATTGTTCCCAGTAAAAACAAAATAGATTAGAAAGAATAAGATGAGATGAGAAAAGTAATTCTTGCTAAGCAAGATATCAAGTAAAAAGTAAGAAAAAAGATCCTAGACACAACCTAACATAAAATAACTACAATTTATAGAATGACTCAAGTTCCTTGTATTTCTTGAACAATAAAGCTAATGATATAACATGCTTCTTGGCTCTTAACATGAGTAAAAAAATACGAAATAAGTACAACCATAGAAAGGAGTCAAATAAGACTGTTACCTTAGAGCATTCATAAGTTGATGCTCTATACATAAGATGAATAAAATATAGCAAAAACTTAACTTAGAAGATAGTAATACAGGAACATAACTGTTGAAAACACTAGAACCTTTTAAGTCTTTTTCACCCAAAATATACTAGCCCAACACAAGATGAATAATACTAAAGAAGCAAAAAGAAAAATACACAAGGAGCTGGGCCTGCTGCAGAAGCTTGTGTGTGACTTTGCTTCAACATGTATCATTTCTATTAGGTACTCAAATGATAAATGCTTTTATTGTATCATGTCTGAGTGAAGGTATTTAACATTTTAAAGTAAGAAAAAAGACACTCACATTTTTGCTACTTCAATAACACCTTGCCGACAGGTTAGCTCAGAAAGCTTCAACTTTTCAATCTCACTGCAGTTGAATGATTACCACGTATCAGCAAAAAAACATCATTATGACACATAACTTAAAATAATCATGCAATAGAAGACAATTCTGAACCATACATAAGCAACAAATTTCTATAAGCTTGTACTTGTACACACTTATTATGGCCATAATGTAACATAAGTGGAGTCTATACTCTACACTTCAAAAAAAAAAAAAAAATTTGCAAACTTAATTTCTTTAGTAAAAAGTAATACTATAATATACCATATTTTAGCTCTTCACAATAACTTGTCATGAGAAGAATAATATAACATATTTAACTTGTAAGTAGGCCACTTGGTCTTCAAATCTAGAAGCAAACACTCATAACATTTCACTTAAGTTTTATCTTGTTACAGGACATAGAAAATTGCATGCTGTTACTTAGGATAATAGAAGAAACTGAGTTTACTTACGTTTTAGCAGCCTGTCTGCCCTTCCCAATGGCAGCACCAAAATATCTCTACAGGAAAAGGCAACAAACAAACAATGAAATGAACACATCATCCAGCCATATAACAAACAGACTTGTTATCACAAAATAGCAATGCACTTTCTATAGTCTTTCATTTTAGTACACTGCTATTTTGTGACAAAAACCCAAGTTAGAAAATTTAGCTTCTTAAGTTGCTTGTATATATGGTCTGTTCTAGCAATGGAATGGTAACTCACATAGGAAACACCAGAAGGTTCAACCATGTATAACTGTGGGCCATCACGGTCGTAACCTCCGAGAATCACACCAGATCCAAAAGGTCTGCGGCATAAACACTAATCTTAGCCTATAATAAAGATGTAGAAGGTGTTTGAAAAATTGGACGTGATAGAAAATGTTTTTAATAACCTGAGCCACCAATAAAGTGTACATAGATGCACATAACTAGCAACACAGTCAGCAAGTTCTTTAATTGGAATAGGTTCACCATAAGTACTGCAGTATTAGTAAAGCTATTTG
The DNA here is from genome assembly GCA_025506415.1 of Flaveria robusta. Lineage (NCBI taxonomy): Eukaryota > Viridiplantae > Streptophyta > Magnoliopsida > Asterales > Asteraceae > Flaveria > Flaveria robusta. The sequence goes on from CM046472.1 coordinate 29,497,883, forward strand.
TCAGCATAAAGTTGTCATAAAAAATAGACAAAAACATGATATATTTTGATGCATCGATATTACTGGCAGGTGTTTTAAGGTGTAACATTTATATTTTTACAACAATATAAACTAGTACAAGTATATACAGATTACAGATTGCTAAAGTTATCCATCCATCATAATTCCCAATGCATGTTATCAGAAATAACAGGGTGTTGCTTCTAAAGATCAGCTACTACAAGAACAGATGCAAATTGTAATGTATCAAATTAAAAGTAGAGTGTGACATGTGCTCTATTCATAAACAAACTATCTTTAAGGATTGCTTCATTTGGCTTTACAAAAGATCGTGGCCATAACTTGGGATAGTAACCTTTAAATACTCTGAATCTCTGATGGGTTAAACTAAAACAAAATAACTACATGATATCTTGCATATATTCCCTCACTTATTACTCATTTAGTTTTGTGCAATAGACAATCATGTGATGTAACCAATAAACCTTTTTGCATCCATGCTTCACATTTTTAGCTTTATAAAAACAGACTATGTATAAAACAATGAGTAAAGGATCTCCCTCAAATAAACAAACCTACAGATTTCTCAAAGTGACAGCTAGCTATCTCTGTTGTCAAAAGCCCACAAGGCACGCGCCCAGGCCCTCGGCCATAGCCCAACTCAGCCTTGTCGCCTTGCTTCAAAAGCCCCATAGCCTCTAAGGCACATTTTCATGCTAGGTTCCGATCAAGTTCCAGCCAAAACAATTACACTAGCCCTAAATAAGTCTGAAATCAACCTAAAACGGTATAAGCAAGACTAAAACCCCTAAAAGGGTATTTCTATACTATGTGCTTTGCTCAAAAAGGCCCTCGGTTTTAAGAGTCTTACGTCTAGGCCCATGGCACACCCTTTGCGCCTTGAGCGCGCCTTGTGCCTTTTACAATTATGTTAGCTGTAAGCACCAATCATGTTATAAGCTCAGACAGAGCTTAAGAACATATGTAATCCTACACCGTCACCGAGTGGTTGACATGTATAAGCTCATAGTAGTACTCAAATCTATCCAAAAGGCAAAATCAAAAAAATAGTGCATGGAAGCAAGATCAAGTGGAAAGTGAGGTAACCTTTCATAATTGTGAGCTTCAGATTTGGCTCTTGCAACAATCTGTCTCCCGTCTGCAGCTAATCCTGCTACACCCTGTATCAGGTAACAACAATTGATAGATAATATAGATTAGTTAGAAATAAGGAAGAAAACAAGAGAGGAATAAATACCATTCCAGAATGACGATGCACGGAATGGATTCTACGATTAAACCCAGGTAACATCATCTTGGACGCAATCAGCTTCTCTACACCCTAAAAAGAGAGAGAAAGAGAAAGAGAAAGAGAAAGAGGTGGAGGTGGTGATTAGATTTAGATATGATAAAGCATAAGAAAGGAAACATTAATTTCGAAGTTGAGAGAGGAATTACAATGACAATGCCATCTTTACACTTGATGCCGAGGACGGTGCCGCTGTTGTCGACGGCTTTAGCAGCGTACTCGATCTGAAAAACCCTACCGTCCGGCGAAAAGGTTGTGACGGATAGATCATAACCTGTTCCTATGCTACTCATCTTCTTCTACGACTAGGGCACTGCTTTTGATTTCTCCTTCGACTCTACTGCCCTCCTGTTTTCATGTCTTTCCTCTCAAGAAAACAAACTCACTCTTAATTGTTATATTTCCATTTCCCCGCCTCCTCTTATACTCTGTTACATTTACCGGGTGATTGGGTTTAAAAATATTCATTGGTAATTAAAAAAAAAAACATCTGCCTATTGCTTAAACTTAAAAAAAAAAAAAAAGGGGGGGAAACAACCGCTTGTTTAAATTCTTAATTGTTATATCTCCATTTCCACCCCTCTTGAGTAACATAAGAGGCCAGTGTTAGAAGATGTTTTACGAAGAAAACCATAACGTTAAGGATGACAATCCTCGTTTTATATTATATTTTATTTATGTTAAATTCTTTCTCTACTAGACGCTACTTATTTTCTTTTATAATGATGTATTTTTTAATTAATAAAAGCTTATTTTAATTTTCAACTTTATTTAATTTAATTATAATATATAAAATATAAATACAAATAAAAAATAATTAGAAAAGAAGAAGAAAAACTATAAGGATATCTTGCAAAAGACATGAAACAAAAATCTTTCTACTCTAATAAAAAAGTAACTAAAGTTGTCACGTGTCAACACCACAATCAATCTCATTAAAATTTTTTCGCTTCTCTCTCCTATTAAATAACTACCTTAATTACTAATAATATTATTTATTTTTTAGATCAATAATAGTTCTTTTAATAAATTAAAAAATAAATCTTTTTTATTAATGTTATTTCTATAGAAACAAACTGTTACAAAAGAAAGTTTTCTAAAATATCAAACTTTTTTTTAAAATACAAAATACTTCAAAATTAGATTTTTAAATAGTAAAATTTCTATAAACAAAAAATAATTAAAATTAAGAGTTATACTAAGAAAAAAAAATTTAATGGTTTATTTTGAAACAAAATGTTTAATTTATTTTTAAAAAAACAAAAAAAAAGTTTAAAAATTGTAATTTTTGTTTTATTACTTATAATTATTAATCATACGTAATTTTAATCATATATATCTTAAAATATAATTTTTAATAAATAAATTCCTAATATATTTAATATTTTGTTTATTTAACTCGTGTAATACACGAGTTTACTAAAACTAGTATAAAATACAAGTGCTAGAAGAGCAAAGAGAAAACGTAAGAAGAAAAGGCTCCTCCAGCGTAGCAGGGAAAAGGTTAGAGAAAAATTAAGAAACAAATCCAATCCAATCAGAAGAGTCATTCAATGTTAATCCCATCCTGTACAATAATACATCAGTTACACTCTCTGTTTTAATTCTTCATCGGGTCACGTCGGTCTCTTCATATACAAGGTTGGTTCTTGGTTGGGTGGTTGGTTTTTCACTTCCACCTTTGGCTGTTAGGGCTTTTTAATTGATTCACCCTAATTCAATTCAACTACTTTTATACCCGTCTACCGCTGTCCATCACCTTTGGCTGAGCTTCTAATGGTACACTGACACACACTAGGCAGCTCCATCAAGAATCCACTTCCTTACCAACTTTAGGGCTTACGGGAACCCATGACATCAATGAAGACCCATTTCCTTTGTTTTTCTCTAATTCAAATCACAATTCCATGAATTTCTGACTTCCTTTGTCCTCCGGTTAATTGATAACATCTTCAAGAAGATACTGCAACTATAGGTCTTTCTATGTACTTTTATGTTTTTCTCTTTCGTATTTGCAGGTGGAAGCTCCAAATTAAACAGATATAGAGCTCATTTAAGCTACTTCTTGGTAGATTCTAGTTTTCTCCACCACTGTTATCATCAACATTGTCCATACTTAGACCTTCATGTGTTTTTGTCACTCATGCTCTTTTGGTTGTGTATGTGACCTGCATTTTATATGCTACTATATGATAAATTAGGGATGATAAGTCTCATTAACATAAGTAATAGGGTAGTTAAAGGTAGCTATATAACTGTCAAAAACAAGGGTATACCCCTCATTTGAACGTGATGTATGTAATATATATATTAGTCATGTGCCTATTATGGAGTTAGTTAGTGATATTTGGCATGTGCTCAATTGAGTTAGTTGAGTTTGTTTGAATTAGTTGAGTTAGTTACTTGCTTCTAGAATCTTCCATGTATTTTTATAAATAGTCTCATGTTCTCTCTTTTTGAATATAGAAAACTACACTCAAAAACTCACCCTACTATTGTTTCTTATGGTATCAGAGCACATGCTCTGCGATTCCGGGAACTTCTTCCGGTAATCGACATCTCCATCATGTCCACATCTACTTCATCTTCTTCTTTCTCTGCAACAACGAACATTCAACCGAATCAAACCAATACATTGCCTAATATTGCAAATTTTTTGTCCATTAAACTCGATGACAACAATTATCTCAATTGGAAGCATCAGATCACTACTGTTTTGAAGACGTTGGGACTGTTGAAGCTTCTAAAATCGGATGAACAAGCACCAGCAACTGATTCTGTCGAGAGAGAAGCTTGGGAGAAGTGTGATGGCTATGTTCAAGCTCTAATTACAGACACATTGTCTCCATCGATTATTCATCTTGCACGAAACTCAGTCTCTGCTGCATCACTTTGGAAATCCATTGAAGAAGCATTTGTTCAAACTGTTTTTGCAAAACAATCACAGTTAAGAACTCAATTTCACCTTCTTAAACAGAACACTAAGTCTATTGTTGAATTCCTAAATGAAGCAAAGGATATTGTTGATTCTCTAAATGCAATTGGAGATCCAATCTCTGATGAACTCCTTGTTCTACAAATTCTTCAAGGATTAAGTGTTGAATATGAGAATTTTATCATGAACATTGAAAATCAAGATACAACACTTACCTATTCACAGCTTCGCTCACGATTATTGGTTTATGAGGCTCGATTGAAGCAACGACAGCCATTGACTTCACCTTCTCTTGCAGCTATGGTTGCGACCACAACAAATCCACCACACTTTGATTCATCGAAAGCAATTCAATGTCAAATTTGTGCCAAATCTGGACACAAAGCATCTAATTGTTATTTTCGGTATTCTTCACCAGACGGCTCTCGATTTGGTGGAAGTAACAGTGGTGGCAATTCACAGTGGCGCGGTGGTCGTTCCAGTGGTGGTCGTGGTGCTCACAATCGCTTTGGTGGTGGTCGTGGCGGTTCAAAGTGGCCGCCCGGTGGTCGTTTTTCCGCAAACGTTGCGGCTGTTCATGGTGGACATGGTGCTGATGGTAATGGGTTTGAACCTACTGAATTTAGGGCCACCAACTCTTCCTTTGGGCCTAGTATTCTTGGACCTGGGCCGCTGCATCCCTATGGTCTTCCTAACTTTGGACAGCCACACTTTGGTTTTGGACATGGACCTTCAGGTTCCCACACTGGGCCTGTCGCTTCTAGTCCTAGCTTTGGACCTGGATCGTCGGGTTTTGGGCCTACTCATTTTCAGAATTGGTCTTCCGCTGCTACACCTCATTATGGTCTTCATGCTGATTTTTCTCGCACTTGCCAGAATGTTGATTCTTGGATACCTGATTCTGGTGCCACTGCTCATATGACCTCAGATCCATCTATTGTGTTTGGTACAGTTCCTTACACTGGTTCTGAACGTGTGATTGTTGGTGATGGTACATCTCTTCCCATCTCTCATATCGGATTTTCCTATCTTCGTTTATCTCGTTGCGTACTTTTACTTCGATTTGTTCTTGTTGTTCCTGGCCTTGCCAAGAACTTATTATCTATCACTCAGCTTGTACTTGATTATCCTATATCTGTTTTGTTCTCATGTTCTGGTTTGTCTATACAGACTCCCACCGGGCTACTCCTCCACCACATGCGAGCTAGTCCTCATCAGCTATATTCTCTGACTGCTACATTCGCTACTTCTCGGGAGCTATGGCACTCTCGACTGGGGCATCCTTCTGATCCTGTGCTGTCTAGGCTCTCTTTTTTACCAATGTCTAATAAATCTGTACCTAAGCCTTGTAATTCATGTATTTCAAAATCTACTCGATTTACTTCTCATTCTACTGTTCCATTACACATTGTTCATTGTGATATTTGGGGTCCTTCTCCTGTTTTATCACGATCTGGATATCGTTACTTTATTACTTTCATTGATGATTATAGTCGTTTACATGGTTATATCCTATGACTAGTCGAGCACAGGCGGCTGCCTGTTTTCGTCATTTTCGACCCCTTGTCGAAAATCTTTTCTCCTACACTGTCAAACAGCTTCAGTGTGATGGTGCTCCTGAGCTGATTCATGGTGATATGGCTCGTTATCTTTCTGATTGTGGCATTACTTACAGGATTTCTTGTCCTTATACACCTCAACAAAATGGGGTGGCTGAGCGCAAGAATCGTCATCTTTCGGAGGTTGCTCGCGCCTTATTATTCCATGCTCATCTACCAAAGAAATTTTGGTATGATGCATATGCCACTGCTGCCTTTCTTATTAATCGGCTTCCAACGCCGGTTCTCCATCATTCTTCTCCGTATGAGGTTCTTTTTGGCACTCGACCCGATTATTCTATTTTACGTACTTTTGGGTGTTTATGTTATCCGTTTCTTGGTGACACACGTCCGGATAAACTTTCACCCAAATCTACGCCATGTCTTTTTCTTGGTTACGCACCAAGTCATCGTGGTTATTTGTGCTATGATCCCTCTACTTCTCGTACTATCACTTCCCGTCATGTTCTTTTTCATGAGTCTACATTTGATTTTCCAGGCTCATCCTTTTCTTCTGATTCCATTGCTTCTTCTGATTTTGACATTCCTCCTCCTTCTTATCCATCTATTTCTCCTCCTTCTCCTCCTCCTCCTCCTCCTTCTCCTTCTCCTTCTCCTTCTCCTTCTCCTCCTCCTCCTTCTCCTCCTCCTCCTCCTCCTCCTCCTCCTCCTCCTCATCCTATGATCACTCGTTCTCGTGATCACACTCGTCAGCCTAGACAGTTTCCCGATCACGTTCTCTTCCATGTTACTACTGCTCCTACTTCTGAGCCTTCCACTTTTTCTCAGGCTCAACGTTACTCTGTTTGGTGGGATGCTATGTGTACTGAGTTTGGTGCGCTGCATTCCAATCATACGTGGGATCTTGTTCCTCCCCCTACTTCTGCCAACATTGTTGGTTGTAAGTGGGTTTATCGGATCAAGCATAATCCTGATGGTTCTGTGAGTCGTTACAAAGCCCGGCTTGTTGCCAAAGGCTTTCATCAAACAGAGGGAGTTGATTACACTGAGACGTTTAGCCCTGTGGTTAAACCTACTACCATCCGTTTGGTTTTATCTGTTGCCTTCTCTCGTGGATGGTCTATTCGTCAAGTTGATGTCAACAATGCTTTTCTTCATGGTGACTTATCTGAGACTGTCTACATGTCTCAGCCACCTGGCTTTGTTGACTCTTCTCGACCTCATCATGTTTGTCTTCTACGGAAGGCTCTTTATGGTCTTAAACAGGCTCCTCGAGCTTGGTTTTCCAAGCTCTCCTCTGCTCTTCTCACCAGTGGCTTTACTCAGTGTCTCTCTGACACCTCTTTGTTTGTTTATCAGCGTGATGGCCATACTTGTTATGTCTTGGTTTATGTGGACGATATTATTATTACTGGGAGCTCTTCTGAGTTTGTTACCTCGTTGATTACTCGCTTAGACTCTCCGTTTGCACTCAAAGATTTAGGCTCTTTGTCCTATTTCTTGGTGTTCAGGCTACTTTTACTGATGATTGTCTGCATTTATCTCAGCAGCGTTACTTGCTTGATCTGTTACAGCGTACAGGATTGGCTCAGTGTCGTCCTCTGTCTACCCTGTGGCATCAGGGAAACAGTTATCTCGGTTTTCTGGCACTCCTTTGGATGATCCTGTTTTGTATCGTAGTACTGTTGGTGCATTGCAGTATTTGGTTTTGACTCGCCCTGAGATTGCTTATGCGGTCAGTAAGGTGTCTCAGTTCTTACAGACTCCTACTGATCGTCATTGGGTTGCTGTCAAGCGTATTTTACGCTATCTTCGTGGCACGTCTTCTCATGGTTTGATTATTCGTCGATCTACTTCTTATGATCTCCATGGTTATTCAGATGCAGACTGGGCTGGTTGCCCTGATGATCGTCGTTCTACTACGGGATATTGTGTGTTTCTTGGCCCCAACCTCATTAGTTGGAGTTCCAAGAAGCAACATACTGTTGCTCGATCGAGTACTGAGGCTGAGTACCGTGCTCTTGCACATGCTGCCACTGAGCTTCGTTGGATTATGTCATTGTTACGAGAATTACATATTCCACAGTTGCATTCACCTACTTTATGGTGTGATAATATTGGTGCTACCTACTTGGCTGTCAATCTCGTATTTCATCAGCGCACGAAACATATTGAGATTGATCTACATTTTGTTCGAGATATGGTTCTGACACAACAGTTATGTGTTCGCTATGTTCCTACTGCCTCTCAGCCAGCTGACCTGTTGACCAAAGGCTTGTCTTCTTCTCGTTTTGGTCTTCTTCGGTCCAAGCTTCACGTGACTTCTCCCTGTTCAGCTTGAGGGGGCATATTAGTCATGTGCCTATTATGGAGTTAGTTAGTGATATTTGGCATGTGCTCAATTGAGTTAGTTGAGTTTGTTTGAATTAGTTGAGTTAGTTACTTGCTTCTAGAATCTTCCATGTATTTTTATAAATAGTCTCATGTTCTCTCTTTTTGAATATAGAAAACTACACTCAAAAACTCACCCTACTATTGTTTCTTAATATGCAAGTGTATATTATGTGAAATCTCTCTAAATTGTCAATCTCAACCAAACAATCTCTTATGTTAAAGTGTGTTTAATACCCTCTATACCCAACAACTATCAACATGGAACAAAGCCAACGAACCATATTCTTTATTGTTGAGATGGTCCTATTGACCTTGAAGAGGGATAATGATGATGATTCCTAAAGAATCAGGTCTTGATTTTGAATTCGTTTTTCCCTTTTTAACAAATTGATATGAACTATGCAGTACCATGCCACACTTAGTTTGTTTTTTCAAAATAAGAAAGAGCCCAATCTCGCATTTCATTTCGTGTTTGGATCTTGCATTAAAAGATACAGTTTTTTCTTTATTCTGATCTTGAAGCTAGAACAATATTTATTGGTTTTCTATTGCTTTTTATGGATTTTTTATATAATCTTACAATTGGAATTTTACTGATATTGAATTTATCAATTTACTATTGCAGCAAAGGTGCAGATTTTCTTGCTAATTTCAAAGGAATTTAAAGGGTTTGAATGTATAAAGGTAAAAACAAATTCTTCAAGTTGGTGTACTTTTCTCTCCATATGTTCTTACAACTAATGGCTTTAGTAAACTTTTACCTTTTAAATTTGGTGTGCTTTTATCTATTGTTTCATGAATTTCATAAAATATGTTATATTTTTACAAAGAAGAGAATTAGGGTGTTAAAAGAAGTAACAACTGAAACCATATTTTAAGCATGAATTTGCCATCTTTTTGTTTGTAGACCCATGAAGGTGTGTTATTGGGTTCTCAACCATACTAAATTGTCCCACTGATTCTATTTGCTTCTGTGTTGCATATTAAAGAGATGAAAACAATATTTTAGTTAAAAACTTCTTTCAATTTATGTTATCAAGATTCTGATCACCATATTCAACACCTTAATGTTACACAACAACTCCTGTGTTTCAATTTATTCCAGTAGATTTTAATCTTATAGTTCCCTTCCAAATATGGTTACTTTCTCATTTTTGCTGTTGAAACCAGGGACCAAAGGTATGAAGGAATAATATATTCTTTTTGTTTATTATTCATCTTTTATTTATGGCTTTGGATTTTTCTTGATGCTACTGTTTTTGGTAAAACAGTTGATTATGATTCTTTTTTGATTTTCATCATTCATCAGCTTCACTTTTGATCATTCAGCAGAGTTTTTTTTTAATTTTATGTTTACAACTGTAAATATGTAATATATAAATTTTAAATGACAATGAGCTTTGTTCATGCAGGGCCGACCCAGTGGGGGGAAAGCTACCAAAGCAAGGGCTTTGGGCCCCGACTTCCTAATTTGCTGTCACTGGTTTCTCTTTTACCTTTTGGAACGACTAGTCTGCACATTATTTAATAGGTTGCCTTTAGTTTCCTAACAGATTTTATCGGCAAGCGTAAGGGCTTATGCCATTAACAATCGGTTTACGGTAGGTATGATTTCATTGTCATGATCCATTATGCAACAAATTTCATTGTCTCAACTCTCAAGTTGATTTCATTGTCATGAGCCATTATTCAGCATATTTCATGAATCATCAGCATTTTGTTTTGTATGATGTAGCAAGCATCGATATAACAAAATGGAAACTTTCATCTTTTGTATATGATTCATTTGAATCACCATATAAATATTCTCTAAAAACTTTCATTTTATTATTTTAGGGTTCATTCAAGAAAAGCCATCAAGTATTTGGATTTGGATTAATTCAACTCCTGCAGGTAACTTAATATTTTTTACTGTTTATGTTGAAAAGGTTTCAATGTTTAACATAAAAGAGATTGACCCTAGATAGCTTCTCTTGATATTTTCTGATTTTTAATTTAAGCTTGTAATCAAGTACTTAAAGAAAATTTGGATATGTGTTTCTATTATCTAAATTCATTTGCAATTCATTGATACTGTAGTCTAATTAAATCTGATTAAGCACTTGATTATGTAGGAAGATTGGGGAATCTTAAAGTTACTTAAGATAAGTATGAGCACAAAATAAATTCAAATGGTTATTCTCTCATTCTTCTAATTGTTAATATTAAATTTCTAATTTTTTCTCAGATTAGTGGTCACTTTCTCGTCCAAGACTTGAGATGCCGGATTCAATAGTTCACTGTTCTTCTTTAAGTAAGTTTCTTATCTTTTGATTACGTCAATTTGTTTATTATCAAGTTTGTTGTGTTCATAACATATCTTGTTTTGCTTTGGTTAACAAAGCCACTGGTGAAGCCATGAGACACTCAATTGTTGCAACTTATTTTGGGTATGATTCTATAGATTCAATCATTTATAAATATTAGTCGGTATTCTTAAGTGTGGTGATTAGGCCCGGCCCTATAACATATATATATTATTAGCCGGCCCTAATCTTCTCTGTATTGTTCTATATATAGGATCTTTGTTTTGCAATATTCAATAATCAATAATACAATCAATTCCTTTGTTTAACTTGGTACCAGAGCCTAGGGTTCTCTCCTGCCCTCTCTGTCGCCATCTACCACAAACCACCAGCCGATCACAATCAGCTTCTTCCTTTTTTTTTTTTTTTTTTTTCTGATCGCTCCCACAATGGCTGCCGATCAGCTTGTTGCATTCACTACTGCTGAGAAAACTTCCCACAACTCACATAAGTTTGGATTCACTCTATCTCCCACCAACTATGGCCATTGGAAACTAATGATTCAACCTTTTCTTGCTACTCACAGCTTATTCGGGTATGTTGATGGCAGCATTCCTTGTCCTCCTTCAACTCTCTCTACTCCCGGTACCTCTGAAGCTCCAGCCGTTGTCACCAAACCAAACCCTGAATATACAACCTGGTTATGTAATGATGCTCATGTTCGTATGTTGATTCTTTCTACCATCTCTGAAAAATCTTTTCACCATGTTCAAGGCACCACTTCACGTGAACTCTGGCTTGGTCTTGAACAAGCTTATGCTCCCCATACCTCTTCCAGAGAATTCACACTGAAAACACAGCTTCTCAAAATTCAGATGAAAGGCGATGAGACCATAACCGCATATCTTGCCCGGGCACAAGAGCATGCACAGGCCCTTGCAAATATTGGACAACCTATGCCTGAAAAAGATTTGGTTATGTTGGTTGTTGCTGGTCTTCGTGACGAGTACAATGGCGTTAAACAAAGCCTTCTCACTACACAATTTACTGCTGTCTTCTCTGAACTGCCGGCTCTTCTTGCAGACCATGAATTTTTAATTCAAAAGCCTCCTGCTGAGATCTCTCCTGCCCAAGCTTTCACGGCTGCCACTGCAGCAAGTCAATCTGCTGTTCCGAATGACACTGTCCAGGTTCTTCAGCAACTGGTTGCTCGTTTGGGTTTTCAGCTGCAACCATCCGTAGGATCGGCTCAAGCCTTTTACACCAACAGATCTGTTGGTCACTCCAATTTTACCCGCAGCCGAGGAAGCCGTGGTGGCCGTGGGGGCCGACCTTCAAACCGTTCTCAGAATAGCAACAATCGCAGCCCCCGGTCAGTTTAGTTGGGCCTCAAACCAAAACACTATTTACGGCACTTGTAACAGGTGTGGCATTGGTCACATACCATCTCAATGCCCAAATAGAGACCCCTCTACTTTTCGGACGCGACAACCGTCCGCTAATTATGCAGATTCTTGCTCACAAGTAGCTACCTCATGGCTTCCGGACACTGGTTCCAACAACCATGTAGCACCGGATATGTCAGGTTTTGACTCCGCCGAGTCTTACTTTGGTGATGACAATCTCCGTGTTGGTAATGGTAAGGCCCTACCCATTTTGCATATTGGTACCTCTAAAATCTCCTCACCTAACAAAACCTTTTATCTAAACAACATCCTTCATGTTCCTGCTATCAAAAAACGTCTCCTGTCTGTACAAAAATTTTGTCACGATAATCATGTTTATTTTGAATTTCATGCAACTTTCTTTTCTGTGAAGGACAAGTCTACACACACTACCCTCCTCACGGGTCCAAGTGATGGCGGACTCTATTCTATCCAACTTCCAATAACACAGTCGATTCCAAAGGTTGCTTTTTCAACTGCTCGTGCTACAACAACCACTTGGCATCAGCGATTGGGACATCCACACTCTCAGTTGTTTAAAACTATGCTTTCACATTATCATTTACCTATTTCTGAAAAGACTTTTAATTTCCATTGTGATTCATGTTTAGTTGGCAAATCTTCCAAACTCAATTTATTGTCTTCTGATTACACAAGTACCCATGTTTTGGATTTAATTTTTTTGTGATGTTTGGGGACCAGCACCTGTAACTTCGTTTGATGGTCATGCTTATTTTCTTTTATGTGTTGATCACTTCTCTAAATTTATGTGGTTGTTTCCTTTGAAACGAAAATCTGATGTGTTTGCAACTTTTAAGCAATTCGTAACTATGGCTGAACGACAGTTTTCCACTAAACTCAAATCTGTACAAACTGATTGGGGAGGTGAATTCAGAAACCTCTCATCCTTTTTTGCTTCGATTGGCATACTCCCACGTCTCTCTTGTCCTCACACAAGCGAACAAAACGGTATCGTTGAAAGACGCCACCGTCACGTTGTTGAAACGGGTTTAACTCTAATGGCACAATCTCATGTTCCGCAACGTTTTTGGCATTATGCTTTTGAAACTGCTGTTTATTTAATCAACCGAATGCCTTCTCGTGCTAACTCCAATAAATCTCCTTTTTGAACACCTATTTAAACGAAAACCGGATTTTTCCTTTCTTCGGGTTTTCGGTTGCCAATGTTTTCCTCACCTCAGACCCTATAATCCAAACAAAATGGATTTTCGGTCTACACCGTGTGTTTTCCTTGGTTATAGTCCCTCTCATCATGGATACCGATGTTTTGATCCCGTCTCCGAACGCATCTACATTGCCCGTCATGTGCGGTTCCATGAACACACGTATCCTTTCCTATCCAAACCCACTACATCTTCATTCTCATCTAATCCTTATGTTTCATCTTACCCTACTGAATCCATCCCTCTACATACCAACCCCCCGCCACAACCAGTCCCCCCTACTCCTATACCCAACACAAACCAACCAACTCACACCTTTTCTCGTCGGTCTAGCACACACCCGACATCTTCCACTCCTGCCTTTGAACGTTTCACCAACCAACAACCACCTTCCTCATTTACCAATAATGTAGAGCCACCACCTGACCCTACACAACCTGCTCACTCCCAGCCTGTTCAACCGCCGACCCTACACAACCAATCCGTCCCCACACCGACCAACACCACACCCTTACCATCTTCTCCACCACCAGCACCACCACCCCCGCATCCCACATACCGCCAACGCCCACCAAACCTACGCCCCAAACCCAAACCGGCTAACACCTATAATGCCTCCTCTTTTCATACCTACACACCTCAACTTGACACTGAGCCTACCTCCTTTACCATTGCCAACAAAGAAGCTCACTGGCGTAAGGCTATGGCGGATGAATACTCTGCTCTAATCCGTAATGGTACGTGGTCCTTGGTTCCCTGTGTTCCAAACGCTAATGTTGTTGATTGCAAATGGGTATACAAATCAAACGAGACCAACATGGGAATATTACGCGTTACAAGGCGCGACTTGTTGCAAAAGGCTTTCATCAACAACCTGGTATAGACTACACCGAGACTTTTAGTCCTGTGGTGAAACCTACCACAATTCGGGTTGTTCTCTCCTTAGCTGTCACTAAGCAATGGTCCCTACGACAGCTTGATGTTCAAAATGCATTTTTACATGGGGACTTGAAGGAAACAGTCTACCTCAAACAACCACAAGGATTTGTTGACCCGGTTAGACCGGACCATGTGTGTCTCCTACATAAATCCTTGTATGGTCTCAAACAGGCACCCCGGGCTTGGTTTGATCGGTTTTCCTCCGCCTTAATGGCCCTCGGATTTAAAGGGTCTAAAACGGATCCTTCATTGTTTATATACTCTCGCAATGGGACACTTATGTACATGTTGGTGTATGTTGATGACATCATTTTGACAGGTAATAACAACCAGGCTATTGATCAGGTGATACAAAGTCTTAGTGCATCGTTTCCAATCCAAGATATGGGGCCTTTGTCTTATTTTCTAGGAATTGAGGTGGCTCGCAAAGGCTCTGACCTCATTCTTTCACAACGCAAATATATTAATGAATTATTGGATCGGGCAAATCTATCTCAATCCAAATCGGTCTCATCCCCCTGCACAACAGGTGTTTCTCTTTCTCTTGGAGATAGCTCCTTGTTTGATGATCCGGTCAAATACAGACAAATGGTTGGGGCATTACAGTATGTTACTCTTTCTCGACCTGACATTTCATTTGCAGTCAATAAGGTTTGTCAATTCATGCACTCCCCTACTGAAAAACATTGGTCAGCAGTAAAGCGCATTCTACGGTACCTCCATGGGACTACTGATCATGGTCTCTTGATTTCTAGCTCCTCATCCCCTGTTTTGCATGCATACACGGATGTTGCTTGCCCTACCTTGACTGCCTTTTCAGATGCTGACTGGGCTGGGTGTCCGGATGACCGTCGATCCACGGGAGGATATGCTATCTATCTAGGGTCAAATCTGGTTTCATGGTCAGCCAGAAAACAAAAGACTGTATCTCGGTCATCCACAGAATCCGAGTACAAAGCCCTGGCCGATACAGTTGTTGAATTGACATGGCTTGAAACACTTCTGACAGAACTTCGTGTTTCTTTGACTTCGGCTCCTGTTCTATGGTGTGACAATTTAGGAGCTACGTACCTTTCTGCCAATCCGGTCTTTCATGCCAGAACGAAGCATGTGGAAGTGGATTTTCACTTTGTTCGAGAAAAAGTTGCTCAAAGAAAGTTACTTGTTCAGTTTATCTCTACACATGATCAAATTGCTGATGTGTTTACAAAACCACTGCCATCAGACCGTTTTCTCTTTTTGAAGTCCAAGCTAAGAGTTGGTCCCCGGCCTTTAGCTTGAGGGGGAGTATTAGTTGGTATTCTTAAGTGTGGTGATTAGGCCCGGCCCTATAACATATATATATTATTAGCCGGCCCTAATCTTCTCTGTATTGTTCTATATATAGGATCTTTGTTTTGCAATATTCAATAATCAATAATACAATCAATTCCTTTGTTTAACTATAAAAGTTTAGTAATTTGACAATTTAGGATAAGAAATAACTGGTATATGAGAAAGTTTACAAGTCTTTATTTCCAATATAATGAAAGGTGTTGTATTAAGCTGACTGGTAGCATGTTTAGCAAATGATATATTCTTATGACATTGCAAAATGGAGGTTGATTTGTCGTTTCTTTTAGCGTAGTCGGTCATTTTTTACTCATAAGTTAAGTTTAAACAAGTACTGTTTTTGTTTATAATGTTAGAAAAATAGTTATGTCATTATGTTATTAAAATAACCGACACCGAACTAGTATAAACCTAGTTGTAACAATTCGTGTTTGCTTTTTGTGTGAAAGGTTGATTCAAGTCACACTAATCATCATAGTTACTGGAAAAGGAATAGCAATTTAACCACACCGATATCAGAAGGATCTCCCAAAATTGCAGTTCAGAGTTCAAAGTGTTGATGCACGCGAAACGCTAAATGCCATTGGAGACATGACAAGGGTTTTACAGCGATTCATGCACGAAACCCAGGTAATATTCCATCAATTTGGATTTCAATTTGGGCCTTTCAACTCCACCACACAACGCCGATGGAAGAAACCAGCAGTTACTGCACAAACCCGGTTGGAAGATCGAACCAGGGACCTGAAACTCGATAACCTCATGATCAATCTCCACAAACTCAGACTAATCTTAAGCCTCCATGACCTCATGTCCGCTCGCCGCAGAGGGCCCTTTGT
Organism: Flaveria robusta; assembly: GCA_025506415.1. NCBI lineage: Eukaryota > Viridiplantae > Streptophyta > Magnoliopsida > Asterales > Asteraceae > Flaveria > Flaveria robusta. The sequence continues at coordinate 29,514,104 of CM046472.1, forward strand.
TTCTGTGCAAATCATGTCTCGTTGGAGCAACATTGTTGGTCTGAATGTACCAATTGGTGGGTTCCTCAGAAAATACCGCCATGTGTTCAACGTATTTCCTCACCCAATTAAAAGAAACGTTTGTTGTAAATTAACTTCCAAGATGAAACTCTTGCTTCAAGAAGAAAGTAACGTGATAAAAAATATGGAACTTGATAATGTGAAAAGGATAAAGAAGCTTCTAATGATCTCTGTTAATGGGACTCTTCATATCCATGCTTTGAGGTTAATAAAAAGGGAATTGGGTTTACCGGACGATTTTCGTGAATCAATTCTTGCAAAGTATAGCGATTTTGAACTAGTGGATTTAGAGATAGTAAGATTGATTGAAAAGGATGATCTTGATGAAAGTTTAAAGGTAGCTGAAGTAGAAAAATGGAGGGAAAAAGAGTACAAAGAAAAATGGTTGAGTGAATTCGAGACAAAATACGCGTTTCCTATCAATTTCCCTACAGGATTCAAAATTAAAGCTGGATTCAAAGGTAAACTAAAAGACTGGCAAAGGCTTCCATATAGTAAGCCTTATGAAAAAGAAGATACTTTTCGGTCATCGACACGTGGAGGGATCGAACGGTTTGAGAAACGAGCGGTTGGTATTCTTCATGAGCTTTTAAGCTTAACAGTTGAAAAAATGGTTGAAATTGAACGATTAGCACATTTTAAGAAAGATTTTGGTATTCCAGTTAATTTCCGTGAGCTCATTTTAAAGCATCCTGGAATCTTTTACATATCTACACGAGGTTGTACGCAAATGGTGTTTCTTAGAGAAGCATATTGTAAAGATGTTCTTGTTTCTCCAAATCCTGTTTATGTAGTTAGGAGAAAATTGTTGGATCTTGTACTGTTGGGATCCAGGAATACTAGAGAATTGAGAAGTCAAAGGGAAGTCAAGGAGAGTGTTGGTGATGATGACTATCACAATCGAGGTGGGGTTATAAAGGATGATTTTGTAATCTCCATTTTAGAAGACTTAGATGATAATGATGAAAGGAAAAATGAGGATATTATGGAGGAAGACAATATCTTTTCAGGTTTGGATGGTGATGATGATGGTTGCGAAGCATGATCATGATGATGTTATAAAGATTGTAGGATGAATTCTTATCCTCTTGACAACAGTTCATGGAGAAATTCGAGTTGTATCTTGAGTTCAATTAACACTTGTTCATGACATGGCAACAAAATCTTGATGATTGTGGTGGCAAAGCATCACATGGCAACAACAAAATGAGCTAATATATTTACTTCATATTACTTTCAATTAACTAGCTTGAGTCTAACTTGCTGCTTGACTCATGTTAAGAACTAGTTTTTTTCTTAAAAAAAAAAAATATTTTGTAGCAGGTTTTCAGATTCATTGTAATGTTTTTATATTGTTTGCTGGTATTTCTTACTTCTGGGTGCAAAATGAAGTCAGTATGTGGAGCAAAAAGAGGAGAGGAGGCACGACCTTACTTCTATAGGTTTGTACATATTCCTATCAAGACAGAAACCAGTGTCTGGTTGATGAACCCTGGACCATGCAACCAGAGCATGATTAGCAGAGTGTTATGGTCTTGACCGTTGCTCAGTAGAGGATTGTAGCTAGCCCATCTGATGAGTCTTAGCTTGGTTGCATGGTTTTTTGACAGACAACAAATTTTTTTTTCCTTTCAATCATCTTGAAACTCGATTAAAATTTGTATGAGAAATGTGATGCTTCCTCAGTGGAATTTGGTTTCATGATTGCATTATTCTGTTTCAGAGCTAGATTCCACATTTTTGTCAAGGGAATCTTGGTGTTTCTGTTTGAGTAGTATGGAATATGTGACCAACTTGGATATGCAAACAACATGTTTGATGAAATGCCTGAAAGAAACTGTTTCTTCTGCACGCAGGTTATGAACAATTTTACTTTCACAATGGACTCGTTGTGAAAGCTTGATGTTTAAACATGTTTGTACAAAGAATCATGTATTAAATCTATGCCTCCAAAGCATGAAAGAGTAATCTTAGTTGTTGATCCAATAATGATCAGCCGGTAACATAGATTGTATGGTTTGACTTTTCAGATGCAGCTTCCATCTATGAAATCATATCGTTTCTTTCATTTTCATTTGAGAAATTAAACAATTCAATAGAATCTCCAAAAACTGCTATACAGGAAAACAAATTATCGTAAATTTCGTTGCTGGATATATGTCGGTGCCAGAGTTGAAAGTTGGTCAATTTGACCAAACTAGAGAGAGAGTATATATTTTGATTTTCTTTCGGCAGGAAAAACTTCAGGATCATATGATATGACTTATTAAGTCAAACGGACTAACTCTCAACCATGAAGGCTGAAGGTGATATGATGTTTCCGTTTTCATGAAAACCAGTTATGTTTAGAATTATTTGAGCTATTTAAGGAGTGTTGCAGAGGCCCTAATTATTGTAAACTAGAAAGAAAATGCAACACCCGCGCGTTGCGGCGGGGGTTTATTTATGTGTGCAAATCTGTTTGCATACAGTTTGTCAAGAGTACAATTGTGATGTTGTAGCAGGCTCATGAAAACAAACATTTGAACAGTTCACCTTCTTATCAAATTGGATCATCATGCAATCCATCATCCATCCGCAGCTTCTGCACAACAACCAAAAAACCTTTCCTGCAACTTTTCTCGATGTGATGTAGTCAACTTCGCAAGTACGACTTCAATCTCCCTCAATATTAAAATTGAGTGACCAATATTTTGATTTATAATGTGAACAATCTGACAATTGTTATTTGATCATATTTTAGTTTTTTCTAATAGTTCTCATGATCACCACAAAGAAAAAGAACATATACACAAAGAGTGAAATGTTTGAGGCTTTATCATTCTTCCATGTTCAAGTTTTTTAGCATGGAAAAAGAGCCATGTTGTCAAGGAGCAGGTCAGAAAATAAAAGCCTTTGATAGGGCATGAGATTTTGTGACTTTTCTTTCTCATTTTGACGCTTTAAAGGTAACTGTTGAAGTTTCTAAATTTAGCTAACCATTTATAACTCTCCGGCGCCCCTAATTGAAGTTTCTAAACTTTAATTATGTTATATAACCCAAATGCACATATTGAATGAAACCATCAACTCAACTCTTGAATCAAATTCAACCTACATGAAACCATAACTACATTGCTGTGTTTCTTTTCTCAAAGAAACTATAAAGTCCTCAAGATCATGAAAGAAATTAGCTAAAAGGAATCTTCTTATGAGTTGAATCTCACTTTAGCAGATGATCTAATGAGAATTTATGAGAATACGAGTGAAACTTTTGCACTACAACATGGTTGTTCTACAACCCATAATAAGGTAATGAATATCAAAACAAAACATTTTTGGTAAAGGATTATCACATACAAAGGGCTAATTTGCAAGGTAATATAAAGAACTCCGGTTTGTTTTCGGTTTTGAGCAGCCAACTGAATTTAGACCGGATAAAACTATCATGTTTCATTTATTTTAAACAGTTTGCAGACCACACAACATAAAAATATCTACAAGATCAACATCAGCTTCCACACACACATATATCAATAATTAAATATAAAATAGATTTCTTACACTGAAGCTATGTTAATAATTAAATATAAAATGGTTTGCTTCTTAGTGAAGTACTTGTGTTTGTCTTCATGTGGAGCCGTAAAAACTTGAATTGGTGTCACCCATTTGTTGTAATTACCATCAACTTGATAGTAGTCGTACTTGAATTGTTTTCCATTCGCATAAAACGATTGAGCCAGTTCAATTTCGTCGATAATGCTATCAAAAAACGACAATTGATCAATAACAATTAGGTCATTATTTAACCCGACAACACAAAAAAAATAAAAAATAAAAAAATAAAAAAATTATTCGATCATTTGTTTGAAAGAGGATAGCGATACTTTTTACTTTTTTTTTTTTTTTTTTTTTGAAAAAAGTAAAAATTGACACTAAGTTGTGATTAGTAGTTACTTGATAATTAAACGTTGAAAAATATTATTAGTTGAATGATTCTTTTATGCAACAAAGACACGTTTTATATTATTATTTGATTAAAAGAAAACGTGTGGTGAAAACTCGGGGGGAAATGTTGTTCAATAATATTGTTGGTTGTTCACAAAAGCTTTTATTGTTGGTTGTTCAATAATATTGTGGGTTGTCCGCTCCTCATTTGTATTGTATTCTTCTCCCTTCGCAGCACAGAAATCATTTGTCTTCTTCACCTATTGCCAGATGCTAAAATATGAATATGATCAATAATATGATATTTACTGTAAATATCATATTAACGGCCCTGAACCCTAGTTTCTTGAAATCAATGGGTTAGGTGCTTTTGTTCATAATTTCATTGCATGTCTTGGGCTACAATGCTCATACATTAATGATTTTGTTAATTTAGTTCAAACTTCAAACTGCTCTTGCTCTAATTTCATTCTTAGGCCATATAATTACAGCAACTAAACATATTTTCATCTTCATTATATTTTCTACACCCAATGTGTGGGAAATCAACATGTACGTACGTGCAATTGTATGTTAGCTTAGGTTATTGCATGTCTTACTTCTGTCTTTAAATATTAACACTTTTAAACTAGCTAGCAGAAACATTCTCTTTCTTTTGCCATGCAAGTGAAAGTAACATGAATGTGCTTCATAAGTGCTTTGCAAGTTGCACCTTAAAAAAACTGTATTGAGATTTTTGTCATCTGGTTCCCATAGTATTGTTATTGTTTATTTTATTTTAGCTATTGTTGCATGCTTCTTTCACCTATGTTCTGTATAGTATCTTTTAATGGCTTCAACTGTTGACATATCAACATTAATGCACACGCTCTACTTATACTGTCATTTGTGGAATGAGGTGATTATATATAATCTTGCATTATGGTAACATACCTCATAATGCTGAAGAGGACATGGTTGCTTATTCTTAAACATCATGCACTTATGTTTTATTCTATTAATAATTTCTGTTTCAGGGATTAGGAAGTGTTTTTTCTTTAAACGAGAGACATTTTAATTATAGATGATGTTTGAATTATTTTCTAGCTGTTGACTTGTTGCTGAAATTTATCTTTTTACCCCTTGATTGGTTTAATCTGTACATTCAGCATTCAATAGTTAAATTGTGGACTGATAGCATGTGCCTAGTGATATATTGATGGGGAAAAAATTATTATTTTTATATACTGCAGCTTGTGTACACGTGCTAGTGTAAAGAAAAATGGACGAGACATTGAAGATTACATCAGAAAAGGAGGTAATAGCCTGGATTTGTGTATATGTTATATTCCTTGAAATCCTAGTTTTTTTTAAATAGCAGAAATCCTACTATTGCAGGTTGTGGTGTATCAAAAATAGTTACCATTGTTTTTTTTTACAATGTGTTTTCTTAGGAGGAAGTCATTAAGAAGAAGTATGGAGGTGATTAAATGAGTGGGTTGTGTACCGGGTCAATCTGGGTACTTTTGTATAGGCTGACCCTGACAGACTTTTTGTCTAGGCTTTTTAAAAATAATTGTTATGTTAAAATAATGATTACCAAAGTACACTGTAATATTTGTATGAGCTTTACGTTCTGATTGTCTATATAAGATGTTTTCCAATGAAACTTGGTTGTGGATCAGTTACCTGTACATTACGCATATCATCTTTAAGATTGTTGAGTAGTTTTTTAGTTGGTGTTTTCACAGTGACATTTTGTTTATTTGTCTTTTCCTTTTTCCATCCAGCCAACTCAGCAGCAAACAAGATATAGAAAATCACCTTGTGCACCAACTGATGGAGAAGGTATGTATTTTAAAGTTGTTCTACATGTTTCTTGACCCAGATTCCTTCAAAAAAATTTAAATTCCACATCTGACTTGTCATATAGTTAAAAAAACTATTTCGATTTTTTTATCATCAAATATTGATTATGACTTCCAAAAGAACAAAGTTGACAAATCGCAAATCTTGTAGACCCAAGTCACTAGCATCAATCTATTATCTATATGCATTGGTGATAATTCGCAAATAGGAAAAAATATATAGCAAAAGCCAAAAAAATATTCCACAAAATGGAAAGCGTTGCAATTTTTTAATAGGACAAGAGAAGTGATAACTTGTATTTATGCAGAAAAGTGGTTTACTGGCTTTATAGGCATTAGAGGTGACAGGATGTGGGTATCTTTTAGTGCAGAATGAAGTGCATCAAGCGGGTTGATTCTAAACACTTTTTTTTCCATTCTTAAAAATAACTATTATAAATAGAAATAGTTAATGCATTAGTGACTACCAGATTAACTATTTTATCAGAATAATAATCAATTTCCAAAAGTTAAGCGACGTAGGAGGTCGCATTCATTGCAAATACACTTTCAGCAACTCTAATACATTTAACATGTTTCCCTGTTAGCTATCTCTTGTTCTCAGTTGACTTGGAAGAGATAAAACACTATATATGCCACCCAAATATGTTTATGGTGACAACAGTTAGTATACAGGAAACTGAATACTACTTAGGCATGTATAAGTTAGATTCAATAGTTGGGTGACCTTGATGAAAAAAGTTGATAATATTTAGTTTGGGCAGAGATACTGCTCATCATGTATCTGGACCCAAATTTCAAGTTTCTTTTTTTTTTTTTTTTTTTCATTTGGGGTCGACTTGCACTATTTGATAGCTAACTATTTGGTTTTTAAATAGATGGAAATAGTACACCGGCAACAGATGACAACCATGAATGATCTCATGAAGCTTGTAAATCGTCTTCTTTCATCTCACGAAACAATTCCTGCATTACAAACATATTATGATAGAAGTATGCGACTTGCGTTCTTTTCTTTTCTTTCAAGGTTTTTTTTTCTGTTTTTTATTCAGCTTCAAGCCATGTTTGAACTAATCTTCTATTAATGTTTTCAAAATGGTTTGATTTTGACCTTTGTTATTTAAATTGACCAACTTCATGATCGATGAATAACTAATATTGCAGTTTCAGGATATATTATGCATTTCGATGAATCTAGTCATAACGTGACTTGAAATACATGGCGAAATGAATCATTAATCAAGTTCAACAAACTTCATGACCAAACAAAATTATGAACAAATTTCAAGCCAGGTATGACATTAGCTTATCAATTTCATCTGGGCTTCCTATGAATATTGGAGTCCGCTGATGAACCTGTGGATTAAGAAAAACAAAACATGGTTATTTGTAGACTGTAGTTGTTTAGTTTTACTCCATGGTACATTGTTTGACTTTCTGGAATTGGTACCAATTTTGTGATAGAAATTAAGCTATCAAATTTTGTTGAAAGACAGATTGATGCACATTGAACATTTTTAAGATGTAGAATGGTTTGCTTGAGTGCATGGGAATTGAAATCTGTCTCAACTCAAATTGGTAAGCTTTTGACCAAAAGTCGATCAAAATTTATCTAACTCTGTACCTGTTTGGGTTCAATATCAAGAATCCTTTGAACACCATCTATGGCTTTCCCTCCAGCTTGTTCTACCAAATAACTCATTGGTGCACATTCATACAATAACCTCAAATTCCCATTTTTAGCCTTTTCATTATTTGGGTTTCCATAGATGCCACCATAAAGCAACATTCTGTGAATTTCACCAACAAGACACCCGATGTACCTCCCGAGTATGGTTTTCCGGCAGGTCCACCAGGTTTCCTTAGATGGTTAAGGTAATTCTGCAACTTAGGATCAAAAAGATCGAAATTGCCTTCGTTAAAAGAGTAAATTCTTCCTGATTTTGGTATCTTGATGTCCTCATGTGTTAGCACAAATTCGCCATAGGCTGGATCGAGTGTGAATCCATGAACTCCGTTCCCAATTGATATGGTGAACACGACTGAGCTTGAATATAAACAGTATCCTGCTGCTAGTAAGTTGCTCCCGGGCTGGCAAACGCTCACAATACACTTCTCTTTTGCCTGGTCTAACTGAACCATCGTATATGATAATGAGTTAACGGTATCTGATTGTGTTATTGTTTTTAAATAAGTTAAAGAAGAATGTACATACGGTATCTTCGTCATAATCAACCAGGCATTGTTCATCAGGGGCGTATATGCCAAATATAGAACCCGTGGTTAAGGCAATGTCGATGTTAGCAGATCCATCAATGGGGTCGAACACGACAATGTAGTTGCCGGATTCGGTTTCTTCCACTGCTACGGGCACGTCTTCTTCCTCGGATGCTATGATTCCGGTTCGGCCAGTTGATCTCAAGCAGTTGCAGAACAACTGCATGGTTTTGGAATTAGTAGTTGTTATAAGTAGTAGAATTATGAAAAGATGTAAATTGAAAGAATGTTGAAATTAAGGAATGGAAGGTGCACAAGTGAAGGAGAGATAGATAGGTAGAGGTACCTGATTAGAGATGACATCGAGTTTCTTCTGGTCTTCTCCCTGGATGTTGATGGTGCCTTGAGCTCCAGTGATGTTAATAATGCTGGACCTTTGCAGCAAGGATGCAATCTGCTTGCAAGCCAATGCGATGCTCGATAGGACAATGGTCAGTTCTGCATCGATATGACCACCTTGTTCTTGCTTTAGCAGCCATGTTGTAAGGTTTTCCATGTCGTATCTCTTCTTTTTTCTGTTTGTTGTTGTTTTGGGGGGCGGCGGAGGAAGTGGCAATGGCTCGACAAGAGAGGGAGCTGGAGAGGGTGACAGCTTGATGACGAAAGGGGCGGAGGTGGGAGTGGCAGTGGAAGGGGGGTATGGAGTTGCTGGTGATTGAGAAGACGGTGCCTGCCGGACAAGCTGGAATTGCTTCCGCCATCATCATCATGATCATGATGTGTGTGCGTGTGTTGGATGTGGGAAGTTGTTTATTATCTTATTGCCTGTGACAAATGAATGAGTGAATATGATTGATGCCATGAAAACAAGCTTCCCATTGGTCCAACAATATTCCATTCCATTCCATATCATAATTAATAATTACTTCTCGGTCAGATCCATAAGAATTGCTTCTCGGTCCCCGCTTTCAAGTTTCATTGGAACAATTGGATTCCCCTAAAGGTAAATATAGTCTTTTGGAGGGCGGAAATGGAACGATTGCCTACTTTCTCCACATTGGCATTTAGAAGAATAAACGTACAAACAACAATGTGCATTTTTTGTGGTGATTATAGTGAAACGGCTGATCATCTTATGGTATCGGGCAATTTCTCACAGTCCTTATGGGGTTTGATTTCACAATGGTGCAATACTGGTCCTTTAGTTTTCTTTGGAATTAGAGACATTCTTTATTCGTTTAAATTTGTCTTGGGTTCTAAGAAAAGAAAAAAAGCCTTCTATGCAATAATTCTCATTGCTTTATGGTGTTTGTGGAGAGCAAGTAATGGTTTATTGCTCAATCATAAGCAGGTGTCGTTGAGTAATCTATTAGAGGAAGTGAAAGTTACAAGTTACCTTTGGGCTAAAAATAGATCAAGGAAAGTGAAGTTGTCATGGGAGCAACGGTGTTCTTTTAAGGTGGATTGTTTGGATGTATAGTTATTCATATTGCTCTCTGTTTTGATGATTGTAATTTTCGCTAGCCTCTAGCTAGTTTTGATTATATAATATATTTTGTTGGCCGTTCAAAAAAAAAATAATAATTACAAATTAGTGTTTTAGTAGCATTTTTTTATTTATATTTTAACTAAAAATCATACTTATTTACACTTATCTTTGAATTTTGGTTAAAATCTCACATCTTATTCTTCATCTCTATCTCGATTAATCAATTTCACTCACAAACACAATATTGTTTCTCTTTTTTATACACTCACAAAAAATAGAAAGCTTGATGAATAGTAGACTTCTATTTTCAAAAATTATTATTTACAAAATTTTAAAGTTTAAAGACAAAGATAAAGAATTAAAGATCCTAATAGAGAGACAAAATACAAAAAATCTTTAAACAATAAAGATGAAGATAAAGACTCCATTGTGAATGCTCTTAAGTATCAAAACTATTATAACATGTACTAAACTTCACGTGTTGCACAAGGCATAAAAGCGTGAAAAAGATTAATTTGGAAGCGTTACCCCGAACTCGTGCTTTGAATCAAAGGTTGGCAACATAAAAAAAACTTTAGTTAAAAATTTTATAATTGTTAAGCAAAAACTCAAATAAATAAGTCTTTTTTTTTTCTTATCCAATGTCATAGCTAAAAACCTTGACTCATCATTATTGTAATTCAATTAAAAAAAACTGAGAGAGTGAGTTTCGAACCCAAGACATTTGAGTAACTAACCAAAAGATTCAACCAACAAACGTAGCTTTTGTTTAGTGTGTCCTCAAATTTGATTATTTATTAGTAAACAGATAATGATAACAAAAAAATTAACGCACATAATGTACAAACTGACATCTTTGATTAATAATATATAAAAAGTTTTCAATAATATATTTTGGTTGGGAGGTCGGGTTCGATTAACTTCAGATGACATCAGGGTGAAATGATATCATTAATTCTTTCTTGAATGACTTGTTTTAGGTTTTCATCTTCTTAGTTTGTGTCATCCGTTATGGTTTTTGCCGGTTTGCTCTTGGCGAGTTCGTGTAGACCCCTCGCGGACTTCTGCATCTTCACTAGTGGCAAGGTGAGTCATGAGATGATGACATGGCAGTCATTTGGGTTTTCTTGAAGAAAGTGGTCGGAATGAGCAATGCTCCACTCCGTCCTAGTCCAGTTGGGTCCCTCTTTCGCCATATCGATCAATGCAACGCAAACCCTAGCCTAGCCTAAAATTAGAAACCTCAACAACAACTTCAACTACAATCCCAGATAAGAGACACGAAGATTATATACAAGTTTGGATTTCTCTACAACATTCCAAGTATTCGGATTTCGGAAACTACTTTGTTTAAAGGTGTGCAAGATCATGTAGGATTAATGTGGGTTGTTTTGGCTCATAGTAGTCTGTAACTATTGTAACTACAAGCAAAAAGGGTTTTAAGTGTGTGACTATCTTTATTCATGTAAATCTTTTTAGTCTAATCTTCTTACTTTAATAAAAGAATAATTATATGTGACACGTGTCAACACTATATTATTTCTCATCAAATTTTTCCCGATTCTCTCTTCTATTATAATCACATTAATTACTAATAATATTATTTAACTCTTTTTAAAATTAAAATAGTTTTTAATAATTAAGAAATAGAACTTTTTATTAATATCATTTCTAAAGAACCAAATTTTATAAAAAAAAGGAATTTTTTAAAACATCAAAATTTTTTAATAATACAAAGCATTTTGTGTTTTTAAAAAGGAAAACTTTTATAACAAAAAATAACTAAAATTGATAGTTATAATAAGAAGGTTTTAAATTGATAATTTTTAGAACGTTTATTTTGAAACAAAAATTACATTATATTTATAATAAGGAAAATTGCAAGCATTTTTTATTTAAAATATCATTTTATAATTAATAACTTTTTTATTCATAATTACATATATTCAACCCGTGTAATACACGAGTTTATTAAAATTAGTATATTACAATGGTTTAACCTTGATGAAAACTTACTTATCTAATTTCAATTTATTTTCACACCCTTCTTGATTGTTTGCCTCAAGCATTTATTTTCATCACCTAGCTTATCTAATTCCGACTAAAATAATGATCCGACTAAAACCACTTTACACTTTAAGAATGCCCAAAATGAATTCCAAAGAAAAATTATAGCAACACTTCAATTCTTTGGTTAGGTGTTTGTCATGCTTGAATACAAGGGCACGACTAGTTGTATCGATCATACAATAAAATACCACAGAATCAGGGAGCTCCGTAGGGATCCTTCTCTAGAACCTACACACGAGTATCAAGCACCAATAGAGATCCTACACTCGACCCCTTTCTTTGGCGGTTTGTTATGGCCGCTTGTAGGACCCATAGCAGTCCACTATGATCCATTATTCATAATTCCTAGAAAAATATTTCATTTTTAGTTTTTTCATTCTTATTATTTGTACGTGGTCTTGCCCATTGGGCTGAGGGGTTACAATATATGTTTCTAAATTAGCAAAAACATCAAATTTTAAAAAAAATTAGTTATATTATGACTAAATCATGTTCATAGTGAGAAAAGTAGGTTCATTTTGTTTATGTAGTTTGAAGTTGTAATAACTAGAGGAAGGTGTTTGTAAATTTAACGTAAATGGAAAACTTACACCCAAGGGTCATCATCGAGGAAATGAACATCATTCTCCTAGTTACAAATACTAGCTGTCAGTTTGATCTTATATGGTCCTCTAGTTGGCCTTCCGCCCCAAACATTCGACCAACTTCACTTCTCGCCTCATGTTAACTACTGAATTTAACTATATCGAGTGACAATCACGCACACCCGACTTACAAAATTGAAAAAAACAATAACAAAAACTGACATTACATCTCGAATGGTTAATCCTAGTGAAGGGCATATGTATCTTAAAATGGAGTTAATAAAGGCGTTAGTGATTAGCTCTTGTTGCTTAATTAGCAACCTTAATATGTTGCATCGTCATCCGCCTTTACCATATAAGCACCATCAAAGCACATATCTGACCGATCTTACGAATAAGACTGTGCTTTACCTCCTTCGATCGTGTCGCCTCATATCAGAGACGCTATCGCCGGTTTTGTCCTCGTGGTTTTCTTAATCGGTGATTTTGTTGGCATACTTAAACGATGAATGTTGATTCTAACATTTAGCCTTTATAGTATAATAATTCATACTTGTATAGTTTTGATGTTAACTGTTTTGACCACTTGTTTTTGCTATTATAGTTTTGTAATTATTGCAATATATCAAGTGAAAAATATTTGTAGCCACCCACACAAAGGAATTATAGTATATATAAGAGTTAAATGCATTTTACGTACTTGAGGTTTCATATAAATTGTCATTTGAATCCAAAAATTTAAAATGTTATCATTTGCATCCAAAGGTTTAAAAAAATGTCATTTGAATCCACTTAACTACTCCTAATTAACGCCGTTAAGTTTTTCCATTAAGTTTTCTAAATTAGAGGTATTTTAGTCAAAACAATTACAAAATAATAAAAATAAGCTCTACGTGATAAGTTTTAAGCGTTCGGTCTGTTTTGGTAATCATCATTGAAATTTTAATTTACAAGGAATGATAGGTCAGCAGTTATTTTATTTCATCAAGAAAGTAATCTCTGGACGTTCTACTAGATAAAATAAAATATAAGTTTAACTAACTAAAAGTGATTCATTTCTAAGTTTATAAAACATAAAAAACAAAAATATATATAAATTAACAAACAAGTCAAATAACATAAATTATTTAAATCATAACCATAAAAGACAGATTATCATAAAAGTATAAAAACAATTAATACTATGACATTAACAGCCATGAATAATAATCATAAATATAAATTATCATAACCATAATTAAACTTTAAACCAAAGAAAGCTATGTTTAATAAAACGGACAAAAGTAAATGATTACTAAATCAAAATACATTAACAAGACAAAACAATAAAAGACTATTATAAAATCAAATTATAACTGCAATTATCAAAAGAAGCTAAATATATAAAAACCGTTACATGAGTTAGTTCTTTATTTTGTAATTTTTTTAATTAAAATAACTCTCATATTGAAAACTTAATGAAAAAAGTTAACCGTGTTACTTAGATGTAGCCAAATGGATTCAAACGATAATTTTAGTGAAAACTTTGAATGCAAATGATAACATTTTAAACTTTTGGATTGAAATAATAATTTCTGTGAAAGCTTAGGAACGTAAAACACATTTAATTAAAGTGGGGTGTAATAATGATGGGAGAGTAGGTTTATTAATATTAATAATAACATTAATATATAAAATTTAAATATACATGAAAGTGAAACACACAAGCTCTGTAAGTTTGTAGGGGAGTAACTGAATTTGGGATTTTCATTCTTCTTCTAGGTTTTCATTCGTACTATCAATCCATGCAGAAATCATAGAGTATGATTTTCACTCGAATTTCACGCTTCATCTCTCGATCCTCTCGCTCTACGTTCCGACGAGTAAACCCTATAATCAATCATCTCACCTAGTTGGTTGTACAAATCTAATTTATCATCAAAATCGGTACTATAATATTTGTATTGGCGGTGGTTGCAGAATGTGAAGGGTTTGATTTCAACCGAATCATCTGGAAATGCTTACACCCGACGCCTTGATGCCGGGGCAGGGCTCGCCAGGAGCCACTTGACCTCAATTGGTAACAAGGGGCACCCTACAACATGTGGTTCTCAAATTAATTTCTTCCCCAAACAGCTTGGCTTGCCAAGGCTTTTTTGCAACGACGCACCAAAGAAGAAAAGTAAGCGGATATGAAACTATTTTGTTCGTTAAATTAATTCTTACCACTACTACTACTTCTACTATCTGTAGAGAACAAGGATCTTTCCGTTGCAGTTTATGAACATCAAACATCCGGCTATCACATGTTATTTATATACGTATTCAAGTTGATTCAATGATGCTTTTATTTAACAAAATGAAGCAGCACAGGCTCTGTTTGTTTGGTTAAGGGAGTAAGCTTTTCTCCCAGCTAACTTTGTTTTCATTTTAAGTTGGCTTTTGCATTTAACATGGAAACTAGGGTTCTTTCTTTCTTTTTTTTTTTTTTTTTTTTTTTTTTTTTTTTTTTTTTTTTTTTTAAGATTAAAATTGTCATTCTTAAATTAATCCCATCCTCTACATTGACCCAATTTATGATTGTGCTTGTAGTTATGTAGACCATATTAAGTGTAAAGTTCATGTGGCAACTTTATTATCGCTCCATGTTCATTTTGTTCTGATTATGACCATTTAATCTTGGAATGGAATTGTGTAGACTATGAAAACTATCACCCAAAGGGAAAAAAAGAGGTGCCAAAAGGGGAGGGTCAGAAATCAGGCTCTAAAGGTATGCCAAATATATCTTCATCTCAGTTTTAGGTATTGGCTTTTTTTAAATCTTAGTGGTATGGTCAACTTGTTTGTAGACCTTAAAAGTTTATATAACAGTTATTGGGAGTTTTCTTTATTAATTACAAAATAAAGGTTATTGGTTATTGTTATTCATGAATAAATCAAGTATTAATGTACTATGAGTGTCAACTGTCAAAATTTTTCGCCTCATATGGTGCAGATGGCTTATATTCTTCCCCTCTTCTAAAGACAAAGACAGTATATGAGAACATTATCCATGATTTTAGTTATTAGTTTGTAGGTTCTTTTAATGTATTATTTGCCCTACGACGTTCATTTATGTTCTCTTTGATCTCCAATATAATGATGTATCATTAGGGGACTCTGGTAAAAATGACGATGGAGAGAACTTTATGAAGAATTATCAAAGTCTAATCTCGCCTTTGATGTTTTTTGCTTTTGTATTATCAACAATATTTTTGACTCCTCAGGAACGAAATCAGGTATTGGTTCTTGCGAGTTTTCATCACATATACAAATATCATATGCCGTATTGCTGTGCAGTTGCTAAAGACTATTTGTGTCAAATTGTGACTAACTTGGGTCTAATTTCTATTCTTGGTAAACATCTTTTCACCAAGAAAAGAACCACTAAACATTCCACAATAATGCTGAGATCAGATTCCAGTTACCTGCTGTTAGGGGTTAAAATTACCCTCCTATTAAATTTCTTGAAACTTTGATGTTTATCTGGCAAATAATAAGTCATTAGCCAAAAGTGAAACAAGACCAAAGTTGGTTACCTGTTTATGTAATTTAGCTCCATTTACATCTTACAATCCTTGCCGTTTGCTCACCGTTTATGTGAATGAAATAGTTGAATTTGTGTTTCAGATTAGTTTTCAGGAGTTCAAAAATGAGCTCCTTGAACCTGGCTTAGTGGACCACATTGTTGTCACCAATAAATCTGTTGCAAAAGTGTATGTAAAGGCTTCACACGCCAACACAATTCAAAACAGTGATGAAATCATTCAGGGTTCAAAAGATAGCAACGGGTCAAGAGGACATTCAAGCTATTATAAATGTTATTTTAATATCGGAAGTGTGGAGACATTTGAGGAAAAGCTCGAGGAAGCTCAAGAGTCATTGGGAATAGATCCACATAATTATATTCCTGTCACATACTCTTCTGAAACAAATTGGGTCCAAGAGCTGATAAGGTTTACTCCAACATTATTGCTTTTAGGAACTTTATATTTTATGGGGCGAAGAATGCAGATAAATGTTGGCCCAGGTGGAAAGGGGGGCCGTGGAATTTTTAACATAGGAAAAGCACAAGTAACAAAGTTAGATAAAAATTCCAAGAACAAGGCAAGCTTTCTTTTCGGTTACTTGTATTTTATGAATTTATTGTCTATCAAGGTCAAATGCTCATTGAACAATAGTTTGCAGGTTTCTATATTAACATTTGAAAAATAGTGTACAATTTATTTCTAAATGGTTTTGAGGTTTTTTTTCACAACTTTTGAACGTATGAGGGTTTGTATCAAAATGTTTGATAGTTCTAGGTTTTATTGAATTTTCTGAAAATTTGATGGCCTTAAAAAAGTTTTGGAAGTTTGATGGTTATCTAGGGCAAACAGTTGTAACGAAAAGAGAATTAAATATGATAATCAACGTTAGTCAATTTTCTACCTCAATTAACCAACTTCTTATGCCTTTGAAAAAACCATTGAACTTTCAAAAAATTGACTTAAGATACCATTTAAGTACTTAACCTTCACTGCAGGCAAAAGACCCCACCTGGTCTCTTCTGAAAGTTTCGAGGATTTTTTAGAAATTTGATGTTTTTTTGGGATTTTTTGGAAATATTTGGAAGTTTAGAGTTTTTTATTTTTATTTTTATTTTACTGAGGCAAAGAAAGTTGGTTACCAGAAATAGAAATTTGATCATAGCTGATTACCTTTTTATGTGATTAACCTCTTTCTTGTTGCCTGGTCCTGGATATTTTTTTTAAATGGTGATGATCAGGTATATTTTAAAGATGTAGCTGGTTGTGATGAAGCAAAGCAAGAAATCATGGAATTTGTGCATTTTTTGAAAAACCCAAAAAAATATGAAGAGTTGGGTGCCAAAATTCCCAAAGGGGCTCTTCTTGTGGCCCACCAGGGACCGGGAAAACACTCCTTGCTAAAGCAACTGCTGGTGAATCTGATGTGCCTTTTTTATCGATATCGGGTTCTGATTTTATGGAAATGTTTGTTGGGGTGGGACCTGCGAGAGTCCGGAGTTTATTTCAAGAAGCAAGACAATGTGCACCTAGCATAATATTTATTGATGAAATTGATGCAATTGGGCGGGCCCGAGGTCGTGGCGGATTTTCTGGTGGGAATGATGAGCGGGAAAGTACATTAAATCAATTACTAGTTGAAATGGATGGTTTTGCAACGACTTCTGGTGTTGTTGTACTTGCGGGAACAAACCGACCAGATATTTTAGACAAAGCTTTATTGAGGCCCGGTCGTTTTGACCGCCAAATTTCAATTGATAAACCAGATATTAAAGGCCGTGAACAAATATTTAAAATATATTTAAAAAAATTGAAGCTTGATAAAGAGCCATCACATTATTCTCAGAGGCTTGCTGGACTGACACCTGGATTTGCTGGAGCAGATATTGCTAATGTTTGTAATGAAGCTGCATTAGTTGCTGCTAGGCGTGAGAGTGCTGTGATTACAATGGAACATTTTGAGGCTGCAATCGATAGGGTTATTGGTGGTTTGGAGAAGAAAACAAGGTATTTATTTTATTAATGATCTGTCGTTGCATTTATTAATTTGATTTTCAGTTATGGTCTTTATTTTTTATCATTATATCCCTTGACTTGTAAAACTTAACGAGAAGTTGTCTTACATAAGTATAGGGATTATGCAAAGGACCTTGTTAAATGATAAAGGTCTTAATATTTGATCATGCAAAAATGGGGTGTTATGTTAATAATAAACTTTAGGGACTTTGTTAAATTTTAAAAGTTAAAAAGATTTAATAGTGCAAAAATAATGTCCGTGGTATTGCATGAATTTAGCAGAAGTGCATATATTTTTTTTTCTTAATTTGATAATTGACCCATTATCAAGTAAGTTCTGATTAGATGCACATTGTGAACTCTTGTAAGAGATATATAAAGTTTTCCTAAATAGAAACATAGAATAAGGTTAATTGCATAATGGTCAATTTTTTCTGTTCTGTCTCATTTGAATCCATCACTATATATACACTATATTTCCTTCCGAATTTCATATCATATTTAACCATATAATCATCAATTCATTTTATAGTAAATTATATGAAGCTAGCTACTTATAACAGTTTGTTTCATTGAATAAACAAAGAGAACATGCTCTGGGATAACTAGTTGTTTTCCTATCCGTTTATTCAGAGAAATAGGTTGTTGTAACTGGTTTATATTTTATTTACTAAGGAGTAAGTAAACTATGATATATTTATGGTTCAAAGGGTAAGTATTATACCATGAAATAATATTCACCATATACTTGTTACATATATTCTTTTTGTCAAGTTGAAGTAATGCTGAGCAAAGTTTAGTCTGATAAAACAATTTAATTGATAGGTGATAAGTAAACTTGAAAGGAGGACTGTTGCTTATCATGAATCAGGTCATGCGGTTGCTGGTTGGTTTTTGGAGCATGCAGAACCGTTGCTAAAAGTGACAATTGTACCACGGGGTACTGCTGCACTTGGGTTTGCACAGTATGTCCCGAATGAGAACTTATTGATGACCAAAGAGCAGCTTTTTGATTTGACTTGCATGACACTTGGCGGTCGAGCAGCTGAGCAGGTGAATTCATCAACAGTATACCCTTTTTTCATTTATTTTCGATTTTTCGTTTTCATTATAGGTGACAAACTTTTACAAGCTTACCAATGAATGGTCTGATTTGGGTTATGCTTAATCTGTACTGGGTATAAAAGTGAAAGTAGTCAACTTAACAAGAACCTAGAACTAGAGTTGAGGTCTAATTTCTTATCCTTCAAAACTTAGATTTTAAGTGGGATTTTTGTTTCACACCATTTATTATTATAAAATTCAAAATCTTTGGACAAAAAGGGTCAACAAGACCAACTCGTACCAATATACCCATTTTTACTTGATAAATAGGTCCTCCGTCATTTGATTATGTCACAGAAGAACTTATACAAGCTCAACAAATAGGTTCCTTTTTAGATGATTAGGTTGTAAATTCCTAAAATTGCAAGAACTCAACGAAAAAGTTCTTCAAGACTAGTTTTCTTTAAAATACCATTTTTTGCACGATGAAGTCCCTAGACTTATAAAAATGTATTTCTTGGTATAGGTTTTGATTGGAAAAATCTCAACGGGAGCTCAAAATGACTTGGAAAAAGTGACAAAAATGACATATGCACAAGTAGCAGTTTACGGTTTCAGTGAAAAAGTGGGTCTTTTATCTTTTCCAAAAGATGACGGCGCCTTTGAGGTGACAAAACCCTACAGCAGTAAAACTGCTGCAATAATCGACAATGAAGTGAGGGAATGGGTTGCGAAAGCATATAACATACATTACAGTTAATAGAAGAACATAAAGAACAAGTAGCCCAGCTGGCAGAGCAGTTGCTTGAGAAAGAAGTTTTACATCAAGAAGATTTAGTCAACATTCTTGGTCAACGCCCTTTTGCGTATAGTGAACCGACAAACTATGATAGGTTTAAGGAAGGGTTTGCAGAGAATGATGGTGGAAAATGATGATTTGCCACATCTTTAATTACCTGCTACTGAATTGAAATATGTGGTTTTTTTTTTCTTTGGATGAAAATCGTAGTTGAAGTGATTTGTTTATTGCTAGATGTTAAGATTATGAAACTTATGTAGTAAACTAGCAACACAAGTCCTTTTCTAGGAGGGTGCTGACTTTGCCTATAAGTTGTTTCCGACTAAAAAAATAGCTTAAAAAGAAGAGGTCACAAGTATTGAAATGGATCAAAGTTACTCGAATTATACTTTTGGTGTAAAATAAAATGTTGTAAATTATTTTATTTGATAAATAGGGTTGTGTTAATAGGAACTCTTTCCTCTACTAAATTGTCATTTCATATCTCTATTTGTACTCGATTTGGGTATACACGGGGTACACTTAGACTACCCATTAAAATAATACAGTTCTTGTAATCACAATGATTAGACAACAACTTAAACCTTAATTAAAAATTATAAAAGTATCCGACATGCGCCGAAGAATAGGCAATTAAACAAGTGAATATTCTTTATACTTGGTTGAAAGAATATTCAGACTAGGTTGACCCAAAGCGACTTCTTTTTCTAAATTGAAGTCTTTATTAATGATGTGTTAAATGTAACTTAATAGACATCCTATTAAAATAATTATCGAAAGTTAAAATACAGTGTTAAAGAGGTGGTTACATTTTAGAGGAAGAAAAAGTCAAAGAGTTTCAGTAAGATATATTATTTGGGTAATAATAAAAGATAACCTGGTAAATGCGCGCATACATTATACATATAAACTGAAATCAAAACTATGGTGTAAGGAAATCTTAATTCACAGAGTCATCTCTTACAGCATTCACAAAACAAAAAAGTAAACAAAGATATATAGTGATGAAATACATATATAATTGATTGCAATGTAATGTATATATGCTATAAAGAAAAAAAATAAAAAAAGTGGGATAATTTATGAGTCCCAATTAAATGAGAGGGGGGGTTTCAAATGAAGATGCAACTAGAAACATTTCCTGTGGACGATAAGATTCATCATATTCAGCCTTTGCGATCCACATCTGCGCGCATATATATAGGAGGAACATGTATTGAGTCAGATATATATATATATATATATATAGATCCTGAAAGAGAAAGAGAAAAAAGGTAGAGGTAGATGTAGATGTAGATGATGATATAGATATATATGGAGTGGCCTGCTGGAAGGTGCTGAGAGATGCCAAAATGGAGCCACCGATCCAGACACTGTACTTCCTTTCGGGTGGAGCAACAACCTTGATCTTCATGCTGGTGGCCGGGGGCTAAAGCAGTAATTTCCTTGCTCATTCTATCAGCGATACCCGTGAACATATATAGTAGTCCCTAAGCTCCGCTGAGCACGTACTATACGATATATATTCCCATACAAGTCCTTCCTAATATCCACGTCGCATTTCATTATCGAGTTATAGGTCGTCTCGTTCCATTCCGATCATCGACGGCTGGAACAGCACTTCCGGGCACCTGAACCTCTCCCCCCCGATCGTTATCACCTGCCCGTCCGGCAGCTCGAAGCTCTTTTCAACCGACGAGCTGCTTTTCGAGGTTTCTAGCTATTTCCTGCTCGAAGTCAAGCGCGATGTATGCCAGCTTCTCTTTCATGTCCCGCACGATTTCCCGCTCCGCAGATGTGGTACTGAAGGAGTAGCCTCTTTCCGTCAGAATCTTCATGAGGGCAGGGCGTCCGTCAAGCTAGGTCCAACCGCAGGATGGCGTGGGGGAGGGCGTACCCTTCAATTCCTAGATAGGGACGGTGTGGCTAACCGAGTCAAGAACAATACCAGTTGTACGGCCGCTGGCATACAAGGAAAGAACAGCTAGCTTGAATGGCCACGTACATGGCCGGATCGAGAGTTGAAAGTTTCAAACATAATCTGAGTCATTTTCTCCCGGTTGGCTTTTGGATTAAGATCGAGGCGCTTCCGTGAGCAGGACGGGGTGTTCTTCGGGTGCCACACGTAGTTCGTTGTAGAAGGAAGGTGTGATGCCATATCTTCTCCATGTCATCCCAGTTATTCACGATATGATGCCGTGTTCGATCGGGTATTTCAACGTCGATATACCACGTTTCGATTGGGCCTCGTCCCCTACGTATGCGTCTTTTGTCCCATCCCAACCATCACTCCCGTGTGACGCGGACGCCCCACGATGCTCGGAAACACTGATATGCTCTCGGGGCGTCATCTCCCGCGAACCCAGCCTAGCTTATAATTAATTACATTACATTACTTTACTTTACCAAACCAAAGCAAACAAAACCGTTGAATGAATGGAGATCATATCAGATCACATGCAATTAAGATCGATCATGACGATTGAATTGAATAAACATATATGGATGCATGGGAATTGATGATGAAATTAAAGGGAATTAAGGTTTACCTAGCTTGTAATAAAATTAAATCGAATTGGATTGTGTTTTTGAATTAATGGAGATGGAATAAAAGTAAAATTAGGGTCAAATGATAAAGGTAGGTGGTAGATGAAAAAGGGGCGTTCCATGTTGGTGGTACAAATGGATGGTTTCACGCTCAACCCCGGAACTCCCTACCTCATGTGAACGCCATTTCCATATCACTTCCTTATTTTTAGTCCTTTTCAAATTAACGCCATTTTCCATATACATACATCTATTAACTATAATAAAAAAAGTTTTAAATGACACGTGTCAACATATTAAGCATTTTATTTTTATTTTCTCGCCTCTCTCTCCTAATTAATAATATTAATATATATAGTAATTATATTATTTAAAACATTTCTAAATTAAAAAAAGTAGATATCACAAAAATAAAAAACTAGATTTTTAATGAAAAACACCTTTAAAATTAAATAAGACATGAAAAAATTCTTAAATAAGAAGTATTTGAATACCTTTTTTCTAAGTTTTATAAGATTATTAGTTTTTTTAAATAAAATTAAAAAAAGACCAGAATATTTTAAAAGCAATTAAAAAAACACAATCTTATAAAATGATATTTTAAAATGATATTATTGTTGCTTTTTACTTAAAATACTTATATATACATAACTCAATCATATCTTATTTACTAATATTATTTAAAATTCTTAAATTTTTTTACAAATTAATTAATATTTTATTCATTCAATACGTGTATTACACTGGATACTATACTAGTAACATATATATATATATATATATATATATATATATATATATATATGCACGTATGATTAATTTAAAGAAATATCATCAATTCGATTCTTCTTTTTGGAAATTTAATTATCAACTATAACCTTCAATTCTACTATGGTGGACTTGGAAAAAGGTGGTGTAAATTTAATTTGTAACCACTCAATGATTTGGTGGGCTTGGCTTGTGGTTCCTTGCTAAGTTTCTATAAACATTGAAAACCGCACCAAGGCTGAACTAGGCTCAGGGGCTTTTATCAATTGGTCCAATTTAATTAGGAAACACAAGCGTGTTAAGAACAACATCGATTGCTAATGTAAGGCTAGCCCATTTGGTAGAGGCTTTGGCTCTTAGAGGGGAGGTCCTGGGTTCAAACCCAGACATGATGTAATATGGAGTAATTTAAAAGTAGTAGTAAGATAGATTTGCCGTTCAAAACAAAAAAAAAAAAAAAAAAAAAAGGAACAACGTCGATAGTTTCATTATAGTTTTTTAAGTTGATTCAAAATCTACTCCATCGTTTTATCCTATCACCATTAGTTTATAATCGAATGGATGACGCCTATAGATTTTGGACAAAACAAATCCATGAGCTTCTTGTGGACAAAGCGGACAATATTGGTGGTACGAGAGGCCGGATGTTACATACGATTTGATTTAGACTAGGGTTTTCTTGTGTTGAATCGAATGGAAGAAATCATCTTCGTGAAGCTTTGGCATGGTGGGACGTTTGATGTTGGTTCTCCTAAACATAGGTATGTTGGTGGTGAATCGAAATTGCTTAAGTTAGCCATTGATAAAACTTCTTACTTTGAGTTAGTAAACTATGTTATGGAGACTAGTTCTTATCAATCTAAGGATTTTCACATGTATTCCTTGAATCCTGTGATGGAGGGTTTAAACGATTAGTTAGTGATAAAGACGTTCTTGACTTGATGATCAATGTTATTATGATTTCTACTCAGATTATTGATGTATACATTCAAGAGGGACCAATAAACAAACCCAGTACCCAACCCATTAATCCTCAAGCCCAGTCAAGTGACCAGCCCATGTCATCTCAATCCCAACCTAGTACCCCTCATAGTCAACTACTAGCTTCTTTGAGCCCTACTTCAGATTGTAGGAGGTACACTAAGTTGACAGCTAGAAGGTTAATAGCAGCCACTGTAGCAACAGAAACAAGAGGCTGAATGTCTAATTTCAATCTAATATAATGTAATCATTTATAAAATTAATTTTTATATATTAACATTTATTAATATTTATGAGATTTTATTTATTTAATTAAAATAAATAATTTAATTTAAATTATTTTTCAAGCTTTGTAAACTTTATATTTTTTATAAATATGTAATTTGTTTAATTATTAAAATATGGATTTATAGGGTTTTAAGTTTAATTTTTGAAACTTTATTTTAAAGTTTAAAGGTAAAATGTTAACTTTCCTAATCCCCGGGACCAAAAGTGTAATTTGTTTTTAAAAAAACAACCCAACCCCCGCTCCATCGGCCTTCATCTCTGGTCAACCCCCAGCCAACCTCTAGCGACACCCAAAACCACACAAATCCATCGTTAACACTCAATTAACCGTTCCATTCACCTCACATTGATGTTTCGAACCCATAACTCTTTTTAATTCGATTCAAACATTTGTTAAACTTGTTCAAATCGAAACCAAACTCTACCCATCAAAACTCGAATAAGTTTTGTATCCATAACCATCAATTGATTCAATAATGCAATCCTCAATAAATTCCTAATCAATTCGAGTGTAACTACACAGTTAATTTCAATTGAAACAATCATTTAACTCATGGAATCAACTTGTAGCTTTAGAAATAAAATCACGACTTGATCAAATCAAAACAGACAAACTGAACACTATATAACAGAGGGGAATCAACCCATCTGACTCCTTGAATCTCACTGCACTCGTAATTTTTATTACACATTCGTATTGAATTCATCCACTTTCTTCATTGCGAACATGCAACTAGGTGTTCAATAGCTTTCTGGCATTATAATTAACAATTGACGGAGGGCAATTGTTAATTAACCTACTCAAAAGCTTCACACAAAATTAATTGGATTATCATCAACCTTAGCATCTTGATTCCACCCATTATCCAGCCGCGTTGTTCTTGTTCTTGTTGCTCACGAATTTACATCAATAGGTATATTGATTATGCATACATACTCGACATCTATCTCTTATCAAAAGGCCCATGGTTAATTTTATCATCAGTATCAATATGATATTCAATTGGGTCAAATCATTTGACATATATGAAGTACAAGTGATTAGAAATAGTTATGTATTAAAACACCCATTCAAATAGATGATCTCCACTAAGTCAACCACACATGAATATGTGATACTAGTGGGCGTGATCCGTGGGGTTATAAACTTTGAAAGTGCTAAATCTGATGATTTACACATTACTTTAATACAAACCACCCTGTCTTAATTCATACGTGAAAAACTAAAGCTGATAAAAGAAAAATAAATACTGTTAAAAAATAAATACTCGAAGCAAAGGAAACAAATAACGAATGTGCAAATGGTAACTTTATTAAAGTTAATATACTATGTAGTAAATTGGTTAGATGAAAATAGAAGAAACTTTATTAAAGGTTAGGAGATTAATTGTAAACTCAAGTGCATAACATTTGATTACTTTAAAGGAAAAAAATACTATTATGATAATATTGCGAAAACCTACAATTTATATATTGCTTGCATGATGTGATGAATACTACCAGGTTTTTTCCTGACCTACTTTAAACATTGATTATATTTGTATACTACTACTACTACTACTACTAATACTGCTGTTGCTGCTACTGCGGCTGCCGTCGCCGCCGCTCCTACTACTACTATTATCATTAGTATTATTATTTTTAAATATTTAGTAGTTATATAGTTAGGAAATTAAATAAATAATACTTAATTTAAATATTATTTATTATATAATATATAAAAAGTAAATGGAAATCTAAGTATTAATTTAAAATAATATAAATAAGATAATACTTAATGAATTGAAGCAAGTAATCTAATATGTATTAAATAATGTATTAATTAAAAGAATTTTATTCAATGAGGGCAAATGAGAAATTATTACATAAAACACTTTTACTTTATGTTTAAAAAGTTGTTTTAGATATCTTAAACTTTAAATGCAAATACAAATATGTCCTTCTCAAATGCTTTATACATATATAATATATATATATATATATATTATTATATTATTATTATTATTATTATTATTATTATTATTATTATTATTATTATTATTATATATGATAGATATAGATTATAGATTACTAGGAGGGTGCCCGCGTGATGCGACGAGCACAATGAGGAGGGACGACATTTTACATCTGGCATACATTTTTGGTATTTTGTTATTCTTGTAGTACTTTTACAAAAGTCTATTATGTTTTTTCTAAACTTTTAGGTTAGTAACATCATCATGGTGAATATACGTTATAAGCATTACACACATCTAAGAACTAATAAATAAGCATTTAATTATCAAATAGTTCAAAAAACCATTGATGTAATAAAAGTAATACACAAATAAACAAAAATAAGTCTTAAACATAATAGTTGAAAAAAAAATATCTAGTACTCATTTTATTCGGTAGTGAAATAATCTCATTATGATGAGATCAATTTAATCAGAAGGATCAAACATTCGAATGATCCCATCTATGTTGGCCGACCACCATTTGTCATCAAAAGCATACCCATGAACATATGGTATTTCTTTTTGATGCACCCTACATCTAATGGAGGATGGTTTTCTAGAATATATGGTATTTCTTCTTGATTCACTGCTATATCTTTCGGATGATGGTTTTCAGAATTATTATCCACTTTGACAGACTAATCGGTAGATTGTCTAGAAGACATATGTGAACTATATAAATGGACTGGAAGATAGATGTGGGTTGTTTTTATCAAAAACAATTTGAACCAGCTGAAATGGGTTTTATATAACTAATTGTACATTTACGTATTACCTTATTGTACCTCATAAAATACAGTTTGGTTCAGCAAAAAGTTTGCAATAGAAAGTTTAAAAAACACATGTTACAATTATAGTCTTAAAAGGTTATAAATGTGTTAGATTATGAGATATAGTATAGATATAATATAGATTATAGATAGATTAAATGTATTAGATTATAAGGTTTTTAAAACACATGTTACAATTATAGGCTTAATTTTATGGTATCTTAAATTAACACTCTCATATGCTTTATATAATATAGATATAATAAATATAGATTATAGATTATAAATATAGATGCAGATGCAGATATTGATATAGATATAAATATAAATATAATAATAAAAGTTGTACCACATGTAAATAAATAATCACTCTTAGATTTGATTAGATCAATGCTCTCATGGCGTACGGTCAACCATGAAATTAATCTAGCCAATTCTCGGTGCCTTAACAACGGTATGAGACGAATCGACGAATAACCTAACCCTAGTTGACACAAAATCCATTGTAACAAAACTGTCATGAGGAATCACATGAACCGTAGCCCGTGGCATCTCTTCCTTTATCTTCTTCTCGGCGTCATCGGCTTTCATCCCCAACAGCTCTGGCCAGTTTGTTTTTCTACCTGCGAATTGCTCATCTGTTAACATGTCACAATCTTTATACCACATTTGTTTAAATACACGACAAATCAAGTAGCTTACTTGGGTGCTCAAGGGGACAACCTAGTGGTTGGATGGTGTGTCCTATAAATAAAATGTTCAAATCTTGTTAGATATCATTATTATAGAAAATCTTGTTAAAGAAACTAAGCTTACTTGGGAGAGGTTGTTGTGGTTCCACAGCGGGTTTATTTTCCTCGGCCATCACAATATGAGTTTTGAACGCTTATGTGTTGCGAGGCACTTCTGTATATATATACAGTTTTTGCTATAAATAATGCCAACAGATGTAATCTGGTTATGCTAGCCGGTGACAACTTCAAGACAGAAAAAGGTATTTACATAAAATCGTTTTTAATACATATAAATTTGACGAGGTGATGTTTTGAATATACTAAAATGATAATGTGTATGTTGTTTTGATGATATAACATAATATAAGATCACTTATTATGCTAGCAAAAAAGAGTCTAAATGACCCCACAATAATAGGAAGTTGTTTCAAACTATACTTATGTTAAAAAAAACTCTAATTTACTAATAGGATTAAAATTGAAAGGATGGTATTTTATTTATATGATATTTAATTAACGTTTTAATATGATAATAAAATAAGGTTATGATTATTTGAGAACTACTAAATATCTTAAGATCCACAAGAACTCTTATTAAAACATGATTTTTTATATTTTATATAAAAATATGATAATAAAATATTTAAGAGTCTATCTTGAAGTTCAAAAAATAAAAATAATACAAATGAACGATTAATGTAGGTAGGCTATCTACGCATGTGTAGTAAACAAATAAAAATTTTAAAAACATATGCAAACACTAGTTTGATGGGTTTTATGGCTTTTGATAATTATAAACATACCCAACTTTGTGTAAAAAGTATACAATTTAAAAAAACTTGACCTATTGATATTAGCTCTCGTAGTTTTTAAAATATTTATTAACTTTGTGTAAAAAGTATACAATTTAAATAGATTGTTTTAATTCGCCTATAGTTTTGCTATATTTAAAAAAAAATTAACGTTGTTATAAACCATTAGTTTTAGCAGCGTAACTCTAATTTACAATAACGAGGTGACCTACTATGAATAAATAGTTGGGTCAATGAGGTATCGCAATAAACACGATGCCTTTGACGTTCCTAGGAAAATAAACAATAAAATCACAATCATAAAAGAAACAAATGGCTATATAATTGCCGGCCAACGAATAGAATGACCAGATGGATATAAATAAAATAAGAAATAAACTCAAGGATAAACGTTCAAGATATATTATTGGAGCAAGACAAAATTAATAATTGTACATTGTATTTTTAATTACTTTTCTCTTCGCATGCTTAGACGAAAATTTTACAAGAACAAGATAAAACGTTGTCAATTCCGTTGGTAATATAGAATTGATAAAACTATCATATAATCGCTGTACACTCATAGATTTTAGTGGATTAATATTAATTAACTATTAATTAGAAATGTTTTAACCATTAAGTCTTTAAAGCTAGAAAATATGATAGTTAAGATGTTGATACGTGTTTTTTCGATTAAGATTATGTTGATGGTAAAATTGGTAACGTTTCCCCTTCTCAAGTTCTATATTTTTTAAACGCTCGTAACTTTTACTTACGATATTTTTTAAAAATTTAATGCACCATAAAACGAGCATTTTTTATTTTTAAGACACGTATTAATATAAAAAATTAAAAAAAGATTTCACGTTATTTCAAATCATTGTGTAATTTCGTCAGGTCATTGTGTAATTTTCTGATTGACGAGCAATACACAAATACCCGATGAGGATTACATGATAAACTGAAAATATAAAAGTTTACATTTGTTAGTATTGTGTTATTTGAAAATTATATTTTAAAAAAACACAATGCATAACATTATGGTTAATATTAGACACAATGGATCTGGGGCGATCCTAGTATGTAATTAAATTGGCACGAGACATAGGTCCCCAAAAGTTATGAGGTCTCCAATTATATTTTTTTTAGAACGATGAATTTTATTAAAAAATAACCACTAGGAAGATGCTACGATCAATCATAAACAACATACAAGCACTAGTAAACTAGTTCAAAATGTAAACGAGCACCAATTATGCCATACAATATCCTCACATTTGCCCCTATACTTCACCCATTATATAACCTAATTATAAATAATATAATCATTTCAGATTATGAAACAAAAATTAATATATATTAATTGGTTAGACGCTTCTTCTACCAAACTCAAAGTCATGTGTTCTAATCCTATCAATGGTAAGTCTCATTTAACTTTTGTTGTGTTTTTTAACTTGGCACATCTTCGTTGTTCAATGGCTTCAGCCTCACATTCATTGTTTGAACTAATTTAATTAAAAATCTTTTAAACTTTAACATGCTTTAACTAATCAAGTTTATTACATAAAACAAATTGAAACATTAAAGAAAGTGTGAAAATGATTTTTGGTGTTTTAATTCTTTATAATTATATTTTAATGAAACAATATTATTTATTTTTAATCTTATATAACTTTAATCGTTTTAAGTGACTTTTCACGTATTCTACGATTCATATACATATGCAATAATAATAAATGATGTGTTTCAACATTTATAGAAATATTTGTGTATTTAAAACTTGGGTTATCTTATTAGATGTTTAGTTAATTACATTGTAGTTGATTAGTAGATGACCTTAGTAGTTGTAGATCTCAAGTCCTAAATATGGAAGGGCCCCGAATTTTTTATTCGCCTTGGGCCTCCGAGACGGTTGAGCCTACCTGCAATGGATAACACAATGACCAGCACTATACTCGATGATTAGCATTAGACACAATGAGTTACTTGACGAGCATTACACAATGACCTTATTAATTACACAATAGCTGGAAAACGTAAAAAAAATTATATTTTAGCTTTATGTTATTTAAAAGTTGTTATTTTAGAAAATACAGTAGAAAACAGATTGATCAGCATTACGCAATAACATGATATTACACAATAATTTAATAAAAATTACACAATGAACAAAATAACATAAAAAATTCCTTTTTTTGTATAACATTATACACATTTTAAAGATAAAAAACACTTATTTTAATGGTGTATATAAAAAAATATTGTATGTAAAATTTACAAACGTTTAAAAAAATAACAGAACTCGTAAATGTGGTTAAGACTAAACTATCCTTATTCTATCATTTAAATGTTAATTATTTATCATTATACCATGAATACTTTTAGCCCTTTAGATCTAAGATCTAATGAATAATAATCCTTCTCATCATTTTTATTTTTTCTACCCTTTTTATGTTTCTTTCCTTTTTAGAATAACTCAACCCTTATTAGTGTTATTTGATATTATGGTAGAGAGTTTATTTATGACACTAGAGTTTTTTAGAAGGAATGCTACACAAATAAGTTTAGATGCCTTGGTCATTAACGTATTAGTGTATTATAAACAAGAGTCTTAGTGTATTGTAATTTGTGCGTTTTTCATTGGTATATCAATAAAAGTAGTGAAAGAATTTTTACGAACCATGTGCTTTTTTGTTTGTGTTTATCATATTCAATTGACGTCCTGTGAGTAAGTTTGATAAAGGTTTGATTGTCGACAATTGGTATTCGAGTTCTATGATTAATGGTGATAACAAAAAGGTTTTTAGTTAATCGATAATCAACAGCAGAAAATGATCTCAATCGAGTCTTGGGATTCGAGGATTTGTTTGCTAGAAATCATTGCGGGTGATTTATTACAAGTAATAAGAAAACAGATTTGGTGCTGGAGAAATGATATTTGGAAGGGGTTAAGTAGATCTTTTAGCAGTCAAGGAAAACAAAAAAGTTGTGGTTTGTTGTGTTGTGTTGGTCGATAGCAGTGATTCTAGATGGATTTTTGGGGGGGGGGGGGGGGGGGGGGGGGGGTTTCTTGGGTTTAATCCAATCACGGTTAAGACAATTTTTTTATGTTGTTTACAAAAATGATAAATGATAAAGAAGTGGCTAACGTACCAGTCCGAGAGGTGGATTTCGTGAATTACATGTGTCTTGTTTTAATTACCAGAAACAGACAATATTCAATGTTCATGTTGTGTAGGATGCCATTGAACCAGGATGTCAAGAAAAACCATGAGGTGATTGCTATTTTGTTTTAATCAACGTCCTAAAAGTAAATTTTCCAATTGGAAATCTAGAGACATTAAAGGGTATGTGGGATGTGAACAAAAATCGATAGTTAGGTGCTGCAAGTGAAATAGGTGAGACTTCAAGCATCAATGACTAGCTATTAGTTTAGTATAAACTAGTTTTTACCTCGTGTTGAATAAAGAAAAAATATCAAATAAAAAAATTAATAATATGATCGAATTCCACAGGTTGAATAAATGATATGCATAACAAGGCACAAGAGATGTTCATAATATGATTTTACTATATTTAATATTAGCATTATGCATTAGCAAACATGAAACAAATGTCACGAAATATCAATTTTAGTGCATTCACAAGCTAGATGATCATTATTAAGAAAAATACAAGACTACATATTATATTAATCCATAGTGTAGGGTTATAGTGAAAATGGTATTTAATCTAAAAGTATAAAAAGAATTGTTGGATTGATATGTGTCCTTCTTTATTTTAAAAGAGTAGGCAATTTCGGTTATTGTGTCACATAAATCAGCTTATTGTGTTATATACGTTCATTGTGTATATATTTTACATCATTTGTTTAAATGTATTCATTATTGTAGTTTACGTTTTAGATCATTTGTGTTATTATTGTTTATTGTTTCTATATTATATAAATTATTATCTATCATTGTGTTTTACAATTGAAATTGTACAATAATTACTTTCACCAATGTATTTATCAAAACTCATAGTGTT
>CM046473.1:0-245000 GCA_025506415.1 Flaveria robusta
AAACCCCCAAAACCCCCAACCCCCAAAACCCGAAACCCGAAACCCCGAAACCCTAAACCCCCAACCCTAAACCCCCACCCCGAAACCCCCAACCCCGAACCCCCGAACCCCCAAAACCCCGAACCCCGAACCCCGAACCCCGAACCCCGAACCCCGAACCCCGAACCCCGAACACGGAACCCCGAACCCGGAACCCCGAACCCCGAACCCCGAACCCGAACCCCGAACCCCGAACCCGAACCCCGAACCCCGAACCCCGAACCCCGAACCCGGAACCCCGAAGCCCGAACCCCGAACCCGGACCCCGAACCCCGAACCCCGAACCCCGAACCCCGAACCCGGACCCCGAACCCCGGACCCCGAACCCCGAACCCCGACCCCCGAACCCCGACCCCCGAACCCCGACCCCTGAACCCCGAACCCCGACCCCCGAACCCCGACCTCGAACCCCGACCCCCGAACCCCGAACCCCGACCCCCTGAACCCCTGAACCCTGAACCCTAAAATTATTGGGTGCTGCTGTTTATTATGTTTGGCAAGAGAGAAATGTTAAAACGTTCCAAGATAAACAGAGGCCGGTTGAGGAGTTGGTTAATATTATTCTTCAAAATGTTAGATTGAAGGTAATGGGGTTGAGAATGAGAAAATTTGTTTTCACATCTGAAGCCTTAGTGATTTGGGCTATCATTTGGATGCTGAACAAAAATATGACCCCATCTGGTTTAATGATTAAAGGAAGGGTTGTTTGTAGTAGGGATGATGTGGTTGGTTGGGAGATAGTGTTTTACTTAGTTCCTCGAAATAGAGAGAATGATTTTTGGAGGTTAAATGGGTTAGAGATTTTGATTGACCTTTTAAATTTACTAATTTAGTTTCACTCTTGTATACTTTTTTGGTATTGGGGATGTGTAGAATTAGGTTGGGTTTGTGATTTCTTTGGTGAGGTTTGGAGTTCTTGGGTGGGCTGGATTGGCTTTCCTAATTCTCTTTTTTTGTTGAGTGATGTGTGTAGTGAACCTAAAGTTGTTGGGGACTTGGGTTGGGATTCTTTTAATCAATTTCTTTGCTCTATTTATTTTGTGATGAGGTTGATTCTAGATGCTGGAAAAAGCTCTCCTGTAGATGGGTGGGATAGCAAAAGTCTCAAGCTGCTGTAATGGCTGCTCATGGTTGTTTTAGAAGAATGGACTTTAAAGATGATTCCTATTATGGAGCTGGTGTTGTGCTTGAAGTTTGAGGAAAATGTAAAGCTCTTGAGTCATTCTGATGGTGCTGAGATTATTTGGGCCTTCCTCTACAAAATTTTTAAATGGGTTACTTGTTATATGGGCTATTGGAGTGAAGAAAGGTCCAATGAGCTGATTTTCAAGGGTCATTGTGTTGTCTTTCACAAATACGACCCTTTGATTGTTTTTTTGGCTTACTTATATGTCTTATAGTTTGTTGCCATTTTTTGGGCTATTTGACTGTTTGGGATAGATTTAGGTTTAGTTTCGGACTTGTTGCCCTTGTATGGGCTAGCTTTATTCTGTTTGGTCCTTCTGTGACCTTGGTTTTTTTTTTTGCTAAAGCTTAGGTATTTTCTACTCTTGGGGCTTGTCTGAGGCTAGGCCTTTGCTTGTTCTTGTATTCTTTTATTTTATTTTATTAATAAATTTTGTCAGGGTACTGTCCCTTTTACCCAAAAAAAACCCTAAACCCTAAGGAAATTCATTTGGTCATTTTTTTCTATCTCTAGTTTCTCTCTCTAGGATAGGTGATTTAGGCGATTAGGGGTCTCTGGGTTCCTGCGTCCATTTTCTTTCCATTTTTGTTCGTTTCTTTGCCTTGATTCTGAATTATTAACACCTTCATGTGTTAATGGTTCAGTCTAAATCCATTAATTCTCCTGGAATGATTCATTCTTGACCTCCTGAACCCTTGATATTGGGCTCTCTCGTGAACCTGTGGCGATTTATAATGGATTGTCTGAAATTGATTCCTCTATCACTATGGCTATTCCTAGTGATCAAAATTCAATGATTGTCTAGGATTTGAATTCACTGGGGGCTTCGAATTTCAAGGGGGTGTCTCAAAAGGAAAGTTTGGATGGGGAAGTGGATCCAATTACTCAAATTCCTGCGAGAAACACTCGATCTGGGCACAAGCGCTTACAGAAACTCTTAACATCTGAAGATCAATTGCGGGTCAAGCATTCTAGAAGAACTCAAAGTCCGATTATGAATTCTGCTTCCCGTAAGGTGCATCATCTCATGGATTCTGATTCTCTGGTTCCTGTTCGCATTCCTAAGGGAAATGTAATGGTGTCACTGAGGGTTACGCAAATTGCCTTGGCCATTTGTACCAAAAACAGAAGAGTTGGCAGCCCTATTACGCCAATTATCACACCAATGGTTCAACCTACTGCTAATTCTCAAAAGTTTGGCTCTGCATTACAAGGTATTGATCTTACTTTTGTTCCTGGACCTTCTATGATTGATAAACCCGGGGTGAGGCAGATAGTGATATTCTTGAACAAATTTTGGAGTCTGTGAATGTTTTGAAGTCTTCTATTTTGGGTGCTGGGCCTGATATTGGTGCTAAATTGGGAAATGATTCAAGGTGGATTGCTGATGGAGTTAAAGTTGTTGAATCTAGGCCTCTTGTTTTTACAGCTTCCAAGGATGGAAAAGGTACTTCTAATAATGTTAATAAGTCTTATAGTGGTGCTGTTTTGGGTGAACAAAAGGCTGTGGAGAAGGTGGTTCTGCGATATGTGCCTCCTACTATTCTCCCTTCTGGTGAGAAAGTTGTGAAATTGAGAAGGGAGCACTTGGTTGCATTAGTTGCTGCATGTTTTTTAAATCTCTATGGTTATTTGGTTGGTGCCAAGTTATCTTTCCCTTATGTCAATTATCATCTTAAAAGAATGTGGAAGCAATTTGGGATTATTGACATTGATACAAACAGTTCGGGTTTTTTCTTTTTTAAATTTGAAAATGAGGAGGGTATGAACAAGGTGCTAGAATATGGTACTAGGTTAATCAATAATGTTCCTTTGTGTGTTAGAAAATGGGAGCCAAATCTGGTCTTGCATAAAGCAGATCCGAAAAAGGTTCCCATCTGGGCCTCTATAATTGATCTTCCATTAGAGTTATGAACTGAAGAGAATTTAAGTCCTATTATTAGTTGTATTGGAAATCCTATCATTCTTGACAAGTTGTCAAATGATAGGTGTGTGAATAATATGGGGAGAGCTGGATTTGCATGGTTCTTGGTTGAGGTCAAGGCTGATTCTGATTTACCTGAGTATGTTAAGGTTCATTACCCAGCTACAAGAAAAAATCAAGTAAAGGTTGTGCAATTTAAAGTTAGTTACCAATGGAAACCTCCTAGGTGTAGTCATTGTTGTGTTTTTGGCCACACTTTTGATAAGTGTGAAGTTAGGGCTTTATCTGCTGAGGAAATAATTGAACGGGAAAAGAACTTGAGGGGATCCAATTTGGGTACTGACAATACAGTTGAGGGGGATGGGGATGGTTTTTAGGTTGTGGGTAAAAAGAATAGGGTTATCAAGGATACCCAAGCTCAAGGGAATACGATGGGTAATGTGTCTAGTGATGGGAGAACTAGTGTGTTTCATAGACTTCATGGGTATAATGGGCCTAATCCTGTGAGTACTCAAAACAGGTTTGTGGTAAGGAATGGGCAGTAAGGTTCTGGGACTAGAAGCAATCTAGGAAATGGTGTAAAGGATGGGTTTGATAAAAATAGAGGGGGGGGGGGGATGGTGCTAAAGGTAATATGGGAGGTGCAAAGGTAGGATTTGATCAGAATAGAGGTGGACAGGGTAAATCTCAAGGGGGTAAAAAGAATATGGGTAAAAATATTATTAATCAGGGGGTGAAGAGTACGAGTGGTAATGTTGTTTATGCTCCAAAGAATAAGAATGGTGCATCTACTGCAGGGATTAAGATTAATGAGAAGGAGAGTAATAAAGATGTGCAAGATAAAGGTACTAGTGGTAATAGGGAAGTGAATGCTAATGTCACAAAGGCTAAAGGTGAGGGAGTAAATGCTACGAGTAAACGGATAGCAAATAGATTTGAGATTCTAAAGAAGGGTGGATAGTTATATTATGATGAGGTGGAGGATACTGAAGCTGATTTTGACTCTGAAGCTGGATTATATTATGATGAGAAAGCTGAAATTGATGACTATGTGGATAGAAGAGAATTGCCCCCTGTGGGAATATTAGATGGATGGTCTGAAAATCAAAAAATATTTTTACTGGCAGTGTGATATTCACCATATGATAACTGAAGATATTGAATCTGATCATGGAGGTACACCTGAGTTTATGATGGAGGGTTCTGATGGGAATATTCATTCAGCACAAGAGAATGTTAGTGCTGAAAATGGTGATTTACAAGTTTAATTATGTTAAGAGTTGTTGCTTGGAATGTGCGGGGGCTTAATAAGGTTTCTAAGCAGAGACAAGTAAGAGAGTTGATTTCCATGGAAGGTATTAGTATTTGTTGTTTGGTTGAAACTCATATTTACAAAAAGAATATGGATAGAGTTTGTGCTCAGATATTTGGAAAGTGGGGTTGGGTATCTAATGCTGCTAACTGTGTTGGTTATACTCGAATGCTTGTTGGATGGGATCCTGCTTCGGTTAAGGTGATGGTTCTGTGTTAATCTAACCAGTCTATTCTTTGTTATATTACCCCCATTAATGGGCAAAAGGGGTTTTTTTTGTTCTTTTGTCTATGGTCACATCAAGATGATTGGTAGGAGGAAATTATGGGAAACACCTGGAGAGCATAATAATATTGTTAAAGAAAAGGCTTGGCTGGTGCTTGGTGATTTTAATGTTATTTATGATCCATCAAAAGGGTCAGTAGGTTCCTCTAATATCACTCCTTCCATGGCTGAGATTAAAGAATGCTTGGCTGAATTGGAAATTGATGATTTATCGATGTCTGGGTTGAGATGCACATGGAATCAAACTCCTAGTAGAACTTCGGGTGTGTTGAAGAAGTTGGACAGAATTATGGGTAACTTGCAATTCATGTGTGACTTTCCCTGTGCTAAAGCCGAATTTCTTCCTTTCTTATTATCTGACCACACTCCTGCTGTGTTGAGTATTCCTGAACTTTAAAGAGCTAAGGCCAAGGCGTTTAAATTTGCAAATTATTTAACTAGAAGGCCCAGCTTTATGCCTACTATTGTTAAAGGCTGGAACACCAATGTTAGGGGCTGCTCTATGTTTTCTGTAGTAACTAAATTGAAGGGGTTGAAAAAGCCTTTGAGAAAACTTCTTGCTGATCACGGGAACCTAAATGAGAAAGTCATAATTTTAAAAGAACAGTTGGGGAATATTCAAAGAAGGGTTGTTGAAGATCCCAATAACAGTGATTTTAGGAGGCAGGAGGCTTGTTGTTTAAAAGAGCTTAATGAAGCTGTCTTGGATGAGGAATTGTTTTTAAAACAAAGATCCAAAGTTGATTGGTTGAGAGAAGGTGATAGAGATACTAAGTATTTTCACAAGGCTATTAATGGTAGACTGAATAGAGGTAGGATTGAGGTTGTGGCGGACAACTTGGGAACTTGTTATTATGGTGATCAGATTGGGGTGAAATTTGTTGAATATTTCAAAGGTCTGTTGGGTGAAAAGAGTGATGTCAATAGTATTAATCGGCCTGATGACCTTTTTTATCAAAAAATTCCTCATAATACTACTGAATTCATGATTAAAGAGGTAACTTTTGAGGAATTCAAGGATGTTATTTTTGATATTGAAGATGATGGTTTTGCATCTAAATTTTTTAAAGCTGCCTGGGATACAGTTGGTGTAGAGGTTTGTACAGCTGTTAAGGAATTCTTTGCTAATGGCAGTTTATTGAAGGAAGTTAATGCTACAATAATTGCTTTGGTTCCTAAGCATGCTAATGCTCAAAATGTTGCTGATTTTAGGCCTATTTCTTGCTGTAATGTCTTGTTTAAATGCATTAGCAAGGTTATTGTTAATAGAATTAAAGGATGCTTGGATATGGTGGTTGACAAGAATCAAAGTGCCTTCATTCCTAGGAGGCAGATCAGTGACAATATCCTGCTCACTCAAGAACTGATGAGGAATTATCATAGGGATAGAGGGGAAGCAAAAGTGGCTTTTAAGATTGATATTCGGAAAGCCTATGATTCGGTTGAGTGGGATTTTTTAAAGTCTTGTTTATTGGGATTTGGATTCCATCCTTGTATGGTAGAATGGATCATGACATGTGTTTCTTCCCCCTCATATATGCTTTCAGTGAATGGTGAGCTTACTGGTTACTTTGCGGGGAAAAAAGGATTGAGACAGGGTGATCTTCTTTCCCCATATCTTTTTACTCTTATTATGGAAGTTCTTAACCTATGCATCAAGAGGAAAATCAAAGAAGATGAAGGATTCGTATATCACTTGAGATGTAAGGAGCTGAGGGTGACACACTTATGTTTTGCTGATGATCTTATTCTTTTTAGTCATGTTGATCCTCATTCAGTTAAGATTCTTAATGAAGCTTTGAAAGAGTTTAGTAGGGTTTCTGGCTTGTATCCAAATATGAAGATAAGTGTTGTTTTCTTTGGTAATGTCTCAAAAGATATGAAAGGAGAAATAAGAAAGATTATGCCTTTTGATGTGGGCAGCCTTCCTGTGAGATACCTTGGAGTTCCTCTTATTTCTAGTAGGTTATACCATAAAGATTGCATTAGCTTAATTGACAAAGTTAAAATGAGAGTATTGGAGTGGAAGAACAAGTCCTCGTCTTTTGCTGGAAGGTTACATATAATCTCCTCTAATATTAGTTCTATTCAAGTGTTGGATTGGAAGAACAAGTCCTTGTCTTCGATGTTCATTCTGCATGTTTCTGTAACAAAAGAGATTGGGAGGATATGTAGGGGATTCTTGTGGAATCAAGGTGAGCTTCAAAGGGGAAAGGCTAAAGTTAATTGGAAGGAGGTGTGCAGGCCAAAATGGCAAGGGGGCTTGGGCATAAAAAATCTGTTTACTTGGAATACTGCTCTCATGGTAAAACACATATGGAACATTGTAAATAGAAAGGATTCCTTATGGGTTAAATGGGTTGAAACTTATAAACTAAAAGGTAGGAGTTTTTAGGATATTCCAATCAAAGATGATTCTTGCTGGAGTTGGAGAAAGATTCTGCAGTGTAGAGATGAAGTTAGAGAGTCTATCAGGCCAAAATTAGGGGATGGTAAAAATGTGTCTACTTGGTATGATTATTGGCATCCTCTTAGTCCCCTTGGGGACTTTATCACTAAAAGAGAGATTTATGAAGCTAGAATGTCTTTGGACTCTAAGGTTGCTGATGTTATAAGTGAAAGGGAATGGGCCTGGCCAGATGAATGGAGAGTAAAATTCCCAGGCCTCTTCACAACCCCTGTTCCTAATACTAATCCTGCAAAAAGGGATTGCTTTATGTGGTTCTCGAAGACTAAGAACTCTCTTATTCAGTTTTCTTCTAAAGGTGTGTTTATGGAATTGGATGGTGATGGTGAACGAGTTCCCTGGCATAAACTGCTTTGGTTCAGTCAATGTATCCCTAGGCATGCTTTTGTTCTATGGTTAGCTCTAAAACAAAGGCTGAAAATTCATGATTTAATAGGGAGATGGGAAATTGATGCTAATCTAGTATGTGCTTTTTGCAAACTTCAACCTGACTCGCACAATCACCTATTCTTTGAATGTGATTTCCCCAAAAAAGTTTGGAACTACTTTAAGCCTAAGACCAAGCTTTTCCATTGCCCGGATGAATGGCATAATCTTATAGATTTTATTACTAGACGTCCTATTAATAAATCTGTTTAGAGTATTACACAAAGATTAGTTTTGGGGGCTGTAGTTTACTTTATTTGGCAAGAAAGAAACTTACGGCTCTTTCATAGTAATCATCGAAATGTGGGGGGCCTATGCTATATTATTAATGATATAATTAAGTTAAGGTTGATGGGTCTAGTGATGAGGGAATCTGTTTTTACCAAGGAGGCTGCTGCTGTTTGGAATTTTAATATGGAATTGGATGGGTATAATGAAAGGATATCTCCTGATGCATAGTAGAGATATGGATATGGAATGGGCTCTTGGTTGTTTAGTGATGGGGAGTTTGCCTTATTGCTCTATTTTTAGGGAGTTAAATTTGTTAGAGATCTTCTCTTTATTGCTCTATCTTTATCTTTAGTGATGGGGAGTTTGCCTTATTGCCCTAAACCCTAAACCCTAAACCCTAAACCCTAAACCCCAAACCCCAAACCCCAAACCCCAAACCCCAAACCCCAAACCCCAAGACCCCCAGACCCCAAGACCCCCAGACCCCAGACCCCCGACCCCCCCCCGACCCCCGACCCCCGACCCCCGACCCCCGACCCCCGACCCCCGACCCCCGACCCCCGACCCCCGACCCCCGACCCCCGACCCCCGACCCCCGACCCCCGACCCCCGACCCCGACCCTAGACCCTAGACCCTAGACCCTAGACCCTAGACCCTAGACCCTAGACCCTAGACCCTAGACCCTAGACCCTAGACCCTAGACCCTAGACCCAAACCCGACCCAAACCCCAAACCCCAAACCCCAAACCCCAAACCCCAAACCCCAAACCCCAAACCCCCAACCCCAAACCCCCAACCCCAAACCCCCAACCCCAAACCCCCCAACCCCAACCCCAAACCCCAAACCCCAAACCCCAAACCCCCAACCCCCAAAACCCCCAACCCCCAAAACCCGAAACCCGAAACCCCGAAACCCGAAACCCCCAACCCCTAAACCCCCAACCCCTGAACCCCCAACCCCGAACCCCCGAACCCCGAACCCCCGAACCCCCAAAACCCCGAACCCCGAACCCCGAACCCCGAACCCCGAACCCCGAACCCCGAACCCGGAACCCCGAACCCGGAACCCCGAACCCGGAACCCCGAACCCGGAACCCTTAGCCCTAAGCCCTAAGCCCTAAGCCCTAAGCCCTAAGCCCTAAGCCCTAAGCCCTAAGCCCTAAGCCCTAAGCCCTAAGCCCTAAGCCCTAAGCCCTAAGCCCTAAGCCCTAACCCCTAACCCCTAACCCCTAACCCCTAACCCCAAACCCCAAACCCCTAAACCCTAAACCCTAAACCCTAAACCCTAAACCCTAAACCCTAAACCCTAAACCCTAAACCCTAAACCCTAAACCCTAATCCCTAAACCCTAAACCCCAAACCCCCCAACCCCTAAACCCCCCAACCCCAACCCAAACCCCAAACCCCAAACCCCAAACCCCAAACCCCCAAAACCCCCAACCCCCAAAACCCGAAACCCGAAACCCCGAAACCCTAAACCCCCAACCCCTAAACCCCCAACCCCGAAACCCCCAACCCCGAACCCCCGAACCCCCAAAACCCCGAACCCCGAACCCCGAACCCCGAACCCCGAACCCCGAACCCCGAACCCCGAACCCGGAACCCCGAACCCCGAACCCCGAACCCCGAACCCCGAACCCGAACCCCGAACCCCGAACCCGAACCCCGAACCCCGAACCCCGAACCCCGAACCCGGAACCCCGAAGCCCGAACCCCGAACCCGGACCCCGAACCCCGAACCCCGAACCCCGAACCCCGAACCCGGACCCCGAACCCCGGACCCCGAACCCCGAACCCCGACCCCCGAACCCCGACCCCCGAACCCCGACCCCTGAACCCCGAACCCCGACCCCCGAACCCCGACCTCGAACCCCGACCCCCGAACCCCGAACCCCGACCCCCTGAACCCCTGAACCCTGAACCCTAAAATTATTGGGTGCTGCTGTTTATTATGTTTGGCAAGAGAGAAATGTTAAAACGTTCCAAGATAAACAGAGGCCGGTTGAGGAGTTGGTTAATATTATTCTTCAAAATGTTAGATTGAAGGTAATGGGGTTGAGAATGAGAAAATTTGTTTTCACATCTGAAGCCTTAGTGATTTGGGCTATCATTTGGATGCTGAACAAAAATATGACCCCATCTGGTTTAATGATTAAAGGAAGGGTTGTTTGTAGTAGGGATGATGTGGTTGGTTGGGAGATAGTGTTTTACTTAGTTCCTCGAAATAGAGAGAATGATTTTTGGAGGTTAAATGGGTTAGAGATTTTGATTGACCTTTTAAATTTACTAATTTAGTTTCACTCTTGTATACTTTTTTGGTATTGGGGATGTGTAGAATTAGGTTGGGTTTGTGATTTCTTTGGTGAGGTTTGGAGTTCTTGGGTGGGCTGGATTGGCTTTCCTAATTCTCTTTTTTTGTTGAGTGATGTGTGTAGTGAACCTAAAGTTGTTGGGGACTTGGGTTGGGATTCTTTTAATCAATTTCTTTGCTCTATTTATTTTGTGATGAGGTTGATTCTAGATGCTGGAAAAAGCTCTCCTGTAGATGGGTGGGATAGCAAAAGTCTCAAGCTGCTGTAATGGCTGCTCATGGTTGTTTTAGAAGAATGGACTTTAAAGATGATTCCTATTATGGAGCTGGTGTTGTGCTTGAAGTTTGAGGAAAATGTAAAGCTCTTGAGTCATTCTGATGGTGCTGAGATTATTTGGGCCTTCCTCTACAAAATTTTTAAATGGGTTACTTGTTATATGGGCTATTGGAGTGAAGAAAGGTCCAATGAGCTGATTTTCAAGGGTCATTGTGTTGTCTTTCACAAATACGACCCTTTGATTGTTTTTTTGGCTTACTTATATGTCTTATAGTTTGTTGCCATTTTTTGGGCTATTTGACTGTTTGGGATAGATTTAGGTTTAGTTTCGGACTTGTT
The DNA here is from genome assembly GCA_025506415.1 of Flaveria robusta. Lineage (NCBI taxonomy): Eukaryota > Viridiplantae > Streptophyta > Magnoliopsida > Asterales > Asteraceae > Flaveria > Flaveria robusta. The sequence goes on from CM046473.1 coordinate 10,799, forward strand.
GCCCTTGTATGGGCTAGCTTTATTCTGTTTGGTCCTTCTGTGACCTTGGTTTTTTTTTTTGCTAAAGCTTAGGTATTTTCTACTCTTGGGGCTTGTCTGAGGCTAGGCCTTTGCTTGTTCTTGTATTCTTTTATTTTATTTTATTAATAAATTTTGTCAGGGTACTGTCCCTTTTACCCAAAAAAAACCCTAAACCCTAAGGAAATTCATTTGGTCATTTTTTTCTATCTCTAGTTTCTCTCTCTAGGATAGGTGATTTAGGCGATTAGGGGTCTCTGGGTTCCTGCGTCCATTTTCTTTCCATTTTTGTTCGTTTCTTTGCCTTGATTCTGAATTATTAACACCTTCATGTGTTAATGGTTCAGTCTAAATCCATTAATTCTCCTGGAATGATTCATTCTTGACCTCCTGAACCCTTGATATTGGGCTCTCTCGTGAACCTGTGGCGATTTATAATGGATTGTCTGAAATTGATTCCTCTATCACTATGGCTATTCCTAGTGATCAAAATTCAATGATTGTCTAGGATTTGAATTCACTGGGGGCTTCGAATTTCAAGGGGGTGTCTCAAAAGGAAAGTTTGGATGGGGAAGTGGATCCAATTACTCAAATTCCTGCGAGAAACACTCGATCTGGGCACAAGCGCTTACAGAAACTCTTAACATCTGAAGATCAATTGCGGGTCAAGCATTCTAGAAGAACTCAAAGTCCGATTATGAATTCTGCTTCCCGTAAGGTGCATCATCTCATGGATTCTGATTCTCTGGTTCCTGTTCGCATTCCTAAGGGAAATGTAATGGTGTCACTGAGGGTTACGCAAATTGCCTTGGCCATTTGTACCAAAAACAGAAGAGTTGGCAGCCCTATTACGCCAATTATCACACCAATGGTTCAACCTACTGCTAATTCTCAAAAGTTTGGCTCTGCATTACAAGGTATTGATCTTACTTTTGTTCCTGGACCTTCTATGATTGATAAACCCGGGGGTGAGGCAGATAGTGATATTCTTGAACAAATTTTGGAGTCTGTGAATGTTTTGAAGTCTTCTATTTTGGGTGCTGGGCCTGATATTGGTGCTAAATTGGGAAATGATTCAAGGTGGATTGCTGATGGAGTTAAAGTTGTTGAATCTAGGCCTCTTGTTTTTACAGCTTCCAAGGATGGAAAAGGTACTTCTAATAATGTTAATAAGTCTTATAGTGGTGCTGTTTTGGGTGAACAAAAGGCTGTGGAGAAGGTGGTTCTGCGATATGTGCCTCCTACTATTCTCCCTTCTGGTGAGAAAGTTGTGAAATTGAGAAGGGAGCACTTGGTTGCATTAGTTGCTGCATGTTTTTTAAATCTCTATGGTTATTTGGTTGGTGCCAAGTTATCTTTCCCTTATGTCAATTATCATCTTAAAAGAATGTGGAAGCAATTTGGGATTATTGACATTGATACAAACAGTTCGGGTTTTTTCTTTTTTAAATTTGAAAATGAGGAGGGTATGAACAAGGTGCTAGAATATGGTACTAGGTTAATCAATAATGTTCCTTTGTGTGTTAGAAAATGGGAGCCAAATCTGGTCTTGCATAAAGCAGATCCGAAAAAGGTTCCCATCTGGGCCTCTATAATTGATCTTCCATTAGAGTTATGAACTGAAGAGAATTTAAGTCCTATTATTAGTTGTATTGGAAATCCTATCATTCTTGACAAGTTGTCAAATGATAGGTGTGTGAATAATATGGGGAGAGCTGGATTTGCATGGTTCTTGGTTGAGGTCAAGGCTGATTCTGATTTACCTGAGTATGTTAAGGTTCATTACCCAGCTACAAGAAAAAATCAAGTAAAGGTTGTGCAATTTAAAGTTAGTTACCAATGGAAACCTCCTAGGTGTAGTCATTGTTGTGTTTTTGGCCACACTTTTGATAAGTGTGAAGTTAGGGCTTTATCTGCTGAGGAAATAATTGAACGGGAAAAGAACTTGAGGGGATCCAATTTGGGTACTGACAATACAGTTGAGGGGGATGGGGATGGTTTTTAGGTTGTGGGTAAAAAGAATAGGGTTATCAAGGATACCCAAGCTCAAGGGAATACGATGGGTAATGTGTCTAGTGATGGGAGAACTAGTGTGTTTCATAGACTTCATGGGTATAATGGGCCTAATCCTGTGAGTACTCAAAACAGGTTTGTGGTAAGGAATGGGCAGTAAGGTTCTGGGACTAGAAGCAATCTAGGAAATGGTGTAAAGGATGGGTTTGATAAAAATAGAGGGGGGGGGGATGGTGCTAAAGGTAATATGGGAGGTGCAAAGGTAGGATTTGATCAGAATAGAGGTGGACAGGGTAAATCTCAAGGGGGTAAAAAGAATATGGGTAAAAATATTATTAATCAGGGGGTGAAGAGTACGAGTGGTAATGTTGTTTATGCTCCAAAGAATAAGAATGGTGCATCTACTGCAGGGATTAAGATTAATGAGAAGGAGAGTAATAAAGATGTGCAAGATAAAGGTACTAGTGGTAATAGGGAAGTGAATGCTAATGTCACAAAGGCTAAAGGTGAGGGAGTAAATGCTACGAGTAAACGGATAGCAAATAGATTTGAGATTCTAAAGAAGGGTGGATAGTTATATTATGATGAGGTGGAGGATACTGAAGCTGATTTTGACTCTGAAGCTGGATTATATTATGATGAGAAAGCTGAAATTGATGACTATGTGGATAGAAGAGAATTGCCCCCTGTGGGAATATTAGATGGATGGTCTGAAAATCAAAAAAATATTTTTACTGGCAGTGTGATATTCACCATATGATAACTGAAGATATTGAATCTGATCATGGAGGTACACCTGAGTTTATGATGGAGGGTTCTGATGGGAATATTCATTCAGCACAAGAGAATGTTAGTGCTGAAAATGGTGATTTACAAGTTTAATTATGTTAAGAGTTGTTGCTTGGAATGTGCGGGGGCTTAATAAGGTTTCTAAGCAGAGACAAGTAAGAGAGTTGATTTCCATGGAAGGTATTAGTATTTGTTGTTTGGTTGAAACTCATATTTACAAAAAGAATATGGATAGAGTTTGTGCTCAGATATTTGGAAAGTGGGGTTGGGTATCTAATGCTGCTAACTGTGTTGGTTATACTCGAATGCTTGTTGGATGGGATCCTGCTTCGGTTAAGGTGATGGTTCTGTGTTAATCTAACCAGTCTATTCTTTGTTATATTACCCCCATTAATGGGCAAAAGGGGTTTTTTTGTTCTTTTGTCTATGGTCACATCAAGATGATTGGTAGGAGGAAATTATGGGAAACACCTGGAGAGCATAATAATATTGTTAAAGAAAAGGCTTGGCTGGTGCTTGGTGATTTTAATGTTATTTATGATCCATCAAAAGGGTCTGTAGGTTCCTCTAATATCACTCCTTCCATGGCTGAGATTAAAGAATGCTTGGCTGAATTGGAAATTGATGATTTATCGATGTCTGGGTTGAGATGCACATGGAATCAAACTCCTAGTAGAACTTCGGGTGTGTTGAAGAAGTTGGACAGAATTATGGGTAACTTGCAATTCATGTGTGACTTTCCCTGTGCTAAAGCCGAATTTCTTCCTTTCTTATTATCTGACCACACTCCTGCTGTGTTGAGTATTCCTAAACTTTAAAGAGCTAAGGCCAAGGCGTTTAAATTTGCAAATTATTTAACTAGAAGGCCCAGCTTTATGCCTACTATTGTTAAAGGCTGGAACACCAATGTTAGGGGCTGCTCTATGTTTTCTGTAGTAACTAAATTGAAGGGGTTGAAAAAGCCTTTGAGAAAACTTCTTGCTGATCACGGGAACCTAAATGAGAAAGTCATAATTTTAAAAGAACAGTTGGGGAATATTCAAAGAAGGGTTGTTGAAGATCCCAATAACAGTGATTTTAGGAGGCAGGAGGCTTGTTGTTTAAAAGAGCTTAATGAAGCTGTCTTGGATGAGGAATTGTTTTTAAAACAAAGATCCAAAGTTGATTGGTTGAGAGAAGGTGATAGAGATACTAAGTATTTTCACAAGGCTATTAATGGTAGACTGAATAGAGGTAGGATTGAGGTTGTGGCGGACAACTTGGGAACTTGTTATTATGGTGATCAGATTGGGGTGAAATTTGTTGAATATTTCAAAGGTCTGTTGGGTGAAAAGAGTGATGTCAATAGTATTAATCGGCCTGATGACCTTTTTTATCAAAAAATTCCTCATAATACTACTGAATTCATGATTAAAGAGGTAACTTTTGAGGAATTCAAGGATGTTATTTTTGATATTGAAGATGATGGTTTTGCATCTAAATTTTTTAAAGCTGCCTGGGATACAGTTGGTGTAGAGGTTTGTACAGCTGTTAAGGAATTCTTTGCTAATGGCAGTTTATTGAAGGAAGTTAATGCTACAATAATTGCTTTGGTTCCTAAGCATGCTAATGCTCAAAATGTTGCTGATTTTAGGCCTATTTCTTGCTGTAATGTCTTGTTTAAATGCATTAGCAAGGTTATTGTTAATAGAATTAAAGGATGCTTGGATATGGTGGTTGACAAGAATCAAAGTGCCTTCATTCCTAGGAGGCAGATCAGTGACAATATCCTGCTCACTCAAGAACTGATGAGGAATTATCATAGGGATAGAGGGGAAGCAAAAGTGGCTTTTAAGATTGATATTCGGAAAGCCTATGATTCGGTTGAGTGGGATTTTTTAAAGTCTTGTTTATTGGGATTTGGATTCCATCCTTGTATGGTAGAATGGATCATGACATGTGTTTCTTCCCCCTCATATATGCTTTCAGTGAATGGTGAGCTTACTGGTTACTTTGCGGGGAAAAAAGGATTGAGACAGGGTGATCTTCTTTCCCCATATCTTTTTACTCTTATTATGGAAGTTCTTAACCTATGCATCAAGAGGAAAATCAAAGAAGATGAAGGATTCGTATATCACTTGAGATGTAAGGAGCTGAGGGTGACACACTTATGTTTTGCTGATGATCTTATTCTTTTTAGTCATGTTGATCCTCATTCAGTTAAGATTCTTAATGAAGCTTTGAAAGAGTTTAGTGGGGTTTCTGGCTTGTATCCAAATATGAAGATAAGTGTTGTTTTCTTTGGTAATGTCTCAAAAGATATGAAAGGAGAAATAAGAAAGATTATGCCTTTTGATGTGGGCAGCCTTCCTGTGAGATACCTTGGAGTTCCTCTTATTTCTAGTAGGTTATACCATAAAGATTGCATTAGCTTAATTGACAAAGTTAAAATGAGAGTATTGGAGTGGAAGAACAAGTCCTCGTCTTTTGCTGGAAGGTTACATATAATCTCCTCTAATATTAGTTCTATTCAAGTGTTGGATTGGAAGAACAAGTCCTTGTCTTCGATGTTCATTCTGCATGTTTCTGTAACAAAAGAGATTGGGAGGATATGTAGGGGATTCTTGTGGAATCAAGGTGAGCTTCAAAGGGGAAAGGCTAAAGTTAATTGGAAGGAGGTGTGCAGGCCAAAATGGCAAGGGGGCTTGGGCATAAAAAATCTGTTTACTTGGAATACTGCTCTCATGGTAAAACACATATGGAACATTGTAAATAGAAAGGATTCCTTATGGGTTAAATGGGTTGAAACTTATAAACTAAAAGGTAGGAGTTTTTAGGATATTCCAATCAAAGATGATTCTTGCTGGAGTTGGAGAAAGATTCTGCAGTGTAGAGATGAAGTTAGAGAGTCTATCAGGCCAAAATTAGGGGATGGTAAAAATGTGTCTACTTGGTATGATTATTGGCATCCTCTTAGTCCCCTTGGGGACTTTATCACTAAAAGAGAGATTTATGAAGCTAGAATGTCTTTGGACTCTAAGGTTGCTGATGTTATAAGTGAAAGGGAATGGGCCTGGCCAGATGAATGGAGAGTAAAATTCCCAGGCCTCTTCACAACCCCTGTTCCTAATACTAATCCTGCAAAAAGGGATTGCTTTATGTGGTTCTCGAAGACTAAGAACTCTCTTATTCAGTTTTCTTCTAAAGGTGTGTTTATGGAATTGGATGGTGATGGTGAACGAGTTCCCTGGCATAAACTGCTTTGGTTCAGTCAATGTATCCCTAGGCATGCTTTTGTTCTATGGTTAGCTCTAAAACAAAGGCTGAAAATTCATGATTTAATAGGGAGATGGGAAATTGATGCTAATCTAGTATGTGCTTTTTGCAAACTTCAACCTGACTCGCACAATCACCTATTCTTTGAATGTGATTTCCCCAAAAAAGTTTGGAACTACTTTAAGCCTAAGACCAAGCTTTTCCATTGCCCGGATGAATGGCATAATCTTATAGATTTTATTACTAGACGTCCTATTAATAAATCTGTTTAGAGTATTACACAAAGATTAGTTTTGGGGGCTGTAGTTTACTTTATTTGGCAAGAAAGAAACTTACGGCTCTTTCATAGTAATCATCGAAATGTGGGGGGCCTATGCTATATTATTAATGATATAATTAAGTTAAGGTTGATGGGTCTAGTGATGAGGGAATCTGTTTTTACCAAGGAGGCTGCTGCTGTTTGGAATTTTAATATGGAATTGGATGGGTATAATGAAAGGATATCTCCTGATGCATAGTAGAGATATGGATATGGAATGGGCTCTTGGTTGTTTAGTGATGGGGAGTTTGCCTTATTGCTCTATTTTTAGGGAGTTAAATTTGTTAGAGATCTTTAGTGACCACTTGAATTTCCTTATGATATCTTCTCTTTATCTCATTATTCTTTTGAGAAGGGGGGGGGGGGGGGGGGAGGGGATGGGTTTGGGGAGTGTTATTCCTGGTTAGAGTTTGGGTTTGGGTTGGATTGGGGGTGGGTCTATAATGTTTACTAACTTTTTTTCTGGAGTGTTGTGTGTAGTGGTGAGGTAGAATGGGTTTTATGGGTCTTGGGTTGGGATTTTGTAGGTCACGGCTGCTCATGTAAAGGTGGAATTTGGCCTTGCAATGCTTATGTTTTGTCTGTTACCATGTTGCTGCTGAAGGCTGATTCAATACAGCTTGTTGTTGCTGCTTGTAGATCTTTTAGTTTTTTGATGAAGACTGGGTTGCTGTGGCTGGACCATTTGAGAACCCATTTTTTCTTTGTTCCGGACTGGGCTTATGCTATTTTGATTGGGTTCAAGAATTGCATGACCAACAGCCCTGTGTGGATGCTTCTATCAATGGCTATCTCTTTGTTGCTGTTGGAGTTAATGCTGCTAGTGGTGATCCTGCTTTAGTGTTTTTTAATTCTGATTCTTATCAGAGTCGGGAATCTGGCCTTGGGAAAGCTACTTGTTTGGACTATTGAGATTGTTTTTAGGGACTTCGGAAATGGGCCCACATGTGCATTGTGTTCATGAGGTCTAGCTGCTGGACCTGCTGGACTTGCTCTTTGCCATCCTGAGAGTTCTTATTGTCTTGCTAGCTTTAGTCTAGTTGATTTACTTTGGAGTTTTATTGGGTTGTCTAATCTTTTGTCTTTATGGGCTTAGTTTATGTTTAGACTCTCTTGCAAAGTTTTTCATTGGGTTTTGTTTTCTCTAGTTTTGGGGGGTATGTCCCTTTCTAGAGCTTAGCCTTTAGTTTGTATCTCTTATTCTTTTTATTAATAAAGTTTGTCGGGGTTCTGTTCCCTTTCCAAAAAAAAAACCCTAAACCTTGTCATCAGCAAAACATAAATGAGTAATAGCCAAATTTTTGCCCTTCCAATGATAGGAGAAATTTACTCCTTAGCAACATTCCTTTTGAGAATAAGGTTAAAAACCTCCATAACCAAAGTAAACAGATAGGGAGACATGAGTCTCTTTGTCTCAAGAGGATTCTTCTTCAGGGTTAAGTAAACTCAAAGGAAAGAATACACATCTAGAAAGTAGTGGGGTAAAGAATAGTATGGTGGAGACTGATAAGCGGCAGAATAAGTCTTACAATGGAATTACCAACAAGTGTTGAAATAGATTTGATATACTAAGGAAATCTAGAATGGTTTGGGATGATGATGTTGCTGATATAAATGATGATTATGATGATAAATCTGGGCTGTACTCGGATCAGCGTGATAAGATTTGGGAATATATTGATAGAAGAGAACTTCCCCTATTGGTGTGTTAGATGGATGGACTGAGAACTAGAGGAAATTCTTTTATTGGCAATGTGATATGCATGAGATTGCCACCAAAGAGGTGGAATCTGAAGATGAGGGGGCTGAGACGAGTATCACTCTCTCTTCTGTTTAATTATGTTTAAGCTTGCTGCTTGGAACATTAGAGGCTCAATAAGACCTCTAATCAAAGGAAGGCGGTGGATTTGATTAGTAGTCAAATTATTAGCTTATGTGGGTTGGTTGAGACGCATATTCAAAAGAAAAATATGGATAGAGTTTGTGGTAAAGTGTTTGGTAGGTGGAAATGGATTTCGAATGCTGATAGTTGCTTGGGTATTCTAGAATTGTAGTTGGATGGGACCCTAATGTTGTGGATGTGATGGTGATTACTCATTCCTCCCAGGCCATTCTTTGCCATGTTACCTCTGTTGATGGGCAAAAGAGTTTTTCTGTTACTATGTGCATGGTCATATCAGAATGGTGGGTAGAAGAGTTTTTTCTGTTTTAAGCCATGGTGTGTTATGGGAGATTTTAATGTGATAATTGATCATGCTAAAAAGTCTTCGGGTAGTTCTGGAATTACTATTGCTATGGCTGAATTTAAAGAATGTATTGCTGAGTTTGAAATTGATGATCTAAACATGTCAGGGCTGAAATATGCCTGGAACCAAACTCCTGGAAAATCTAGGGGGGTGTTGAAGAAATTGGATAGAGTTATGGGTAATCTTGGGTTTATGAATTCTTATCCTGCTGCTAAAACTATTTATTTGCCTTTTTTAGTGTCTAATCATTCTCCTGCTGTGCTGTCTATTCCTGAAATGCAAAGGTCTTCTCCTAAGCCTTTTAATTTTTCCAATTATTTAGTCAGGAAGGAAGGATTTAAATATTTGGTGGAGCAAGGATGGAATAAAGAGGTTAGAGGTTATGCTATGTTCTCGGTGGTTTCTAGACTTAAAGGATTAAAAGGTCCTTTGAGGAGTCTTAATTATAAGCAGGGTAACTTGTTTGATAATGTGGTTAAATTGAAAGTTGAACTAGAAATGATTCAACAGCAAGTTGTGGAGGAACCTTCTGATTTTGAGTTGAGGAAAAAAGAACTTCATTGCTTAAAATTATATAATAAGGCCCTTATTGATGAGGAATTGTTTTTAAAACAAAAAGCTAAGGTTGGATGGTTAAAGAAAGGTGACAGATATTCCAAATACTTTCATGAAGTTGTGAATGGCAACATTAACAGAAGGAGAATTGAAGTCATTGATGATTTAGAGGGTAATTTTTGGTATGGTAATTAGATTGGGTCAAAATTTGTTGATTATTTCAAGACTATTCTTAGGAGTTGTAATCCAGTTAAGCCTCTTGTTAATTCACCGGATCTGTTTGTGAGGAAATTATCTCAAATTGAAGCTGATAAGATGGTAATTAAGGTGACAAATGAAGAGATTAAGGCTGCCATGTTTGGTATTGATGATAATAAGGCTCCTGGGCCTGATGGGTATTCTGCAAAATTCTTTAAAGCTTCTTGGGAGGTTGTAGGACCTGATATTTGCACAACTATCCAAGAATTTTTTTGAGACTGGTTGCCTTTTAAAGGAATTGAATGCCACTGTGATTGCTCTGGTTCCTAAGGGTTCAAATGCTCACATGGTCTCTGAATTTTGACCTATTTCCTGTTGTAATGTCTTGTATAAATGAATTAGTAAGATTTTGGTCAATAGAATTCAAGGTTGTTTGGATAAGATTTTGGATAAGAATCAGAGTGCATTCATTCCTAAAAGACAAATTAGTGATAATATTCTTTTAACTCAGGAATTAATGAAGGGATACCATCAAGAAAAAGGGGAACCTAGAGTGGCCTTCAAGGTTGATATTCAAAAGGCTTATTCTCAAAAGGAGACATTGATTGACCATTTGAATTTCCTATTAAACATATAGTATTATATCCTTTTTGTGAGTGTGGGGGAGGGCTGGTTTGGGTGTGTGATTATATCTGTGCATTTTTTGAGTAATGGGGTGGAGGGATAGAATATATCTTGAAATGTCCTGGGTTTTTGAGAGGTGAGAGTAGAGGGTGTGAGGTAGGTTGGGCCTTGAGGGCTTTGGGTTGGGATTCTACTAACATTTCTGGTTGTTCTATTATGTTTTATCTGATGGAAGTGGCTATGGTTACTAGCAAAGATAATGAAGTTGACAGGATTCAAATGAGACTGCTGGTTACGAGGCTGCTGTTATGGTTTCAACTATTTATGACCTGGATGTTGTTGATCTTTTTGATTTTTTTGATGCTGCTGATGACCTTGATTTGGTGGCTGCTAGCGAAGATGAATGATGCTGATATGTATTTTGATGTGATTCCTGCATGCTACTACTGCTGCTGCTGGTCTGGTCCAGGCTGGACTGCTGCTGCTGCTGCCACCAGCACTGCTGCTGTTCAAATGTATTATAGGCTGATATGGAGTCCCAAAGATGCCCTTTGATGCGGCTGTGGATGACGAAGGTTGTTGGGATTACTTGCTATATGGGTACTTTTGATTTGGCTAAGGCTATGGGCAATTTGTTTGATACAAATTGGCCCATCTTTATGGTTATTAAGAGATTTTGTTAGAAGTTCCATGTGCCCTTATATAGGTTCTTTTGCCATTGTTGGGCTTTCTATGATTACATTTATATGGGTTTGAATTTAGTTTTGTCAGGCTTTGTGGTTTTCTAGTTTCAGGGCTTGTCTGATTCTAGCTCTTAGCCTGCTCCTTTTGTATTATTTTATTTTATTTTATTAATAAAGTTTGTCGGGGTACCGTCCCCTTTACCAAAAAAAAAACCCTAAACCCTAACCCCTAACCCCTAACCCCTAACCCTTAACCCTGAACCTTAAATTTTAAACCGTAACCCTAAACATTAAACCCTAAACCCTAAACCCTAATTCCTAAACGCTAAACCCTAAACCCTAAAACCCTAAACCCTAAACCCTAAACCCTTAAACCTTAAAACCCTAAACCCTAAACCCTAGGAAATTCATTTGGTCATTTTTCTCTCTCTCTAGTTTCTCTCTCTAGGATTATTCTCTCTAGGCGATTTAGGCGATTTCTTGAGTTCTGACCATATCGTTCCGGATTTGGCTATTCCAATCGGTGATTTTGTGTGGAATTGATCCATTAATTCATTTCACATCTAATGGATCATTGTTCTTCGATTCCTTCCATACAAAATCATAATTTGCGACCTCCTGATCCTCCTGATCAGGAGTGTTCGAGCAACTTGGTTGACAATGAGTTGATCTCTTATCCCCCACCCTTGGCTGTTCCAGGCGGGCCTAGTGGGACTTTTGATTCTTTTATTCCTACTCAATTGAATGAATCCAGTGATTCTCCTCTTGGTAATATGCGTGCGGCATCAAATATTCAAGTGGGGGCGACGAATACCAATGAGAATTCTGCTTCTATTGGTCGTGTATCTAATCGAATCAGTCGTTCTGCTCATAAGAGACTTCAAATACTCTTAACTACCGAAGATGTGATCAAGATCAAGCATAATCGGCGATCACATACTCCTGTTTATAGTAGCACTGTAAGGAAAGTTCGTCAACTTATTGAGTCTGAAGCATTGGTCAATGTTAACACTCCAAAGGGCCCGGTTGCACTTTCCCCTCAAGTTAAGCAAATTGCATTAGCGCTTTGTACTAAGAATCGAAGGTATGGTGGCCCTGTGAGTCTGTGACTCCTGTTTCTAAGTCTCCTTCTATTGAGGTTGGTTTTGGATTGAATTTGAATGGAAGTGATTTTGTCTTTACTCCTGGGTCTGGCATGCTGATAAGGTATTACATAATTCTGATTTGGATATGATTAGTGACTCAATTAGAGAATCTAATCAACCTATATTGGATGTTCCTTAAACTAATCCAATACATGGTTCTAAGCTTGGTAATGTGGGTTCCCCAGAATTAATTTTTAATGTGTCAAAGGGTACTGGGGTGGGATCTCAAGCTATTAAGAAATCTTATTTAGGAGTTGCTAAAGGGGATCAAATTGAATCTGATAAGATTGAACTTCATTATGTTCCCTTGGTTTCTTTGCCTAATGGTGAGAGAGTTGTAAAGTTAAGAAAGGAACAGTTAGCCCCTAATATTGCAGCTCAATCCCTGACTTTGTATGGTTATACCATTGGTTCATGGCTGTCATTTGGAGTTGTGAACTATCACTTGAAGAGAATGTGGAAGGCCCATGGAATTATTGATATAGCTTTTAATAGTTTAGGGTTTTTCTTTTTTAGATTTGATAATGAAGAAGGTCTAACTAAGGTTTTGGAATATGGAACTTGGTTGATCAATGGAGTTCTAGTATGTGTGAAAAGATGGGAAATGAACCTAAAATTGCAAAGGCAGGAACCTAAAAAATCCCTGTGTGGGCTTCTATCATGGACTTACCGTTAGAGTTTTGGATTTGGGATTGTTTGAGTTCCATTATTAGTGGAATTGGTGAACCTTTTATTCTGGATAAGATGACTACTGCGAGGTGTTTAGAAAAGAGTGGTAAAGTTGGGTATGCTAGGTTTCTTAAGGAGGTTGCTGCTGATAGAGAATTACCTGCGAAAGTTAAAGTGTAGTATCCTCATTTGAGGAAGGCTGCTGGTAAGAGTATTTCTTTAAATGTGGAATACCAATGGAAACCGCCTCGCTGTTCTCACTGCTGTGTTTTTGGACATATTTTCGAAAAGTGTACTCATAGACCTGTAACATAAGAAGAGAGGATTAGATCCATGGAAACTGAAAAGGGTATCTCTGATGGGTCGGGAAAGAAGGTAAACGAGGAGAATGATGATGAGGGTTTTCAAGTAGTGGGTAGAAAGAACAAGGTTGTAAAGAATGCTATGGACAAGGATGCAAAAGGGAAAAATATTATTGGGAATGAGCAGCCGAGAACAAGTGTCTTTCATAGACTTAGTGGGTACAATGGCCCTAGGTCTCGTAACAATAGTAAAGTGTATGATCAGAAATCAGGCAAGAAAAGCAATGTTGGGAAGTTTGATGATCAGAATGGGGATCCCAGAGGGCTTGGTAAAAATAGATTTGGAAGTGTGAAGGTTGGACCAAATAAACAGTGGAACAGCAAAGTGGGTGCTAAAGGGGGAAAAATGAAATATGTTCCAAAGAAATTTAGTATGGTTGATTTCTTAAAAATTAACTTTACTGTCGCTACTTCATTAGCTAATAAAAATGTGGACAAGAACAAGGCTGATGCAATTGAGTTGGAAAAGAATAATCAAGAAGGGGTTGATAAAGCAAAGAATGTTAAGTACAGTGGCATTAGTAGCAAGCAGTAGCAAATAGATTTGATATGTTAAGGAAATCTGGAATGATTTGTGATACTGATGAGGATGTGGGGGATATCTTTGAGGATTTTGATGAAGAAACTAGATTGTATTCTGATCAAAGAGAAGAGTTTTGGGAATATATAGACAAAAGAGAATTACCTCCAAATTAACCAAATTGCCACTGAAGAGGTTGAATCTAATGAAGAAGGTATGGCTACTTTTATGATTGATTGGTCAGAAATGACTGATGTTCATGCCCAGGCTGATTTAGGTGCTAGATCCTCATCTCGTACTAAGTGATGTTAAAAATTGGATTTTGGAACATTAGAGGTCTGAACAAGACTTCTAATCAAAAACAAGTTAAAGAGCTGATTACTAACCATGATTTAAGTATTTGTGGTATTGTGGAATCTCATGTTTACAAGAAGAATTTAGGAAAAGTGTGTAAAAGTGTGTTTGGGAGTTGGTACTGGGTCTCAAAGAGTATACTAGGATTCTTGTTGGTTGGAATGCTAATGTGGTTGATGTTATGGTGATAAACCAGTCTTATTAAGCTATGCTTTGCCTAATGGTCAAAAGAGTTTCTTTTGCTCCTTTGTGTATGGGCACATTCGTATGGTAGGTAGAAGATATTAATGGAAAGACCTCATCCATTATAAAGGTGCTATTAAGGATAATCCTTGGTGTATTTTGGGTGATTTTAATGTAATTTATGATCCATAAGAAATTTCATCTAGATTCTCAGGTATAACTGCCTCTATGGCTGAATTTAAAGAATGTTTGGCAGAATTGGAAGTAGATGACATCAATATGTCAGGATTAAAGTATACATGGAATCAAGCCCCTGGAAAGTCTACTGGCGTTTTGAAGAAACTTGACAGGGTCATGGGAAATTTAAAATTTATGACTGAATTTCCTAGTTCTGGTACAGTATTCCACCCTTTTATTATCTCTGATCATACTCCTGCTGTTCTCACTGGTCTTGAATTAAAAAGAGTTAGGCAGAAATCGTTTAAGTTTGCAAATTTTATTACCAAAAAAGAGGAATTTATGCCTATTGTGAGAGTGGGATGGGATAAGAATGTTAGGGGATGTAGGATGTTTGCTGTGGTTTCCAAGTTAAAACATTTAAAAGCTCCTCTAAGAAAATTATGTTTTAATCAAGGGAACTTATTTGAGAATAGGGGTGTTCAAAAAATCCGATATCCGAAATCCGATCCGTATCCAAATCCGAATAAACCGATCTGAATTCTTATTCGGATATTCGGATCGGATCTCATCCGAATCTGAATTCCTTATTCGGATTTTGGATCGGATTTCGGAATTCATAATTTTTTTATTCGGATTATTTGGATATTCGATTAATCCGAATAAGAATTCAACTATGTTTTTAGCCCAATACTCATTAGCCAACTACCTATTATATATTTTCAACTCAATATTAAAGAATATTAACACATTTTAGTCCTCTAATCCTAAACAATTATACAATACTCGATTGTTGTTCTAAATTAGAGATTATAATCTTCGGGTTTTATATAATTAGCTATTATGTTTCAATTTGGATTCAAGTCAAATTTTTATTTTCAGATTTTACATCTTTTATTATGATTTTAAACTTATAAAATGTTAAGAATAAAAAATTAGCAAAAAAAAATTAAGAACAAAAAAATAAAAAATTTTGTTATTTAGTTTATTCGGAGTATTCAGATGAATTCGGATTATTCGGATATATGGATAAATCCGATCCGAATTGAATTTGGATAGATTCGGATCGGATAAATATATCCTTATTCGGATCGGATCGGATTTCGGATAGGATCCTGAGATTTTCATATCCGAATAATCCGATCCGAATAATCCGTTATCCGATCCGATAAACACCCCTATTTGAGAATGTAACTAAGTTTAAAAAGGAATTGGAGGCTACTCAAACCAAGTTGATGGAGGATCTGGAGAATCACATGCTGAGACAAACTGAACTGTCATGCTTGCAAAGATACAAAAAAGCTCTATTTGATGAGGAACTATTCTTAAAGCAAAAGGCTAAGGTTGAATGGTTAAGTGAGGGTGACAAAAACGCAAAGTATTTTCATAAGGTAATAAATGGAAACATTAATAAGCGAAGAATTGAGATGGTGACTGGGATTGATAGGAACTGCTACTATGGGCAGCAGATTGGTGAAAAGTTTGTGGAATATTTCAGTGAAATATTGCAAAAAAATAGTATGGTGCAGGCTTTTTCAGATCCGAGGGGCCTGTTCACTAAAAAACTTTCCCTTCGTGAGGCTGAAAGCATGGTTATTAAAGTTACTAATGATGAAGTGAGAAAAGCATTGTTTAATATAGATGACAATAAATCTCCTAGGCCAGGGTACTCATCGAAATTCTTTAAAGCCTCTTGGAATATAATATTGGGGAAGTATGCAAAGCTGTTTAGCAGTTTTTTGATAATCGTAAAATTCTAAAAGAATTAAATGCTACTATTATTGCTCTTGTCCCAAAAGGAGTGAATGCTCAAATTGTTTCAGAGTATAGGCCAATTTCATGTTGCAATGTCCTACACAAGTGTATAAGTAAGATCATTGTTAATCGAATGAAGAATCATTTAGAGAAGCTGGTTGATATCAATCAAAGTGCCTTCATTCCAAAAAGACAGATAAGTGATAATATCTTACTCACTCAAGAGCTCATGAAGGGGTACCATAGAGATAAAGGAGAATCGAAAGTTGCTTTTAAAGTGGATATAAAAAAAGCCAATGATTCAGTGGAATGGTCTTTTCTTAGAGCAATTTTGGGTCATTTTGGATTTCACCCTTGTATGATTCGTTGGATAATGGAATGCATATCTAGTCCTTCATATTGTATTTCTGTTACTAGAAACTTGACAGGATATTTGGCTGGAAAGAGGGGTCTTAGACAAGGAGACCCAATGTCCCCTTATCTTTTTACATTGGTTATGGAGGTCTTTAATTTGATTATCAAGAGGCGAGTTAAAGATAATGGAAGTTTTAGATTTCATTGGGCTTGCAAGGAGACTGGAATTACTCATTTATGCTTTGCAAATGATCTAATTATGTTTTGTCATGGGGATAAGGAGTCGGCTCAGGTGCTGAACAATGCTCTATTTGAATTTAGCCACATTTCTGGGCTATTCCCCAATCTTCAAAAAAGTATGGTGTTTTTTGGCAATGTTCCAAATCATATTCAGGAAGGTATAATCCAGATTATGCACTTCCAAAAGGGTGAGTTACCTGTGAGGTATTTGGGGGTGCCTTTATTATCATCACGACTCTACCATAAAGATTGCCAAGTTCTAATTGATAAAGTTAAAAGAAAAGTGATTGACTGGAAAAACAAGTCCTTATCCTTTGCTGGGAGATTACAACTGATCACCTCTGTTCTTTGCTCTTTGCAAGTTTATTGGGCCTCAGTGTTTATATTACCTGTATCAGTTTCTAAGGAGATAAATAAAATGCTTAGAGGTTTTTTTTGGAATCAGGGTGACTTACAAAGAGGTAAAGCAAATGTAAAATGGAAAGATGTATGCTGTCCAAAATGGCAAGGTGGTTTGGGTCTGAGAAACTTGGATTCTTGGAATGTGGCTCTTATGTCAAAGCATATATGGAACTTGGTGAATCACAAAAATACCCTATGGGTCAAATGGGTGCATGAATATAAGCTAAAAAGAAGAAATTTCTGGGATGTTCCTATAAAAGAGGGAGCTATTTGTTGGAGTTGGAGAAAAATTTTGCAATGTTGGGAGAAAGTAAGAGAATTTATAGTTACCAAGATTGGGAATGGTAAAACCACCTCGGCATGGTATGATATATGGCATGACCTGAGTCCTCTTGGGGATTTCATAACCCATAGAGAGTTATATGAAGCTCTTATGAATAAAAATGCTACAGTTTCTGATATTATTCAGCATGGTTCTTGGAATTTACTAGTGGAATGGGTTACTTTATTTCCAGGGCTTATCCATTCTGCTGTCCCAGAATTGGTGGAAGGAAAATTTGATAGAATATTCTAGAAGTCAGGGCAATCTGAATAGCTTATGGCCTTTAATTCTAGTGTGGTTTACTCTGACCTTCAAGAATGATGCCCTGCTGTTAATTAGTCTAAAATGTTATGGTTTTCACAATGCATTCCTAGACATTCTTTCATTTTATGGCTTGCTATCAGGAAAAGACTTAAAACGCAGGATATTATTGGGAGATGGGAGGTGAATGTGAACAAAGATTTGAAATGTTGTTTCTATCAGAGCCAGCCTGACTCCCAGTCTCATTTATTCTTTGAATGTTCTTACCCCAAAAAAGGTCTGGCTTGCGTTAAAACCAAAAGCAAAGCTCTTTAACTGTCCCAACAATTGGGATAGACTTATGGAGTATTACTTAAGAACTCCCTTTAATAAGTCTATTTGGAGTGTTATTCAAAGACTTGTTATAGGTGATGTGGTATACTATGTATGGCAGGAAAGAAATTTTAAAATGTTTCAAGGTAAAGAAAGACCAATGAATGAATTGGTTGCCATCATTAGAGATAGTGTTAGATCTAAAATGATGGGGCTAAGCATGAGAAGTTCTATCCTCACAAGGGAAGCTGCTATGATATGAAACTATGAATTGAATTATAAAGTGAATTCTAGCCTGAATTGAATATGAAGGTCTTTCCTTGGGTCTGGTCCGATAACACTTTTAGTTTGAAGGTGGAGGATATTAAGTAGTTGGGGTACTAGGAGAGTGTTCTCAGGAGGTTAAATGAGTTAGAGAATTCTTTTGGCCATATGAATTTCCTTATCTATGACTTAACACACATTTCAAATTATGAGTGGGAGGGGGCACTACTTGGGTTGGGTGTGCGATACACTTGGTGAGGATTGATTATTTATGCTTTAATATTTTCCTTCTTTTTTTGAGAGATGAGTGTAGTTCATGTGAGGTAGGTGGGGCCATGTTGGTAAAGGGTTGGGATTTTACAGGTTTCTAGAACTGGTTTCTGTTACATATGTTAGCTGCTTGTATGGTGTTGTTTAGTCTTAAAGCTGGGTTTACTAAGGAGTTTAAGGAGTTCATCAGGCTGCTACTGTTGTTGTCCGGGATCATGCTGATGAAGGGGCTTATGGTTTTAGTCTTGGTGATGCTGAGACTGCAATTGCTATGGAGCTTACTGAATTTGGCAGATACTGGTGGTGTTTTGTTCTTGAGTTTGCATAACTTAGTGGGCTACAAGGACTTACTCCTTACGGAAAATATAAAAGATCATCTTAATAGGACCAGGACTAGATTTTCCTTGGTAGTCCCCGGATTATAAACACATTATGTTTTTGTGTTTGAGTTGTGAGGGATTGGCTTATAATAGGCTTGTGATTTTTGGTTTTGTTGCCATTGTTTGGGCCTTTTCGTTGGGACTGCTTGAATTATTAGTTGACTTTTTGTACCAGGTGTAGTTGGTTTCTAGTCTCGGGGCTTGTCCGAGGCTAGCTCTCAGCCTGGTTTTTTTGTATACGTTTATTTTATTTTATTAATAAAGTTTGCCGGGGTACCGTCCCCTTTACCTAAAACAAAAAACCCTAAACCCTAAACCCTAAACAAAAGTAGCAGCTTTTTGGAGTTGGAGGAAAATATTACAGAGTAGGGATAAAGTGAGTGAGTCTATTGTTACCTGTATAGGCAATGGGAAGAATACCTCAGTGTGGTATGATATGTGGTATGATTTGAGCCCTTTAGGTGATTTTATTACTAATAAGGAGATCTATGCTGCTAGATTTCACATAAATGCTACAGTGGTTGATGTGATTATTGATGGACATTGGAAATGGCCTGAGGAATGGTGTTTTATATTCCCTGGTTTAGTTAACTCTCCTGTTCATGTCCTTGTTGAGGGAAAACAGGATAAGGTTTTATGAAAAACAAAAGAGAATGTTTTAGTTAATTTCAGTAGCAAGGTGCTTTTACTAATCTGCGGAATAGTAAAGAGGAAGTGCCTTGGGCAAAGCTTGTTTGGTTCTCACAAGGTATCCCTAGACATTCTTTTATCTTATGGCTTGCAATTCAAAGGAGACTCAAAACTCAAGATATTATTGGGAGATGGGAGGTCAATAGAGAGGCAAATATGCAGTGTGTTTTCTGTAATCAGCAACCAGATTCTCATGAGCCTTTATTCTTTCAATGTCCATACCCAAACAATATATGGAATATCTGATGTGTTGGTGTTAGGTATGAGTTTTAGATGTTTAAAACATTGTTTTAACCTAATTTTAATATCCAATATAATCACTTTGTTACGTGTTTGAAATATAGATTAAATGAAGCTTAACTAACATTATGTGAGAAGGATACAAAGGATATAGCAAGACTATGACTTGAAAGGTGCTGAAAACAAAGAAAATTGTGCAAAGTGCACGGAGCCCGTAAACTACGGTCTGAGGCCGTAACTTAAGGCCGTAACTTACGGCCCTGTGCTGAGTGCGTCTGTGAACCACGTAAGACAGGGGGTTTGACCGTTGAAGGTAGGCCGAAACCTACGACCTATAGGCCGTAATTTACGGTCTACGCAATATTTTTGGGATTGTTTCAAATTTTAAAACCTATTTAATCCCTAATATTAGGGTTTCGAAGGGAGACTTTCCTTGAGCCCCAAGAGTGAATTTTTGGACGAAATTAAGCCCTTAGAACCACCTTTAATCAACCCAAATCACCTTCGATCATCAACACCACAAGATTGAAGATCTAATGAAGATGATACGGGGCTAGGCTTTTCGTGATTACTTTCGAAAGTACAATTCTTGTTAAGTGAAACAATTGGTATGCTTTGATTAGGTTTTTGTTTTGAACAATGAATTATTGAATGAAACATTATGTTTTGATTAAGTTAAAAAGTTTGTTTATAAATAACGCTGTTTGTTTGATTATTAATTTTCGGTTTACTTGCATCGTGAACTCATTAAGAAAAGTAGACAATTTGATATAGGTAAATTGGTAACATTATGAAAGAACGAATCTTAAAAGCTTGTTCCTTTGTTGTCACTTTAATCAAAAGCTAAACTCTTGAAGTATTGTTCTTGCAAACCCTAAGTTACACGCATCAATTGTTGATCTTGTAGAATTGGAACCCTAAAATGATTGTTCTCATTATTTAAGTAACGTTGTTTTCAAAGTTTGTTTCTTTTTATGATCGTATTCGTAACTTCATCCAAAGTTCTAATTTTTAATTATAAAGTTCGTGTCTTTATGTAATCGGGTCATATTGTTAAACACTTTCCACACATTCCTGTGTAGACGACCGTACTTACCCTTGCACAATAAAGGTAGCTAAGACCGATATATTAACTTGTTTTTGATCGAGTCTCGACAACCAGATCAATATCATCAAACCAAAAGCCAAATTGTTTAACTACCCAGATCATTGGAGAGGGATTCTTGATTACTTTATTAATACTCCTTCTACAAATCTATTTGGAGTGTTATTAGAAGGTTGGTCTTGGGAGCTGTTGTGTATTATGTATGGCTGGAAATGAATTTAAGATTATATCAGGATAAGAAAAGACCTGTTGCTAAGTTGAGTAAGATTATCTATGAAAAGGTGAGGTCAAAGTTAATAACTGGATGACAAGGCTAGTTTTGAATATAATTGCTTATAGTGAGTTTTTCAGGAAGATGATTGGTGTTGGGATAATAGTTGATTTAAGGGTGATCCCTTGGTTTAAATGTTGGGTTAGAGAGAAGGTGGCTTGGAGGTTAAATGGGTTAGAGAGATCGATTGACCAATTGAATTTCCTTATACACTTTCATTGTTATATTCTTCTTGTAAGAGGGGGGAGGGATGGGTTGGGTGTGTGATATTTCTAGTGAGATTCTTGGGTATAAGGGTGGGAGGATTGGGCCATCTCTCTTTACTTCTATCATTTCTGTGTGATGAGTATAGTTGGTGTGAGGTTGGTTCGTTTATTTTATTTTATTAATAAATTTTGTCGGGGGGTACCGTTCCCTTTTACCCAAAAAAACTAAACCCTAAACCCCTAAACCCCTAACCCTGAACCCTGAACCCTGAACGCTAAACCCAGAACCCAAAACCCTGAACCCTGAACCCTGAACCCTTAAACCCTAAAACCTTAAAATTCTAAACCCTAAAACCCTAAAACTAAACTAATTCTATGTTGTGACAACCGGTAATTTCATGTCAATACCCGGCCCTAACTTGGTTATGATTACACCTATAATACTTGATTTTCAATTGAATTCCATTTATTGAAGTCATTTCATGCATTGCAAAATTTCACGCATAACATTTCATGCATCGGTAATTCGGCGTGATTACTATTTTTGCACGCGATACAAGTACACACGAACGTTGGTGATATTAATATATATGTGCCAATAAATACTTTAAAGTGTTTCAAAGTATCTTAGAATCCAAATTAAATACATTAGAAAAGTTTAAAATTTAAGATAAACCTTAACGCGTAAATTGATATTTTACCCGAATAAAACGCGTATAACGCAACTACTAAATAAACAAGTTATTATTTACATATCATCAATATTAAAATATGTGATATTATATGATTTCTTATAAGATTTTTATGTATTTTAAAAAGTAACAAGTAAAAATATAAGAAAATGTAAAAATTACCATAATGCAACAAATACCACCCAAATACCTCATACTATACAAAAGTTGAAAAGCAACCCAACCCCCACCCCTCTTGGCCGTCCACCCCTTCCTCCCCCCCCCCCCCCCCCCTTTTCCCATTCTTCTTTTCTTGTCAAATACATCCAAGACCATTTTACCTTTTGTAAACTTTGAAGTTTACCATTTTTATGATAAGAAAAAGGTTGTGATCCAAGCAACATGTCTAACTACCTAATTTGGAATGTCTTCCTCCAAGAATTTGACCAATGAATCTACATGATTTGATTTACCAAGTCATGAAGGATTATTTATACAAGTAACCACACAAATCACCAACACCACCAACACACTCTCCTCCCTCTTTCTCCCTTCAAATTTTCGGCCAAGCACCACCACCCTCACTTCACCATCTTTCAAAACTTAAATCTTACCAATCTTGTGTGTTCAAGAACCCTTGGGTGAAGATCAAGTGATTTTTGAAGTCTCCAAGCATCATACAACAACATTTCCACCTTTTCCTTGTATGGTTTAGTGAGAACAACTTCTTCTTGTTTATATATATATATATATATATATATATATATATATATATATATATATTACCTTGTTATGTTTTACTACATACAAGTTTATATGTAACTACATTCATCCACAAAAAGTCATTCTTGTTAAAAATAGTGTTATTATCAACAAAGAGTTTCAAGGATAATATTTCATACAAAATATTTTAACATGAGTTAAATGATGATTCTTGTTCTTAAAAAGTAAATATTTATAGATTCATGTTTGACCAAGTTACTAGTTGAAGATTTTATATAAAGTTATAAAAGCATGTTAAAACCCAAAAAGAGTTCAAATGGGTTAATTTATGTTTATGAGATTTTTAATGTGTTGCAAGTATTATTATGAACAATTGTAAATTTTACAAGTATGGTTAAGTATATATACATGGGACCTTAAATGGAAAATATGAGCTTCATAACTAAATGTTATGTTAGTTTAAAGGAGATGTTAAAAATGGTTAGTAGATGATTTTTAATAAAGTTGACACATGATTTTGTTGCTTTGACATGGGACTTAAAATATAAAGTTTATGGATTTTATAATGCTAGCTACTGGTTCACTAAAATATGGGTTAAAACAAGTTGATAAGTTGACTAAAGTAGCTAATAAATTCATTAAAGATATTTTACATTATCATATAATGTAATAAAAATTATAAATAATTTAAAGAAACCCTAATTTAGTAAGTGTAAGTTCATAAAAGTTACATAAAATATAATAATAATTCCACTAAAAAGATAATTAAATAATTATTTTATGGGTAAATATATATATATTTATACATGGGTTGTAAAAGAAGAAAGCTACTGATTTTACTTGGATGTAAATATTTTAAAATTATATTTTATTTAAAATAATACAAATATTATTTTACCGAGGAAAATAATATTACTTCAAAACCCGAATTTCTATAAATTTCATATAAAAATATATAAGTAATTCAAGACACTCGAGTCACATCTCGGGTCGAGTCAAAATGATATTTAGTTACCCAAATAATATGTTAACTTTAAAATACAAATGTTTTTAAACATTTTCAAGCGAAGTATAATTTATTAATATTTTCTAAGTAATATATATATTTCACAAATTATCATCCTATATCACTAACGGGTCGTTGAGTCAAACACTTTATTATCAAGTTATGTGGATGAAATAGTTACATGCTCACATTACATGTAGGAGCAATTACTTAGACATAAGTTGCCTTAATTATTCTAGGGCGAACTTAGGTCAGTTTTCTCGAGCACTTTGGATATTTACCAGTTTACATACCCGATTACCCGATTATGCACTGTCAGGTGAGTTTTCACGGCCCCATTTTTACTTATTTTCTATTTTGGGGGAGATTACATGCAAATTACTATTTTCATGGACACATTTACTTGTCAATGATTTCACATGTTATATAAGTTGATTACTTACCGTATGAAGTCCCCTGTTATCGGACTGTTAATTTATTTCCCAAAACGAGGTAATCATGGATAGTACTATTGGGTTTGACTACCCCCACCCGGGTTAATTACCCTAAGCTTGACTGGAGGTCTAAACGGTGCATTATTAGCATGTTCACCCCTGTGCTTACGGTAGGCACGGGTAGGGGCAATGTATTACATTTACAGTCTAGCTTCAGTTGCATTGCTTATATAATATTGTAGTATTGTATGATCGATAATCAAATCATAGAAAGTCTTGTGGTCCATTATACTGATTACTGTTACTTAAAACCTGTGAACTCACCAACTTTATGTTGACATATTTCATGCATGTTTTCTCAGGAAACTAAGGTTTGCAGGAGGATAGGCTTGTTTGGAGCTTATCTCATTCTAGGATCACGCATGTTTTGGGACATTAATTTTAAATTGTCTTGTTTGAAAACAGTTTTTATTTTGCTACTACTTTCGGTATGTAACTCTGAAAACAACTATGTATTTTTTAATGTGGTTACAACGTAAGTATGCTTTTATCAAATCTAGTAGTGGTCGAACAATGACTATGGTTTTCATGATGATCACGCTCCGTGAGAAACCACTGTGGTTGGGGTGTGACATATGTTGAGAGTCATTAGAAATCTATGGTATTCTCTTGTTCTTTGTTCTTACTTCTATGACTTCAATGCTGTAGGTTTTTCATTTCTATCTTCTTTCCATTTTTATTATATGTTAGAGTGCTCTTCTTTAGCTCGCTTACATGACCAACCTTATGGATATGGGGTTTAGGTTTCTTGTTGGTGCTAGAGTTTAGCATAAACATTGGAGAAATAAAGAAGGTCAATAACATGGGTTTTTTGATGATATTGATATGAACCGAGTCGTTAATCAAATGATACAAGAAAAATAAAGAGAAACCAGATAGAAAACTAGAGGGAAGAACGGAGTATTTTTACTAATTCTTTTTTTTCAAACGTAAGCATAAATACTATAAATAGCCTTACAATCATATGGAAATAAACTACCCATTAATTAATAACTAACACCACTACTCCTAATAATATGGATAAAGAAGAAATAAACATGGGCTATACGTTGCAAGTCTTTTCCATAATGCATGTGCATGCATAAAGTGGTTGTAACTCTTGCATGAACACTGATACATATCATTCGCCACCGCATGAAATCGTCCTTGTCCTCAAGGACCTGAACGAAAGAGTATGAGCATTTGCCATGGTGGGTGCCATTCAGTTTTAACAGTGGCTTTTGTATGACCCTTGGCAGAGAACCGCACTAGGCACCACTCCGGATTCCCAGTTACCCCATTCATTGATAACACGCTTTTGCTCTCACTACAAGAAATTTGATCATTAGCGGCGACACTATTAGCGGCGACACGCATCATTAGCGGCGACACTATTAGTGGCAACTTATTAGCGGCGATGTGTCGCCGCTATTGATCCTTGATCCGTTTCATGTCGCCGTTATTGATAGTAGATCCATTAAAACCTTATCTGCCTCACTTTCCCTCTTTCCCTCCACACCACACCCATACCCGCACCATTCTTCCCGCCAGCCACCATTCCGGCGACCACCACTCTACGACCACCATTCCAACCACCACCTTGCTCAACCTTCGGCCACCACCATCCCTCAACCTTCGACCACCACCATCTCTCGACCTCACCCTCGAACTCACCCACTCAACCTCACCCTCTCCACCTCACCCTCAACCTCCGGCCACCACCGTAAACCTACTGCTGCTCCCGTCCTTGCTGCTACCGTGGACCTCGACCAACGTTGTCGCCTCTTTTGTCTACCTTTTGTTGCCTTCAAAACAACTTAGAAGGTAAGTTTTTTTTGCTTAACACAAATTTATGTTTGTTTATGTTAATTTATGGTTGAAACATGTTTAGATTTTTATATATAGTAGGTTGAATAAAATTTGGTTAAGGATTTGTGTAATTTTTAGGTTTTCATAAAAAATTATTCAAGATGGTGAACTAATGAGATGGATTTAGGTATTTTGGGCATTTGATGTAGAAAACTTGTTATAGATTTAGATGTATTTGGGTATTTTATCTAGACTTCTTGTTTAATTGGTTAAAAGATATTTAGATGTTGATGTTTAGTTATTTAAATAAAACTTGTTAAAGCATTTGTGTAATTTTTAGGTTTTTATTATAAATTGTTCAAGATGGTGAATATTAAGATAGCATTTATTATTTGTAATTCATGCTTAGTTTAGAAATATATTTATGCATGTTGCAGATTTGAACTACATGGATTTGATATTTAGTTACTTAAAATTTAATTGAAAATTGTTTAGATGTATTTAGGCATTTGATGTACACTTTTTGTTTAAATGGTTGAAAAATATAGACTTATAACACTCCACTAGTAATTTATGCTTAGTTTAGACTTATACATTTTTTGGTTGAAAATTGATTGAAAATTATTCAGACTTATAAAATAGTTTACTTTATTGTAATTCATTCAAAGAATTTCAAGAGATGATATCACTGTGGATTGTTTTGGTATACCTCATGGCTGATGTCATGAGTCATGGAGGTGATGGCATGGGTGATCCACCACTTCCTCCATTTGGCGGTCCTGGAAGTCACGCATTGGATAGTAATTATTATTATAATTTATTTATTTACTATGTTTATTTAATTATTATAACTAATGAAATTTTATTATAATTGCAGGTACGCCTTCTCGAAAAACAAGAGGGAAGGCGAAAAATAAAAACTACAGCAGCAGATGGCGAAAAAAGGAGGACCTTTATATCTCACTTTTGATATAGCTGCCACGTATACCCCCGTCGGTGAACTTAATGATATGTTTGTTCACGAGATGGGGATATACATGGAGGCTAATTATCCTTTTAATGTACGTTCTTATGATAATCTTTCAGATGCTCAAAAGAATGCCTTGGAAGAGCATATGGCGGTAACGTTTTATAAGTTAAATATTTGTTATTTATTTTTACATAACTAAATTTTTCTTTGTTTAACTTAAATGTAGCAACGGTTTGACTTTAATGAGATTTTACGAGATCGTGAATGCCCTCAGATAGAGGGTGGCATTCAGTCGATCTTTCTCAAGCGATTCAGAGACCCGAAAAATATTGCAAAACAACACTTTGATCATGTTGGAGGATATGAAAATGTAGAACAAGCAAGGCTCAACCCTCCAACGGGCATAAATCATGAAAATTTGAGGAAAACTGTTGACTATTTCATGAGTGACGCATTTAGAAATGCGTCAAATTCAAACAAAACAAATCGTCAACAACGAAAATACACAAACCGTGGTGGGACTGCTTCATATAGTAGTTATTGTTACAAGAAGGTAGTGCTTTAAATTTATATCTTTGTGTATTATATATAAGTATATTTTAATATATAGTATACTTTTTAATGTTAAACAGAATAAGAGCAGACTTGAAACATTTCATGATGCTCATACCGGTAAAGATGGGACCTTTGATAGCGAGGTAGCGCAACAACAATATGTAAGTATTTATAAAGAGTATAGTTTTCAAATGTATATATATGTATAGATATGTTAATCTATTTTTCTAATTAATTCAGAACCGATTAAAGGAACGATTTGATGAGCTAAGTCAATCCGAAAATGAAGAAAGTGTTTCGTCAACGCCGAATGAAGTTGATATTTTTGAGTCGGTGTTGGGACAACGACGTGGACATATCAGAGGGATTGGGTGTAAACCATCATCATCTGCAGGGTCGACTTGTTTTGTTCATGATCAGGAACAAACACCTCAGGTATTTACACAGGTAATCGTATCATAGTAGGTTTAGGTAATTTTGACTCTTTATCGTTAAAATAGACTTAGATTATCTAAGTTTAATTTTAAAGTTTAAACGGGTTTAAATGGGTGAAAATGACATTATTTGAGTTTAAACGGGTCAAAATGACTTAAGTCTTAAGTGTATCATAGTGCATTTAGGTTATTTTGACTATTTATGGCTAAAATATACTTAAAATATCTAAGTTTCCGTTTAAACGTGTAAAAACGGGTCAAAATAACTAAAGTTTGATATGTTAAGTGTATTATAGTGGGTTTAGGTTATTTTGACTATTTATGGCTAAAATATACTTATATTATTTAAGTTTTCGTTTAAACGGGTCAAAATAGATGAAAATGACATGATTTGAGTTTAAACGGATCAAAATGACTTAAGTGTTAAATATATCATAGTGTGTTTAGATTATTTTGACCCTTTATCACTTAAATATACTTAAATTATCTAAGTTTCGGATTAAACGGGTCAAAACGGGTCAAAGTGTGTGAAAAAAACATGATTTGTGTTAACACAGGTTAAAATGTTTCTATAAGTATATTAAGTGTGTTTGGTTCATTTTGATCCGTATGACTAAAGTAAACTTAAATCATCTAGTTGTTAGTTTAACATGTTCATTTTGACACTTAATATAGTTAACATTGAATATGTTATATTATAATATATACATTGTCAAAATATAGTAATTTATAATGTGTATTTTGTTTTGTAGGATCAAATTTCAAGTCTATTTCAAAATCCAAATTTTATGTCACAACTTACACAGATTATTGCTTCGCAAAATGCTTCAAATCAAGGCGAAGAAGATGATTCAGATGAGGGGGATGAATAGCGTATTTGATGAGTAGGTTAAGTTTGTTTTTGAGTAATTTAGGGTTAATGTAGGTATGTTTAAGTTAAACAATATTTAACCTACTTATGTTTAAGTCTTATGTTTAGTTTTATGACTAGATTATTTAATATTGTTTATGTAGATGTGAAAATTTTATGTCGTTTATAAACACTAGTTTATTTTGTATTATTGGGAAATCTAGATATTTTTTATATGTGTATTAATAGGTTGAAAACCTGGAAATTTAAAAATATTTAAAAAATATTAAAAAAAAAGTGACCATTAGCGGCGACTTGTCGCCGCTAAAAGTCTCCAATGAATTTTTTTATTTAATCAAATAGCGGCGACATTGTCGCCGCAAATGACTCTATTAGCGGCGACATCATTAGCGGCGACTTGTTATCGGCGAAAAATTGATCAATAGCGACAAACTAATAGCGGCGACTTATTAACGGCGACATGCTTTTAGCGGCGATTTTGGCCATTAATAGTGGCGACAATTGTCGCCACTAATGGTCGAAAATTTTGTAGTGTCTTCGCTCTTGTTGATTTGGCAGCCTGCTTCAATAGGTGTGGGTCAGCTGATGATGTAGGTTTTGGCACAAAGATGGGTGGGCGTGTGGGTTCTGGTTTTGGGTTCGGTTTTAGAGCGGTCGCCGGGGCTGAAGGGTTGGGTCTTTGGGCGGTATTTGGTGCAGATGCAGGAAGTAGAACGGGTTTAGGAACTGTTGGTTGGCTTAGTGTGGTGGCAGGTGGCAGTGCGGGGGCGGAAACAGTTTGCCTACGTGATGATTCAGTTGTTGCCTTGCTGTGGTAAAGTCTCCCGGTTTGGAGGTTAGAGATGGTGGTGATGAGAATTGGGATTGGAGGGCTTCCGATGTGTTTCGAAGCACAGGGAGCTCGTTGAAGATGGCTTGAAATTGGGACTCGAGTCTTGCGAAGGATTCATTCACCCATTGACGGAACTCGATTTCGTATGGAGTTTGAGCAGCCATGGATCACGGCGGCTCTGGTACCACTTGATACGAACCAAGTCGTTAATCAAATGATACAAGAAAAATAGAGAGAAACTAGATAGAAAACTAAAGGGAAAACAGAGTATTTTTACTAATTCCTTTTTTTTTTCAAACATAAACATAAATGCTATAAATAGCCTTACAATCATATGAAAATAAACTACCCATTAATTAATAACTAACACCACTAATCCTAATAATATGGATAAAGAAGAAATAAATGTGGGTTGCAAGCCTTTTCCATAATGCATGTGCATGCATAGAGTGGTTGTAAATCTTGCATGAACACCGGTAGATATCAGATATCTTCTATACATCTATATTTTTTATTTTTCTTCACCTCTCATGGTATAGAATCCCAAATTCTTGGTCTGGTGTGTATCAGCCTTTTCTTTTAATGGTTCTTGTGTCAATCTAACTTTGGATTATAGGATTTGTGGAACATCCAGATTGGGCTAGTGATATAAAGGAGTGCAGGGTTGAGGCGATGAGTATTGTTGAAAATGACAAGAAACCTTGGGTAAATAGTGAAAATGTGGGAAGAGATAAGCTATTTGGAAATGTTTGGAAGTAGGGATGAGCATTTGGTACCCGGTACCCGTACCGGTACCCGGTACTGTACCGGTACCCGTACCGGTACCCAATTGGTACCGAAAATATGTATAAGGTACAGGTACCGGTACTTGATTTTCTTATATTTCGGGATCGGTACCCACCGGTACCGGTACCGGTATTTTACCCAAAAGTCCCGTATAGTCCCGCTAGTACCCGAATACGAATATATTATTTTGAAATATTTTGTTTTGTAATATTTTTCACCTCGTCAATTAGTATTCTATTTTGACTTTTGAAGGTAATTATTATTATTTTTTTAATATCATTCTTTTTACTTCACTACAATGTCAAGAGATATATTATTTATGATTTTAATATAAATAAATGGTGGACTAGTGTGTGAATTGAGTTAGAAGAAAATGAGAAAAGTAAATAAACTATCATTTTATTTGAATATTTTTTTGATATTTTACTTTGTTTAGTTATTATAAATTTTTTGAGGTATCAGGTATCAAACATATACTGGGTAACAAGTATAAAAACAGGTACTAGGTACTGTAACCAAACATACACCATGTAGTAAACCTAAAAAATAGTGTTGTGTAGGAAACGGGTACCAAAGAGGTACTGAGTACTGAAATACCAGTACCGGTACTTGTACCCATATACCAAATTCGGTACCGGTACCGGTACTCGTTTTTTATAAAATTCGGGACCGGGTACTTTCGGTAACGGTACCGGTTCGGTACAGGTATGATACCGAGCTCATCCCTATTTGGAAGTAAATATGTTTTATACTATTGTTTGAGTGTGGTCCTTATTATCAGATAGTTTTATGGAAAGTTGATGAGAAAACATGGTTAATGGATTTTGAAAGGGCATCTTGTTTAAATCCATAAATTGTTCAATGGTTGTGGGTAGGGTGATGAATCTTCTAACACCGATCCTTCATCCTTTTGATTGCTTTAAGGATGGCTTGAACCCTAAAGACTATTGAAGTTGTTCGGTGGTTCAATCCAAATACAACAATCGTATAAAACTCATTATGATCAAGAATAAGTATGAATTATGTGTGTTTTTTGTGATCCAGAAGAACAAAGACATACCAAATGTCTTGAATACATCTTTATAGGGATGAGACAGAAAATGTCTTCGCTAGTTAAAACTTGAATCACTATTTGCACATTTGAATTCACATGTGAATTTTCTAAAAAATCTA
This sequence comes from Flaveria robusta, assembly GCA_025506415.1. Taxonomy (NCBI): domain Eukaryota; kingdom Viridiplantae; phylum Streptophyta; class Magnoliopsida; order Asterales; family Asteraceae; genus Flaveria; species Flaveria robusta. Next base: position 42,284 of record CM046473.1, read on the forward strand.
TTTTCAATGAAAATATGTCGAAATAAAAATAACCCTCAAAAATTTTCCGTGCGTTTATAATTCCAAATATGCACATATACATATATATACACATATGGTTGTATGCGGGAGAGAAGAAATCCGAAGACAGGAGGAAGAAAAGAGGCGTGAGAAGAAAAATATTTTTTTTCACCTTTACTTTAATTAATTAATTAGAAATCATCAATTATCAGTAAACACACCACCCTTGTAGAGGGACAAGGTTTGCCTTAATTAATATGAAACAAATAAAACGTTCTTTATACTTGAAACATTTACCTAATACAATTTTATTTAAATCTATGACCCAGTCGTACGTATTTTTACTATTCTTTGGCTTACATACTATTCTTTGGCACCCATCATCAATGGTGGATCACTTGACTTCAAATCTCTGCAAGATTCAACATATAAGTTGCACAATCAAGATTTTTTCCCCAAGAGAAACAATAACAAGAATATAAGATTTGCAAATAATTATCCAATAATTTATCGCTCAGCTTAACCCTTTGATGATTGTTTTATAGCTGTTCAACAATAATAAGCAGCCTAAAATGAAGAATAATATAACTCTTAAAAGAAAAATTGCCTATAGGCACCAAATGTTACTCTTTAAACTAAATTATACTTTTGGTCAGATACAAATATATAACTGGTGCAATGTTGATACATAACTTGCCTGTGATTATTGCGGAAAAGTATGAGGAAAATCGGCTGATCAGAAGTGAGATAGAACAGCTCGCGCACTATGTATATGCATGTAGTAATGCTGTGGAAAAAAGTTAAAAATAAACATCAGAAACAAAATGACTACTTACCTTTGTGTTCTTTTCAATAGATCAATAGTATAAAGATTACAGCTAGCAGGCATCGCCTTACCTCCCACAACATACAAGGAAAAGTATCCACAAAGAAGCATTTATCCAACTTGATTCCTTATATGCTACCCACACCTGAAAAGCAACAAAACAGTGCATGGATCATTCATACCAAGTATAATAAGCAAAATATGCAAACTGATGAATTTAAATATAGCATGAATGAATACCGATAAAGCCACAACATTGATATAGAAGTCGATCAATGTTGCTACCACCCACCTGTAAGCATTTATTAATCTTAAATTTAAATTGAATATAAAAGAGAATCATATAACCAAATGCTATTATTTAACTGAATGTTATTTTAATATAAAAGAATGAATGAACTTTACGGAGTGTATAATTCAGAACGAAATGGAGATCCATCAACAATGATTGTATAAAGCAAGGTTCCCAGCATCAAGAAGCCTAATATCGTAAAGATTACTCTTGCAGTTGTAACGGAAAATCCCTTCCTGTGGTCCGTGACATCACTAAGCCAAATATATAAAATTAAACTGAACATAAATATTTCATCATGTTTCATATGATGCATGCAAATATGCAATCAATGATAACAAAGAGAAAATACTTGCATCTCAAAATCTCTTATCAACGGGGAAACAAGGCAAGGAGATAAGATAAATGCTTTATTTTTAGTGCTTAAAGGCTTTATTCTAATATTTAGGGGACTACTATGCAATATTACATCTTCTATAACTATGTTTAACACATTCCATTTTCTTATCCCCAACTAGCACGGCCACAAATCAGAGCAAGTGTTTCGTCAGGCTAACCCAACAGACTGCGCTAAAAAATCCTTCCACCCCACCAGAATTGCACCTCGAAAAATCACAAATTACCTTTTCTGGTGTCTCACTAACACGAAATAGAAAGGATCCTTTGAAGATTCTTCTGGTGTCAACTGGAAGAACTGCAAAATGATGTACCCACAAGTAGTGACACTGTAGAGAGAGAGAGAGAGAATTTCACAATTAACAAATTAAATTTTATGATAGAAAAAGGAAACAGAGAAAAAAAAAAATTACACATAATATTATTACGTAGAGAGAACATTTAGTTTTTTAAAGAAGAAATCATTTAACATTCCAATATCTTCCTTTGGTTTGTATGTAAGCTAGAAAATCATTAATCATAAAAAAGATGATGTTACAGATACAACCACAATAAGCAGGGAAAAGTGGACAGAGAAATGAGTCAAATGACTGCAAACATATCAATCACACGACACTACTAAGAAAAGAAAAGAAAAGAAAAGAATAGTAGGTACCTTCCTAAGCAAATTAATAAAATTACCCAAATAGCTGCCATTATCCAGCTTGATTCCTTGTATACAACCCAAGCCTAAAAAAAGATTCCCAGCATATATATCAAAAAGAGAAGGAGAGTAATATGCACTTGAAAAGCATTGGCTTAGCCGTTAGGTCAATCAAACATCATATTATGAACATAAGTACGTACCCCTATAACACCAATATTTATGTAGAAATCTATGAGTAATGCTGCCATCCACCTGCAAACATATATTGCTAGTTTTGCATTAAGAAGTTAAACAATTACTTAAAACCAAGATTTTCTACATCATATCAAATGTTTGAAGTTTTTTCACAAAAAAATCCCAATATATGTACATAGACGCTTCTTTCTTACTTAGACGTTATAAAAAAACATTGAGATCAGACCACCTAATAAACTCTTAAAAACGAACGAAATCTATAGTCACTCTAAAACTTAGGATATATACGACTGAAAAAACTCCATGCGGAAAGGAATCACACCGTCTTTGAAAAGAATCGTCACTTGGAGGACACATCTACAACTGTGAGGGGGCAAAACTGACTAATTCAAATGATACAACCGTTAAAAATTATCACATGCTGGAATTGCTAAGTAGTTGGAATAATCTAGTCAATAGGATAAAGCCGTAGTCAGTTGCTGTTTTCTAGTTTTTATTTGAATTAGTCATGCCTCTGTTCGTTTCATTTTATGGCTATATAAAGCCTGTGTTGATGATTAATAAACCATTGATTTCTAGCCATTTTATTCCACTTTGTTTTGCGCTTCATAAAACCAACATTGTAGTATCAAAGCTTTGTTCAATCACGAGAGAGAGAGAGAGGCAAAACAGCTTGAGAGCTGCTGTGTATCAATGGCAACCAACACGTCCACTTCCGCTACGCTACCATCGGTTCCATTACCAATCTCCAAGGGAGAGGGGTATGAGTTTTGGAGTGTACGAATGAAAACCCTGTAAATGTCTCATGATTTGTGGGATATAACAAATGTAGGGTACAACTCAGTTGATACAGATCGGTTGCGGTTAGCAGAGAACAAAAGGAAAGATGCAAGGGTGCTGTATCTTATTCAACAAGCCGTGCATGGTGATGTGTTCTCAAGGATTGCAGCTGCTGTTTCTATACGACAGGCATGGAATGTGTTGCAGATCGAGTTCCAGGGAGACTCGAAAGTGAAGACTGTTACGCTACAAACTATAAGACGAGAGTTTGAGACTTTAAGGATGAAAGACAATGAATCGGTGGCTGACTTTCTGTTGAAAGTCATGAAGAACGTGAACCAGAAGCGGTCTTACGGGGAAGTAGTTAGTGATCAAACCGTTGTTGAGAAAGTATTACGAAGCTTACCGCCCAAATGGGATCATGTGGTAACGGCTATTGAGGAATCCAAAGACCTCACTACCTTATCATTTGACCAGCTCATGGGGTCCTTACAGGCACATGAGAGTCATGTAAACCGGGGGCATGACAGTGGAACTGAAGGGCAAGCCTTCCAAGCAAAAGAAGATGAAGGTTCATCACATGCTTGTGGTAGAGGACGAACAATTTCTCGTGGTCGAAATCGTGGCTGTGGAGGTAGAACCAATGGACGAGGAAGAGGATACAAGTCGTTATTTAAGGACTTTGATGATGGAGTAAAAGTTCAAGTCAAGATGGGAGATACCAAATCCATTCAGGTTGAGGGAAAAGGCACGATCAAGTTTGGCACTTCAACCTGATCATATAAGAGTATAAGACGCTTAATGAGGTACAATTTGCTCCTGCACTTGGTTATAACTTACTTAGTGTTGGGTAATTAATGCAGTCAGGTTACAAACTTGTGTTTGATGATGATGCGTGTGCCATAATACATAAGCAATCTGGGGAGGTGATGTGCAAGGTTCTGATGTCCAGCAATCGGACCTTTCCTTTGGATGTTGTACGAGATCCAGTGCACTCAACAAAACCTGTTGCAGCTATGGCAAAGGAGACTTCCATCTCTGTATTATGGCACTTAAGGTTTGGGCATTTACATGGGCATGGGCTTCAAACTTTATGCAAAAAGGAGATGGTAAACGGACTCCCTCCAATTGAACCGCTCAATACTATACGTGAAGGATGTATTTTCGGGAAACAAATGAGAAGAACATTCCCTACAACTGCATGGCACACGACTGAACCCTTAAACTTGATTCATGCTGATCTTGTTGGTCCAATGAACACGGAATCGCTTGGAGGTAATTTGTATTTTTTTTCAACTCACTGATGATAATACACGTATGAGTTGGGTGTATTTTTTTGCATAACAAAAATGAGAGCTTTGAGAAATTCAAAACCTTCAAGGCGAAAGTCAAGTGTGAAACTGGTGTGGCAGAATGGAAAAATAGAACGGTTCAAGAAATGGGCACAAGCATGCTTAAGACGAAGGACATGGGAAATGAGTACTAGGCAGAAGCCGTGGCTGCTACAGTCTACATTTTGAATGTGTTTGAGCTGTGGTACGAGAGAAAACCCTCTGCAAGTCAGTTACGGGTTTTTGGGTGTGTAGCCTACACTCTCAAACCCAAACAACTTCGAAAGAAGTTAGATTCGAAGTCGGTAAAACGTATTTTTATTGGTTATAGCCCAAACTCTAAAGCTTATCGTTTATATAACCCTGTAAACAAAAGTGTTATTACAAGCAGGGATGTTATTTTCGATGAGCTAGCCAAATGGGGAGATTCCAATGATGATCAAGCACAAGGAGCTCAAATGGTGCATAATATAAATCTTATTGATCAAGATAAAGTAACAAGTGCATCCCAAACTCTTGACAGTGGGTCCAATAACTCCACTGTTAACAGTTCCAGTCCTTCGAGTCATGCAAGCAGCAGTCCTCAAACACCTTCAATGTCCCAGGCAGAATCGAGTAGCAGTTCTCGAACACCAGTTGTATCAGAGTCAAGCTCGTCTGACATGGGCCCAGGAGGATTACGAACACTAACAGATCTTTACGAAAACATAACTGAGATAACAGAGACCTGCCAGTTTGCTCTCTCAGTCATTGAGCCCACTACATTTGCAGAAGCATTAGAGACAGAGGAATGGAAAGTAGCTATGGAAGAAGAACTAGAATCCTTAAAACAACATAACACTTGGTCTCTCTCAGATTTACCAAGCGGAAAGAAGGCAATCAGACTGAAGTGGCTATTTGATGTGGTTCCAACAATTAAGTTGGCCAAGAAGAAAAAAGAATGAAGCTTGAAGAAAATAGGAGTTCTGCAGATGCAGAAGCTGCAGATGCAACAAGGTTTAGAAGGCTTGTAGGAGTTCTGATATACCTCACACAAGCGCGACCCGACATCGCATTTGCTGTTTTATTAATATCTCGGTTCATGCATAAACCCTTGATTTTGCACTTTGGGGCTGCAAAACGGGTCTTACGGTATATTGCAGGTACAATTGATTATGGATTATGGTACGGGAAGACTAACGAGATAGTTTTAGAAGGCTATTCAGATAGTGATTGGGGTAGCTCAAGTGAAGACGGGAAGAGTCTATCAACTCATGTTTCCTCTCTTGGGTCAGCTACTGTATCATGGAGCACCAAAAAAAAAACAAGTGGTGGCTTTGTCAACGACAGAGGCGGAATACATTGCAGCCAATGCAGCCTCTTGTCCAGCTGTTTGGATCAGAAAGTTATTAAAGGAAATCAATCAGGAGCAGAAGATGGCTACCCCTATACACTGTGACAACCAATCTGCTATATTTCTCACCAAAAATCAAGGTTTTCATGGGCGTAGCAAGCACATAAACATTCATTATCAATATATCAGGAATTTAGTTGAAGATCAGGAGATCAAGTTACACCCGTGTCCTACACAAGAACAACTAGCTGATATTCTTACAAAACCATTGGGGAAGGAGCAGTTTATCTACTTACGAGCTCGCTTGGGAGTTACGGTAATTTGAATTACGGGAGGATGTTGGACTAATTCAAATGATACAACCGTTACAAATTATCACATGCTGGAATTGCTAAGTAGTTGGAATAATCTAGTCAATAGGATAAAGTCGTAGTCAGTTGCTATTTTCTAGTTTTTATTTGAATTAGTCATGCCTCTGTTCGTTTCATTGTATGGCTATATAAAGCCTGTGTTGATGATTAATAAAGCATTGATTTCCAGCCATCTTATTCCACTTTGTTGTGTGCTTCATAAAACCAACAAAACTCGAGGGTTGCTGACTTTTTTAAAGGCAGGGGTCATTCAAAACGTTTAACCGGAGAAGATTAGAACTCGAGGTCTTACCGGTAGATCATCTCATCTTGTGATGGTTTCACGGGTGGTTCTTCAAGTTCTGATTTTATTATTATATTTATACTTTTTAGATTAGATCATATACAAGATTTCACATGAATTTATCGAGTGAGTTTGCATATAAATTTAGTTTTAATAGATACATCATTTACTCCGACGACCGCCCCGACAACCCCCATCCTCGTGTGCGTTTGAAACAAACCCTCCCATAGTGCTCTGTGTAGGTGGAGACGGTCGGGAATTAATTGAATGAATTTACATTTACCTGGTGAGTAGCTCCATGCGGAAAGGAAGGCCATCGGTGGCTATTGTGTAAATAAGCACCGCCACCATCAGACATCCCAAGGCGGTGAACAGACTCCTCACCGCCGTCGCCGTCGCCGTCGCCGGCGCCATTGACGTCTTTCCCCTGTGCGTAGAGATATTGGATTCCTTTTGTGAGGAAGTCGGGCGTCCACGTTTGCTATTGCCTTTTAAATTCCCTCCCACGTACTCAATTTATATGTATGCTTGCTATTTAACAAAACCTGTTTTTCTCTAACTTCAGTTTTAAGCTATGCAATTTTACTTTTTTGGCGGATGGTTGTAACCCGCGTTATATAAAGGTTATAAAGATCGAAGGATTTAATTTTGATATTTTATACATTAGTATTAACCATTTAAAAATATATTACTTGCGAAACACTAAAAAAAATATAATAGAAAAAATACTATAAAAAAATAAATACCTTAAAACAGAGAAAAAAAATAACGAATGCGTAAATAATAACTTTATTATAATTAACGAGCTGTATTGTAAATTGATTAAAAGTAAACTTAACATAACTCGAATATTTAAGTATAAAACTTTAAAAAAGTTCAGGTGACTAAATGTAAAATTTGACATAACTCAAATGTTTAAGTATAAAATTTAAAAAAAGTTCAGGTGCGTAAATGTAAATATGACATAACTTGAAAGCTTAAATATAAAATATTAAAAAAGACAAATGAGTAAGATATCAATTTAAAGAAAAACAAAGAGAGAAAAAAATATTATGGTTAGTTTCAAAAAAATGCTTAGAGGTTTATTGTAAAATTGTAAACAAACAAAATAGGTTTTTTTTTATTAATTTGGAGAAAAAGAAAATTATTATGGTAACATTAAGAAAACTTACACCTTCACTACTTATAATTTTTTTATTTGTGTATATATAGTGATGTGCCGGGTGTTATCGAGTCTCTTTTCAAACCTGTCTTAAATGTTGATATATTTGGGTATTATTATTATAACTATGTACATATTTAGTGATTATATACTTAAATGTTTAAATAAAATAATACTTAAATCAAATAGTATTAAGTTATAAAAATATAAATTATAAATGTATATATTTTAATATTACTTTAAAATATTATAAATAAGATAATACTTAAAACAAATATATATTAAATAATATATTAATTGGAAGAAAATTATTAAACATGAGCAAATTAGGAATTATTGTATATATCATTTGTATCTTATGCTTAAAAAATTATATTGGGTATCTTAAATTTTGAGTAAAATTACAAGTGTGTTCTCATCAAATAAATTGAGTAAAACTACAAGTGTGTTCTCATCAAATGTTTTATATAATAGTATAAATATTATAGATATAAATTATTATTATTATTATAAAAGTAATTAGTAATTATATAGTTAAGTATTCAAATAATATAATACTTATTTATAAACTTTAACATTAATAATAATAATAATAATAATAATAATTATTATTATTATTATTATTATTATTATTAATATATTTAGTAATTATATAGTTGAGTATTAAATAAGATAATACTTATTTATAAATTTAAATATTAATTTAAAGCATTATAAATAATATAATATATATTATAGTGAATTAGTTAAGTTTACATTATTAAATAATGTATTAATAGTATGTATTAGTTAATGTATTAATTAGAAAAAAATTATTAAGTGATGAGCAAAATTAAAATGATTACATAGAACACTTGTATCTAATGCTTAAAAAGTTGCATTAGGTGTCTTAATTTTTTTTTATAAAATTACACTTGTGTCCTAGTTATGTATTCAAGTAAGATAGTAGTTGTCTGTAAATTTAAATGTTACTTTAAAGTATTATATAAATAATACATAACTAGGATTAAAATCCCCACGCGTTGCTGCATGGATCTTTTTGTGACGATATGAAAACCATATTAAAACAAAAGAGTAAGAAATCATCAACATGTTTTCTATGTCGAAATGTTATAACTATTTTAAATATAAGAGTACATGTTATATATCAATCAACGATTATATAAAAAGATGGTTTGGCTAGATATATACATAAATTATGTGATAGACCAACCAATGGCTGTAAAAAAACATATGTATCAAATTTCGTAAAGTAAATAGTAGTTAAATTCCAAAAAGAACTTTTAGAGAACGTTATTTAAGCAAACCCGTTAAAATTTTTATGTTATTTTTGTTGTGTATTATAAAATTAACTTTAAGATATACTATTTTTGTGAAGGTGAATGTTATTGTATATGCATATATGTGAGTAAACTAACTTGGGCTTATTTATAAGTTATTAAATTTAGGTGGTCAAATTTAAAAGTTCTAAAGGTTTCTTGTAAAAACCGACATGGTGTAATAATATATATATATATATATATATATATATATATATATATAATATAGTGAATTAAATAATTTTATATTATTAAATAATGTTTTAATAATTGGTTTATTAATTAGAAGAAGTTTATTAAATGATGGATAAAATAGGAATAATTACATAAAACATTTGTACCTAATGCTTACAAAGTTGTATTAGGTATCTTAATTTTCTTATAAAATTACACTTGTGTCCTCAAGTTTTGCTTTATATAGTAGTATAGATTACACGGATGATCACTTTGTTATGTCCAAATCACTGTTTTGATCCCCAATTATTAAAAACTACAAGGGCAATCCTAAATTAAGCATAAACATAACATGTTTGGTCCTTAAGTTGGAAAGAGGTTAACTTTTCTGTTAAATTTATAAAAAATGATTGAAATACCCTTAAGGTTAAAAATAAAATAATAAAAAATTGATTTTAATGGACCCACCTTTATTTTTAATTTATTTACATGATAAAAACTAATACATATAGAACGATCCCTCACCCCATCCCACCCCCATATGATTCTTTCCACCACCACCGATGCCGGCAATCCTCCACCATCGTCACTTCCAACGATCCATCGCCACAATCTAACCCCCCCCCCCTCTCTCTCTCTCACTCACTCACTCTCTCTCTCTCTCTCTCTCTCTCTCTCACACGCTCTCTCTTAGTATTTTAATTTTTTTTAATTCTAAGGGATACTATGGTTATTTCACACCACTTAACATAAAAAATTAACTGTCCATCTAACTCATCGACCAAACATGTTACGTTTATGCATAATCTGGGAATGTCCATGTGACCAAAATCATTATTTGGACATAGCAAACGGACTATCTGTGTAATTTAATCTATCTATTACTAGTTATCAGTAAAAGGTAGTTAGATTCTTGCGAATATTTGTTTAGGATTTAAAATTTGGGGTTTAGATTAGGATTGAAATTCTAGTTTTTTGCATGTTTGAAGTTCTTATATCTAAATTTTCAAATCTATCCTTAAGCTTTTAATATTAGTTATTTAGAGATCCTCTTGTTATCTAAATATACTAATTTCATGGATGAAATTTTGTTTAAGGGAGATAGAGTGTTATATCCAGAAATTTCACTTAAAGATATATACAAAATAAAAAAATACATTGTAAAATATGATGAAAAGAAAATAAAAACTTATAAGAGGGATTGGAATTGAGTGAGCCGTATAGTAACGTATGAGAATCCATAACCGCGTCTAACCTTTTCTACCTGCATTTTACTTGTCTCTAACTAGATCTTTAAAAGTTTTGACCAAGTCTTTTCCATCTACTGTCTTAAACGTATTAGTTGCAACATTTTTTTCCGAGGATTCGAGATATCAATCCCGCACATATCCTCATCGATAGATCAGCTTTTATGCATGCTCTTACTCAAAGTCATAAATGCATTCTCTCTATAATTTCTTTGAGTTATTGCTGACAATTGAGACCTATTGCTATCGAAATTCCACCACCGCTTGATCATTAGAAGCCACCAAGAATACCGCAACAAATAGAATACCTCAACAACTAGAATACCACAATTGACAAAATCATAAAGTAGAAATGTGCTAATTTAGAAGAATTCTCAAGGATTTCAAGAGTGATAATGTAAACTTACTTTGTGAAGTTAGGCCAAAATCCGTTAAAACTATAATCCGTTAAAACTATAATCCGTTAATATCAAGGTAGGATACCAGTCAATCCCTCCAAAATGTACATACTACAAAATATTTGACATTCATGTGAAGGATGTAAAATATGGTCATTATCAAGAGAAGAAGAAGAAGAATAAGAAACGATAACAAGGCGAATGAAGAAATATATAAAAATAAAAAGGAAGTGAATGATTGGAACTTCAAACATGAAAAAAACTAGAATCTCAATCCTAAAGTTTTTGCTAATTATCAGTTTGATGAATCAAAAGGTAAGAAATTGAAAAAAGCATCTACATCAAGCAATGCATGTACTAAGCAATGCACGTACTAAGGAGGTGAAATGTAAGGAATATTAAACAAGTTGGAATCTACTAAATTGGTATACAGGGCGTAAGGTAAAACAAACGAGATTGAAAACAACACTACAAATGATGAAACAGGAAAGGAGAACAACAAGAATGCTGGGAAGTGACGGTAGAAGGAAAGGTTCTCTATTTTAATCGTGTCCCCAATCCCAAAAGAATGAAAACATGAAGTCATTCAGCTCATAAACAAAAAAGAGATTCCAACTAAAGAAAGAATGTCAAAGTGGGGCTATCTCAGAAAGAGTTCTATATACTTATACAAGGAGATTTAATGAAAGAATATGAAGTTTAATCAGAGGATGATGGAACTGCTAAGCTCACAAAGAAAGGAGTTCAACAACATGCAAAGAATGATTAATCAACCAGAATGCAAAGTATTGAGTAATGCTATTAATAATACTTCTGTTCAAATAGGATTAAATATTCTATCTAGGAACATAAGGGGCATGCACATGGAAGCTCAAAACCAAATAATAGAAATGATCAACTCAAATAGAGTAAGTATTAGTGTATATTTCTAGAATCTCATATTACAGCCCCTACTCCCCTAGTATATAAAAAGAGATGTAGCAGAGTTTTTAAAGGCTGAGGTTGGATCCCTAGTATGGCTCACTGTAGAAATTGGATCCGGGTTATTATTGGGTGGGATCCAAAGGTGGTTGCTTTGATGATGATTATATAAACAATTGATTATTGAAATGAAAGGCTTGATTTTAACTATTGACATGATAGAGCTTATATAAGCCAATTACAAGATACAAAGGTAAAGGAGATCATCTAAAACATCAAGTGGGTCTTCATTAGTCGATGCTGAAATAGAAGAATTTAATGAATGTTGTAACAACCTGGGTATTGAAAATATTCCGAGTACATTAATCTACCATAGGCTTCAAGCTCAACTAGTACCGCACCTACATGCTTGCAAAAGCATCATCATTGCGAACCTATTACAGCAAACAAAAGTTTACCGGAGACGATAAGAGCCAGCTCATGTAAACTTGCTCATACATTTCACAAGAAAATAACAATGTTAGCAACCAAATCCCTTTTTCTGATCACAAAGCATGAGCTACAATAAGGTCAATCAAGCTTGCACTTCCGTAGGGATTTAACCATCACAGATATCGTCACATACAATATTCCTACCTGAACAACAATCACCACTACAAACAAGCAAACAAACATACCCATTATAAATTTCACTATGCTTCTGTTTATATATTATTAAGACATAAAAAAGTGAAGAAAACATACCGACTACTGAAAAAGAGAATAAGATAGCCAGGCGATGTCTCACAAGCCATGGCAGGTCAACTTCAAGAGAGCAGTATCGTTGTTTGTTGATGCTGGGTTGGGATTTCTTGCTGGCTTTAAGCTCTGGCAATGAAGTAGTCACACTATGAACTGCCTCCCCACTAACACCTCTCACTTCAAATCTCAACCTCACTGGATTTGCATCCCAATTTACTTCTATCACTCCAAAATTAGGTTGTCCTACGCAATAGTATATGCATTATATATTATCTGATATCATTTATGACAACTGAAATAGGAGGAAATATACCATATGTGCATGATCTGTGTTTGCAGTTGTTGTTCATAACTCTCATAGTAGCAGGTGTCACCCATGCCAAGAATCTCAGCACAAAATGTAAAAAAGAAGGAATTACCTTCTCAACAGCTTGGGTAAGACCACTCGAGGTGATGTCATACAGGGGATACCCAATACCACAATCATATCGAGTTATTTCTCCAAAATGCACATCTCCACTTATGAACAAAACCCCATTTCTCTACGCACGAAAAGCAACACGTAGTTACATCTTAGGGAATTCGATAATAGATCAAGACTATTTATTTACCTTGCTATTTGATATCAGGTTAAAAAGACGTTTTCTTTCTCTTGGGAAACGTCCCCAACTTTCCATGTAGAATAATGGACCAGTACATGCTGAAAGATTTGACACAACCTGAATGATGCAAGAATTAAAATAAGCAACACTTGAATAAGTGGTGAATATGACAGCATTATTACACCCTCTCTAGAAGACCGTCTCCAGAAAAAGCATAAACTTAGAGGCATGTCATTAAGTAAATATGATTTCTTGAAACATCAAATTCATTAACAATGGTGCTAAATAAGGAAGATGAAATAAAACTCAAACCCAAACAGAATCAACCTCTCCTAATAAAATTTAGTGCAACTCAGATACAAATAAATGACAACTTTCAAATTCCATTCTTTATGGTGTATTTGCAGAGAAAATCACTTGTCATGCAATGAGGTGAGGCTTAAAGTCTATAGCAAGTATGTTCCTCTTCATTTAGCTAATCAAGATGCGATGAGGCAACGTCATAGTTATGGGATCCCAATTTTTTAATCATGATAGTGCACTTGGTTACATGCAACAGGACATTAACTTGAATATTAAAAGCCACACTTTGGACCCGCGCATATCATCCAAAGAACTAAGGCAATTCAACCCATAAATATATATATGGGTTTTGCAAGTTGTTCAATCAAATACGAATCAGTTTCGTTGTCTCTGTCCAGTTATTTAGAACAGTGCAGATTGATTGCATATCACTGTGATTGCTTATAACTTGGTTGCTTAACAGATTCGGCAAAATTTGAAGAAACATGAAGTGATATTAAGAACCGCTAAAGAAGCATGTAACTTGGAAAGATACTCCTTCAATTTTCAAATATCCAAACTTTGTATGTTCAACTCATGAATATAATTTTGACCCTGTCTATAGCAATTATGGCATAATTGATGATATGAGAAAGCAGATCCATATGAGATGTACCTGAATAGATGAGGCAATTATAGTTATGGCTGATGGTCGATCGTATAACTCCTTTCTTAACCAAGTCCACTGCGCAGTTCCTAAAATGGTTCCATCACTGCGCAGGGGGTCTCTGTGGTATCTAGTATCCAAAAGAATGACCTAAACAAGAGCTGTCTCGATGTCATGGAGATTTGTGTTTATTATAAAAAGAAAAAACAGATGAATAAATAAATAATACCTTGATCTGCCTGCCCCCAGGACCAAACGTGTAAGATGCATAAACTCCAGCCTGCTTGCGTCTAAGAAAGAAAGCACCATGTAGCAAACACAAGACCATCAGAGCTTGTATGTAGCAAACAATAAGAGATGATAGTAACTTTTTGTAAGTTTAGACCACCGTGGACTATCATGGGGCTCGTCCAAGAAATCCAACATAAGCCTTTGGTTGGTATCTTTCCCTTTGAATTCCTTCCCAGCATCATTCAATCCATAATCGTGGTCATCCCAAGTGCCGATCACCTTGGCAATCTGACGGAGACGCGAATAACCCTGATTCCTCTTAGCAATCTCGTATTTGGATTGCATCTCATCCTCTGACGAAGGAACAAACCTAGCAACATTCTTCCATGGCCCTATAGTTCTCTCATTACCAAACAGTTTAAAAGGCCGCCTGATGTCTCCGTATATATTATCCCCAAGCCAAATGAACACCTGCGGTTTGAAATTTATTATAGCATCCCATATAGGCTGCTACAAACAATCTTAATTAGAAACCGTCGCATTCTAATTCTAATTTATCAATTCATATATGATATATATACCAACGAACGAACAAAAGAAACCTGTGGAGAGGTTTGATTGGCGCAAGACCCAAATGCGATTCGAGAGATCAGAGCTTCTTCAGCAACGCTCAAACTCAAACTCAAACTGAATACTAACGCAATCATCAGTGCCAACGCCATGAATGAATACGATTTAACAACACAAATTCAATATGTTTGTTTGCTTGCGAAAAAGGGGGTGGCTTGATGTCTCTTGTAGACGGTTAATGAATAATGATGGAAAACACAAAGCTCAAATGTTCCCTAAAACACCAAATATTTAAAGGCACCACCTGTACAAAATGCCAAAGCAATCTCCTCTCTAAAATTTAAGAACGTCCCCATGAATTACTAAGACTAGTTCTTTTTTTCCGGTGCTACGCGGAGGAGTCCGTGAAAGATATAATCTTGATATGTTTATAATTAAAGGTTTTATTTGAATAAAATAAAAAAGATCAAGGAGTGAAACCAAAAGTTTGATTTGAACAATTAGAAATTATCTAGTTATTTGATAGATAATTATTAGTTTATCTAGTTGATTATTTAAATAGTATTTAAGTTGGATTATGATTAGTTTATGTCTACTGTAAATATAGGGTTTTGTATTTGGTTTTAGAGGTCGAGTTCAATAATAAAAAATAGTTAAAGTATGTTATTTTTTCTTTCTTGTTATTACTCGGTTACCATCAGTCCGATCATGTTCTCACAAGGCGCTGCGTTACTTTGACCGTTATCGAGTAACCTCATTGGAAACTATAGAAGCAAAGTCTTGTAACGAAACTCAAAAACAGTAACCATTAATGGTCAAAATCTAGAAATACATGACGGGAGGCCAACCGTTTTTCCCCACACACAACGACACGTTATTTTGGGGTTCTCGTTCCAGATTGTCGTAAACCATAAAAGCTAAATTTGGTAGCAAAACTTTAAATAACTAAACTTTAGTGGCCGAATTATGAAAAAATAAAACTTCATTACAAATAATTTGATGGTTAAACTCTAAGATTTTAAACTTTAGTGGTTATAATCCAAAACAAAACAATAGCCAAACTGTAAAATACTAAAATTTAGTAGGCGAACTGGGTGAGATAAAGCACGACTTTAAATAGTTCGGAGGTCAAACTTTAAAATCCAAAACGAAGTCAAAACCTAAAGAGTAAAAGCTTGTTTAAAAACAAAACCGATCAAACACGCTGAAAATGACCATATCTATTCAAGGAAAGGTTTCAAAACCGAATAGAAAAGTCTAGATGTTTGGGGATGATTAGTTGCGACTTGTGAATAGTAGGTGTTCTTTGTCATAGGAAGTTGTTGAAAGGTGGCTTGATACAAAAATATTGTTTATGTTCCTTCTTTTATGTTTACGAAGCTAGATTCTTAACTGATCTTTATACTATAATAAAATAGTAAATAAATGGGACACATGTCAACATCATAATAATCCTCATCAATTTTTTCTCGCTTCTCTCTACTATTTAATAATTATTATAATTACTATTTATATTACATAATTTCTTAATACACTAAAAATACTTTCTAATAAATTAAAAAAAGTTTTTTTTATTAATGTTACTTATAAAGAAACAATTTTTATAAAATAAAAAGTTGTTTAAAACATCAGAGGTTTTTAAAAATATAAAATATTTTAAAATTATTGTTTTTAAAAAGTAAAATATCTATAAATAGCAAATAATTAAAATTGGGAGTTATAATAATAAAAAAATTTAAAACGATTTGTTTTGAAACAAAATGTTTAGTTTTTTTAAACAAAAAAGTTTAAAATATTGCTATTATTGTTTTATTACTTATATCTTTACTCATACGTAATTTTAGTTATATATTATCTTAGAATATCGTTTTAAAACCAATAAAATTTTATTATATTTAATATTTTATTTATTCAATGCGTGTAATAAACGGGATACTAATGCTAATACTAATACATAAAACATCATCTAACTCGTTAATATAAGTATGCATACATGCTACTTTGTCTACCCTTCGTTGAGTCAGCATGATTTATAAAATGTTATATTTGTAGCAAGTTTTTTTATACAAGACATTATACATAAATATATGCTTTAATGCACCGCATTACGAGAATTTTTATAATGTTTTGTATTTTGTTTTCATTTCTAAATCTTTATCGCTCGATATACTTTTCGAGATTTAAACAAAGCTTAAACCAGCAACGAAGTACGCATACGCGTCGTATCACTCAAAAGCAAATACTATTTATCTATATTTTACATGAGACATGGAAAATTATTATTTATACATAATTAACAACGAAAAGAGTGGTTGGAGCTTCTTGATTGTTATCATAACTAGTAAAGGAACCCGCGCTCTGCCGCGGGAACATAAAACTTTTAATACTCGGTTTTGACGACTTGTATATTAGTATTCATCCTCGATTTCAAATAAAATTTAGGTGGAAAAATATATTTAAATAAGCACGTCGTAACAGTAAATGAGTAACTGTTTATAAATAAAGAGTCGCAAAATTTAAATGGATATGATACTTACAAAACCATTTCCTTTATGTTAAAAAAATAATATGAACACTAAAAAATAGTAATAAGAGGAAAATTAAAAATAAAAATTAAAATTAAATAACCACTATGTGAAGAATAAAAATGTAAGAATTCAAATAATACTTGAAGCCATGTAACCAATCAAAGTAAATAAATATTAAACTTAAAAATTTTGTTTCATTAGTAAACAAAAAGATACAACTGTAAATAAAATAATCAAAACTAAAGATTAAATAAAATCCAAAAAACAAACCACATTATAAGCCACATACCTATTAATGAAAGACTAAAAGAAATTAAAAGGATGTGAGGGCATTTGCATAGCCAATTATTAAAATGTAAAAAGAAAGTAAGGAGGAGAGAGTCGAAATTGTGATGCAAGGGATAGAAGGAAAGCTTTTACCAACAAACCACCATTACTATGTTGTTTAATTTCCAATGGAAATTTAACTTGACAAATGACGGAAAACAATAAAAAATATATTCCTACTGTAGCAACCGACATTCATTTTTAATATATATATATATATATATATATATATATATATATATATATATATATAATAGGCGACTATATCTAGTCTCTTAACATTCGTAGCTCTCTTGTTTTGACTGCGGGTGTATATCATAATAGACGACTATATCTATATTATATTTAGATTATAATGGTATGTATATTTATTCCTAAAGTAGAGGATCTTGAATATATTTGTAACACCCGATCTCTCGTACCATCAATATTGTCCGCTTTGCCCACGAGGAGTTTACGGATTTGCTTTTGGTTGCCCAGGTGAAAACTTCCCAGGAAGGTCACCCATCCCTAGATTACTCCCACCTGAGCACGCTTAACTATAGAGTTCTCCTCTCATCCACAGCCAATACGCCCAAAACGCGTTGGTAATATTAAAGGCCGGACATTCCTTATGAACCAGGAATCTCTCCTGTCCACGACCGATGTGGAATATATGCAGGGTGTCACAATCACCCCCCCTTTGGACTCATCGTCCTCGATGAGCCCGAGAACACCCTCACCATCCCGATGAGGTTTGTCCCACCATCGCGACTGGCACAGGAGTGGCTCTGATACCATTCTGTAACACCTGGTCTCTCGTACCACCAATATTGTCCGCTTTGCCCACGAGGAGCTCACGGATTTGCTTTTGGTTGCCCAGGTGAAAACTTCCCATGGAGGTCACCCACCCCTAGATTACTCCCACCTGAGCACGCTTAACTGTGGAGTTCTCCTCTCATCCACAGCCAATACGCCCAAAACATGTTGGTAATATTAAAGGCCGGACATTCCTTATGAACAAGGAATCTCTCCTGTCCACGACTGATGTGGGATATATGTAGGGTGTCACAATATTTATATAAACTGATCGAATACTCTTACAATGAGCAGAGGCAATCAGTTCAATCATATCATACTCTATTACCTATGACACCATCGGAAGCCTAGAAAACATATTTTGTATTGAGATTAATATGAATATTATCTTCAAGAAGGTTTGGGTGTGAGATCTTGAGTAAGAGAAAATAATATGCTGAAGATCGTGTGGACAACATAAATTAATTGGTTATCTTCTACACTCGTGTTATCGATAATAGGAGGTAACTACACTAACCCGTTATTAAATCATGCTATATGTTTAATTACATGTTATACGTCTTAAATCTTATATGTTTGTATGATTTTTGTGGAGATGAAACATGTTATATTTGTTTATTTATTATAAATATGCATGATTATGGGGGAAGTTGATATATATAGATTACGGGTCTAAATATGTCTATTGATGGTTTAAAGGGGGGCGCGGGGGGGGGGGGGGGGGGGTGTACGTGGTATTAAACCACCGATGAACATGTGTTAACTATGATCCTTAAGATTTTAAAGAATTGAAACTCCAAAGTTTTGGTTATGTGTAACGATTTAGGGTGTTGAAATCTCAAAAGGTTCAAGTGTTGAATTCCACCTAAATAAAAATAAGGAGCTAAATATATGTAAGAATTTCAGGTGTTGAAATCCCAAGAGGTTCAGGTATTGAACTCGATATATATAAAAAATATAAGTTAATAATCCTCAAGGGCTAAAAATAAGTGCACAAGTAATTTGGGCTTTGAATTCCATAAAAGTAATGAGAGTCAACTAAAAGGTTATTTTAGGTGTTAAATCCAATAAAAAAATAAAATATGTTTTTGAAAGAAAAATATGTACTTACTTAACGAAAGCTAAGTAAAAATATATTTTAAATATTTTCAGGAAAAGCACCCAAAGATAACAAAAGTTTCATGGACGTGACTAGATTGATGAAATAACCCTACTTTCGTTTATAATTTTATAAAATAAGTGTTATAGAATATATTGTGGGGCGACTATGTATTTTGTAACAATTTTAAAGATTATGAAATGACATGCTACTATGAGTGATAAATTTTGATGTGAACTGTGACCTAACTTTGATATGAATTATAAACGTATTTTATAAATAGTAAAAATTGGTATGTGTCAATAAGTACATTTGAGACTAACATCTACGCATATCGTTTCATATACGCATGGCCATCGTAACTACACAAGATACTAACCTCTACGAATATTGTTCCTTCTAGGCATGGGACTCACATCTAGGCATATTGGTCCATCTTCACATGAACTTTAGAACTACACATGGGAATTAGTATCTACACATATTCGTTTTCATCTACTCAAGCCCTATTACATCTACGAAGTACAATCATCTACACAGGATATGGTATCTACATAAGAGTCACGTCTACGAATGACATACATATTTCAAACATTGTTCTTTCTAGCTAAATTAATCTTTCTAGATCTAAAACATTCTTTCTGGGAATTTCATTCATGAACATGTATGATCATCATAAATGTTTAAACTACTATTATGTAACACCCTTGGTTTTTCATGCTTAACCTACTTGCTTAACTTTTTTAATGATTATAGTATTTCTACATGTAACCATTGGTCGAATTCAAGAACCTATTTGTGGAAATTATCTCATTTTCTATACATTATGGTTCATTGAGATACTATTTCATGCTAGTGTGATTCCATGATAACACGTGTGTAAAAACTAGATCTTGTTATAAACAGTAACTTGAAAATAACCTAACATTAATCAAAGTCTAAAATAATGTTAAATTACAAAATACACAAAAAAACATATAGCTATAAGGGCAAAATTTTACATATGTGTAACTTAAGGTTACATATGTAACTTTTATTAAAAGGATAAATACTTTTTAATATAATTAAGTCTTATAATTATCTAAACATAATATATATATATATATATATATATATATATATATATATATATATATATATATATAATTACAAAAGTATATATATTATTTTACTATTTTAATCATTTAAGTGATATATATCTAATAAACTAATAAAGAATTAAGTAGTAATTATCCTAAATCTAACAAATAATAAATCAAACTAATCCTAACTCTAAAATATTATCTAAATTTCGTTCACCCTTATCCCTACTAAAATATATGCTTTTTTAATAAAATATTAAAAAAAAAGTCTATCCTAACTAAAACCTAAAACCCTAATTTTTCAACTATAAACAGGGGGTCAAATTCTCATTATTTTTCACACCAAACTCTAAATCTAGAGCTCTCATAGTAACAAATCTCAACTCATAGAGCATGTTTTGAAGATCCAAGAAACTTCCTTATCAAGAAAGTTTTAATATTTTTCGTGTTTTTCATACCTTTCCAATTTTGTTTTATCAAAATTCAACGAAAACAAGCTTGGATCTATGATTACATGACATGTTTGAGTAGAAATTATAAATCTAAGATGGATCAAATTATCAAATAAACATGAAATGATCAAAACTTTGCTTAAACATATCAAACTTGAATTTTCAGATTTTAACATATTCGTAGGGTCAACTTCATAGAGTCATATATCCCTCGTAACAAATCCTTTTTTGATGATTTTTTTTTCAAAATTAAATTTAGAGTCTTATCTTTCCAAACATATAAAGAAACTTTTTAATATTTTTATGAATATAATATAAAACAATGATTTTTATTATAAAATAAGCAATATAAACATATTTAAACAATAAAAATCTAAACTTTAATGATTTTTATGCTCATCTATTAACTTTGAATCATGTTTCTAGTAAAATCCTTTATATTTTCAATTGTAACCCTATATTATACAACTAGTTCATTCCCATTCATTCTAGATTTATATTTAAACTTATTTCCTATACTCTATAAACATAGCAAACACACCTTTGACTTGGTCTAGTATACATATAGAATTGTTTCACCCAGTATGTAGTTATATGATAAGCAAAAGGTTCTGGCTAAGAAAAGACGGGATACTTAAGTGATGAAAATCTGCCAACTCTTTCCTGGGAATTCTTTTGTTATATGTGCTACTCTGGGATGATAAATATCTAGTATACGACAACCATTCGTGAACTTTTTTTACAATAAAAATCCCTTAAGTATCCATAAATACAATAAACTAACTAAATAAACTTACTTAGCGTAATCCTCACTCCAAGTTACTACAAGTTGCAAGATCAACCCGCCTACTTTACAGTGTGAGTTCATAGCCCTTTTTTCTTTTGTAATTTAGGGTGGAAACATGCTCTTTATATCAAACTAAGAATTCAAATTCTAAAGTCAAAACTAGTCTTTTGCAAACTCAATGACAAACTCTCTTATACTAGTAAAACTTAACTGATTATACATGTTGCTATATTTTATGACACTTTTTACTATAAAGTCCTCTATTTTCTAAAATCTACATAACCATTAACTTCGGGGAAGCCACGGGAGTACGTAAATAGATCTATCGGCCTGACAAGCCCATTCGCTACTCGGGTTGATGTATGCCAATCAATACCGAGCTTCCTTTGAGTTAACATATTCTTTTTTGACTAGGAAGAAGCTGGATGTTCAAAAACTGCATACTAGATAAATATACTATTAGTCTGACCTCTTGTACCGGGGGTTAAACGGGAGAGCATTCGATCACTAGGGTTAGTTGTGGACTCATGTATAATAGTTTAACTACTTGTATTTGGAACATTGTTGTAACACTTCAAAATTTTTCGTATATTATGTTTGTCAATAAAATTATTATGGTTATGTTCAAGCGTGACTTTATGACTAAGTTTTAGATACAACTTAGTGGCTAAGCTTTAAGACAACTTAATAGTTAAGCTACGGATAAAACTTACTGACTAAGTTTTGGATAAAGCTTAATAGTTAAGTCTTGAATAAAGTATAAAACTTAATAGCTAAGCTTTGAATAAAATATAAAACTTAATAGCTAAGTATTGGATAAAATATTAAGCTTAATGACTAAGTATGAATAAAATATAAAACTTAATAGTTAAGTTTTGGATATAACTTAATAAATAAGAAATATTTAATGAGTAAGAAATACTTAATAAGTAAGAAATATCCCTATATAAATAGATGTCTTCAGGTTCATTTCAAATCACAATTTCTAATCATCTCCCTACTTTCATACGAAACTCTCTCCTACCCTCGTCCAACCTATAAACATCCAAAAGATTACGTGCGTAGCCCCTACTCATAATCACCCGAAGTTAGAAAACCAGTATAAAGGCTCTACATATCAATATAGAAGTTCTGATTTAGAAGCTCGTAACTTAATCATTAAGTTACTTCAAGAAACAAAAGCTTATCAAGTTTAGAGGCTCTGTTCAATTTATCAAGTGAATACGTTTAATACTTTCAAAATGATCAAATGATTTTATTTTGCGAAAATGGCATTAGTACGTTAACCATGTTAATGCATAGATGTATTATGCTAAAACATTTAGACCAGAAGTATATGTATGTTTGATCAAATTATATCCTGTGGATGGGTGAAAATCCCATACTAGGGCTGGTTCAGACTCAGTGCAGATCCGGAGAGTCCCATAGTAAGACTGCTTGAGCACCAATACCAGTATATATGGAGGGGGACTTCCAGTTGAAATAGACTGCTAAATGTGTGATTTACCATTAATTTATGATTAACTATTTATCGTTATTCATGCCGAAATATTTTTGTGTCAAATTAAATGTATTCACCAACTTTTCGCTGACGTATTATTTTTTAAACATTTTCAGGTAAACATAATTAAATATGTTTAGTCAGGTGTTAGTGCCGGATGGATTGTGAATTCTAGGCGTGGAAACCATGTGATAAACATATTATCAAGAATAGTGCTGGAAGTACTAAGTTTCCTAGGCATAGACCTTGTGGCAAGTTTTGAATATCTGTCAGTCGATAGAAAGTTTTGTAAACATTGCTTTGAACAATGTTATGTAAAATAATGGGTATTTAATTCCCAAGAATATATGAAAGTTTGCTTTTATAAATTATCAGAGTTATTTTACGTTATGAATTGAATTGTGAAACGTTTTTCCGCTGCGTAAACGTCTTTCAAGTCTTTCAAAAAAATGAACAATAAAGTGTACCAATCGGTCGCACTCCCGGGGTGTCCTGAAACCGGGGTGTGACAGGTGTTATCAGAGCCACAGGTTTTAGCGAATTAGATACTTGCCTTAGTATCTAGGCTTTAACTAATATTAGAAGCATTGCCTAATAAGAAAAAGTAGATAGATGCCTTGTTAGATTAGATATGCAAGATATTAGAAAAGTATCATTATTATACTAATTTCATAAGTCATGAAATAAATACTCATATAATAAATAAGCCTTATTTCTCGTAAACGATGAAGATACCTATCGAAGTATCGAATAATACGATTGACGAAAATTTTGAATCTTAGTAATAAGATATTCCCTCTTATTCTCGTTATAGAATGTCAAAGAACAACGATAGTAGACCAGCGGTGTATACAAGAGGGAATCGTAAGATAGTTAACGAAGATGGAGATCGTGCGGCCCAAAGAACCGAAATACAAAGGATGATTGCTGAGGGAATTAAGATGCAATTCCTACCATAATCTCAGCATTGAAAGAGAAAGAATCCCCTAGCTAAACTAAAGAAGTTTCAAGATCTAGAAAGAAAGACGATGATCGTCATAGCTCGAGTGGCGAAAATTCTGAAGATGAGACACCAAAGAAAAGGAAGAAACAAGAAGGATGTTCATATCGAACATTTCAGGCCTGTAAACCTACTGAGTTTTCAGGAAACGAAGGAGCAATTGCAGCCATCTGATGGCTGGAAAAGATCGAAGCAGTCTTGGCCATTAGCAAGTGTGCTAATGAGGACATGGTTCTATTTGCCTTACATTATTTCAAAGATGAAGCGTTAGAATAGTGGAACTCTGTTATTCAGTCAAAGGGACGAGATAAGACTTATGCAATGAAATGGGAAGAATTTCGTGCATTGGTCACTCGAAAGTTCTGTCCAATAAACGAAAAAGAGAAAATCACCAATGAATTTTTGAACCTTCGAATGGTTGGTTCAGATAACAAGGGGTATAATACCAAATTCTTTGCATATGCCCGACTGGTGCCACATCTTGTGACACCCGAATGCAACATGATCAGTCGCTATATTTGGGGGCTAGTCAATGAAATTCGAGATATGGTGAAGGCGGTCATGCCCCGAACAATAGAGTCTGTGGTAGAGTTAGCTGGGCTTTTGACAGATGGAGGAAGAGACTAAAAAGAAAAAGGTGGCTCATAAACCAAATATAAAGATAAAGAAATTTGATAAAGGACCAGGAAAGAAAGAAGATTCATACTCTCTTCCTAGATGTAAAACTTGCGGGAAGAGACACACAGAAAGATGTAGATCTACTCTATTTTGCAACTACTTCAAGACTTCAGGACACACTTCTGAGGCTTGTTACAAGAAAAGGGTGATTACTTGTTTCAACTGCAATGAACAAGGCCACTACAAATTTGAATGCCCAAAGCTTAATAAAGAAGGTGGTGCTGGAGGATCTGGAACCAAAATAGACCCTGGTGTGAAAAAGACGGCACGAGTATTTGTTATGAATGCTCGTGAGGCTGCTGATTTGCCTGACGTCATCACCGGTACACATCTTATCAATAATGTTTATGCTAGAATTTTATTTGACTCTGGTGCAAACCAAAGCTTCATAGACTATAAGTTCTGTAGTTTGTTAAATGAACCTCTAGCAAAGTTAGACAAATCCTATGAAGTTGAAACAGCAAACGGAGATCTCGTTAAAATCTCAGAATCTTTAGATAACGGTAAGATTACTCTTTCTAATCATGTCATCCCTGTGAAACTTTTGCCTATGGATTGGTTGGCCTCAAACCAAGCCCATATCATTTGTAATCAAAAGTTAATTAAACTCCGCGCGCCTACCGGAGAAGAGATTATTGTCAAGGGTGACAAACCAACAAATCATGTTGGAATAATTTCAATGTTGAAAGCAACCAAATGTTTAAGAAAATGATGTTTGGCATATCTGACTAGCTCCAGCTGAAATGAAAGAGTTAAGGCAGCAGTTAGACGAACCGTTAGAGAAGGGATTTATCCGACCAAGTTCTTCGCCTTGGGGAGCTCCAATCCTATTTGTTAAGAAGAAGGATGGGTCAATGCGTATGTGCATTGATTATCGTGAGCTAAACAAGGTAACCATTAAAAATTGTTATCTACTTCCTCGAATCGATGATCGATTTGATCAACTTTAGGGAGCATGTTACTTTTCTAAAATTGATTTGAGTTCAGGTTACCACCAGCTCAAAGTTCAAGACGAAGATATTCCTAAAACTGCATTCCGAACTAGATATGGACATTATGAGTTCACAGTTATGCCCTTTGGACTCACAAATGCCCCTGCAGATTTTATGGATATGATGAATCGAATTTGTAAACCCTACTTAGATAAGTTCGTAATTGTGTTCATAGATGATATTCTCATCTATTCCAAAACTTGAGATGAACACGCGAACCATCTTAAGATACTACTTGAAGTACTGAGAAACGAGAAATTGTATGTCAAATTCTTGAAATGTGAATTCTGGCTTACGGAAGTACAATTTCTTGGCCATGTTATCAATGATAAAGGCATTCAAGTAGATTCTTCCAAGATTGAGGCTATTTCTAAATGGGAAACCCCCAAATCCCCATCTAAAGTTCGTAGTTTCCTGGGATTGGCCGAATACTACCGCCGATTCATCCAAAACTTTTCTCGAATCGCTACCCATCTTACATCTTTAACTCGGAAATCTGCAAAGTACGAATGGGGACCAAAACAGGATGAAGCTTTCAAGACTCTTAAAGAAAAGTTAACAAACGCACCCATCCTGACTCTGCCACATGGTACTGAAGACTTTGTCGTTTATTGTGATGCTTCACACGTTGGTCTAGGATGTGTGTTAATGCAAACAAATAAAGTTATCGCTTATGCATCACGTCAACTAAAAACACACGAGAAGAATTATACGACTCACGATTTGGAGTTGGCACCATAATCTTTGCACTAAAGATATGGAGACACTATCTTTATGGAGTTAAATTTACTATCTATACTGACCATAAGAGTTTAAAACATATCTTTGGTCAGAATGAGCTAAACATGAGACAGAGAAGATGGATGGAAATCCTTAGCGATTATGATTGTGAAATCTGTTATCATGAAGGTAAAGCCAATGTTGTGGCTGATGCCTTGGGCAGAAAAAAAGAGTTCCTGCAGTTGGAGGCGGGAACCATGACGCACCAATAGTACACCACTAAGTTCAATGAGATGGCAAGGCTGGTGCCAGATCAGGTGACACCTGTGTCATGAAAAATAAAGAGGTACATCCAGGGTTTGCCGGCAGATATTCGCAGGCACATGATCGCTGCCTAGCCAAGCATGTTTAGGTCGGTGGTTGATCTGGCCGGAAGGCTGTATGACGAGCGGGAGGTGACAGAGGCTAAAATGAGCAAGAAAGGTGGCGGTGGTGACCGGAACTGGAATGGTAAGCGGTTTGGACGCAGTGATGTCGCTCCAAACAACAAGGTTGCCAAAGTGGATGACCGGCGTGTAGCCACACCCGGTGCAGGAGTGAAGAGGTGTGGTAAATGTGGAAGGGAGCATACTGGAGAGTGTAGATGGGGATCAAATGTCTGCTTCAGGTGTGGGAAGCCCGGTCACATAGCAAAGAATTGTGGGTGACGAAGTGTTTTAATTGTGGCGGAGAGGGTCACCTGAGTAGGGATTGCAAGAAGCCGAGGGCTGAGAGTTCCAGAGCAAGGAAGACAACCGGAACTGAAGGGCAGAAGGCGAGCGCTAGAGCTTTCACGATGACCAGGGAGGAGGCTAGGACGGACCCTAATGTTGTGTCAGGTACGTTTCTAGTAAACCAAACTCTTGCTTCTGTGTTATTTGATTCTGGTTGTAAGGCCCCGTTCCCGGGACACTCACAGTTGGGCAATCATCGCACATATTACCTCAAATCACCTCAAATCACATAAAATCTATTTAACATTTGCAGCGGAAAAATTTTAACGAAACCATTTCATATATTAACAATTACTGTGTACAACATCATTACATTACAAATCATTATCTGGTTTCATTACTACACAAAATGGATGCCAACCAAAATCGTTGCCAAGTAGCTTCTCCCCGTGCCATCCTCAGCAACCATTACCTGCCAACTGAAAATGCATAAAAGTCAGCGTTGCTGAGTGAGTTCTAGCTTTATAAAAATATATTACCTTTCATTCTTTAAAACCTTTTCATACTTTCGCATGTGATCACACATTATACATACACATAGATAATAGCATAATTATCTTCCGTCATCGTTCTTTTCGTACTTATCGCACGTTTCATACATTTCGCACATTACATTATCTTTCACTTCTATCTAGGTCCTGTCATATGCTAAACCCCCCTCTTGGGCACGAAGCCAACTAATCTAGGGTTTAGCGACAAGAACCCCGTTTCGCACGTATGGAACAGTCACCAAGACTGATTCCCCTGTGTGTGAATCCCTCATGGGGCAGCAAAAATCACACGCTGTATGTCACACGATTGAGCTAACAACTCTCAAGGAGTTGTGAACCTCCTTACATTTTGCTTGCAAGACTTTCATTCGTTCATTCATTATGTTCCACTTTCGTTATCTTTAGATCTTTCGCTTCGTTAAGATAATACTTTACATTCATTAACATAATCACACCACGTAAGGCCACGGAGAAATACATAATAGGAACATAAAGAGAACAGACCATAACATGCATAACATCATCATATAATCATCACATAACATCCCCGGGAACATCCCAAGTCATAGCCTAAAAGTCCTTCTTTCCCCGAAAATTTCAGAAAATTTTCTAAGCCTTAGGCGCATGAGCACTATGCAGGCACACGAGCACTATGCGGGCGCATGAATACTTAGGCGCATGGGCGACTCAGGCGCATGGGCACTATTTGGGCGCACGGCCAACACTTAGGCTCCTTGACAACATTCTAGGCGCATGGGGCGCATGAGCCTGATTTAGGCACATGGACACTTCGGCGCTTGGGCAATTGGGCGTATGGGCACACTTAGACTCCTGGGCATAATCCTAGGCGCATGGGCACTATTGGTGTGCATGAACCTTGGGCGTTTGGGTACTGTTTGGGCGCATGAGTACTTAGGCGCATGGCCAACTACTTTTCTAACTAACATCAATTTCAGACCCAAAATCATCAATCTAACCTATTCTAGCCTAGTTCTAACATACTAAGCATCAAACAAGCATGAAACCATGAACAAAATCATAAATTTTCCCAAACATACACCCTCCCGACAGGGCACATACACATACATACGGGTACACACCCAAATTTCATAAAATCGTTTAAGCATGCATTTCCAGCCCCAAAAATCAGTTAAAACATTTAAAAACAGGGATTTAGAACTCATCTCTTGCAACTTCCGAGTAAAACTTCTTCAAACCCGAATGCTTATGAGTTCAAACACCTAAAAACACCAAAAATACGCAACCGAGCACACACAACCAGCACATACCCAAAGGCTGAAAATCAGCCAAGAACACCCTAAAATCTAAAAACTAACCTGAATTCCGACTTCTTTTTCCTCTCTCTAAAACCGGGAGAATTCTCTGCTTTCTCTCTCTAAAAATCCGATGGAAGAATAGTACAGGGGTCATGGGCGGCCATGACCACCTTTTGAACAAATTAATATCAAACTTTGCCCATTGTACAACTTTAACCCCTCAATTTAGGTTATTTTGTTTTTCTTTCTTTTTCTTCACTTTTCTCCTCTTGTAAAATTTTCGGTTGTTACACTGGTGCTAGTAGGAGTTTTATTTCTCCTGCTTTCTGTGCTAATTTGCCTGTTAGAAGTAGAAGTATTGATGAGCCCTTCGATGTAGAAACTGCCATAGGTAAGTCTACCAGGATTTCTGATCTAATAGAAGGTTGTGACATAGAACTAGAAGGTCATAGGTTTCCTGCTAAACTGTTTGTGATGACCTTAGGCGGGTTTGATGTAGTCCTAGGGATGGACTGGTTAGCGGCCTATGAAGCGAATATCATGTGCCGCAAGAAGATGATCCGATTAACTGCGCCTGACGGGAGTGCGGTGACGATCTACGGTGATCGAGTTACTACGGTTCCGAAGGTGATTTTGATGGCGGTGGCTGAGAAGTGCATGAAACGTGGATGTAGTGCCTACCTGGCCTACGTGAAGGATGTGGACACGTCAACACCACAATTGTCCGACGTACCGGTTGTGTGTGACTTTCCCGATGTATTTCTAGAAGATTTACCAGGTGTGCCACGGGACCATGAGATCGAGTTCCAGATTGATTTGATACCGGGTGCTCAGCCTGTCCCTAAGGCACCGTATCGATTGGCTCCAACAGAGATGAAGGAACTTATGGTTCAATTGCAAGAACTATTGGATAAAGGGTTCATTCGACCGAGTATCTCTCCCTGGGGTGCTCCGGACTTGTTTGTAAAGAAGAAGGACGGTAGTATAAGAATTTGCATTGACGACCGTGAGTTGAACAAGTTGACGGTGAAGAATCGGTATCCATTACCCAGAATCGATGACTTGTTTGATCAGCTCCGAGGTGCCAGTTGGTTTTCGAGAATAGATCTTCGATCGGGTTATCATCAGCTGAAGGTGAAGGAGCAGGATATTCCTAAAACAGCTTTTCGCATGCGTTACGGACACTACGAGTTTCTCGTTATGTCTTTTGGTTTAACCAACGCTCCAGCTGCTTTTATGGATTTGATGAATCGAGTGTGCCGGTCGATGTTGGATAAATCGATGATTGTGTTTATCGATAATATCCTGATATATTCAAAGAGCAAGGAGGAGCATGCGGGTCACATTCGGGAGGTGTTGGAGACGCTTAGAAGGGAGAAATTGTACGCCAAATTCTCCAAGTGCGCGTTCTGGTTGCGCGAGGTTCAGTTTTTGGGTCACATGGTGAATCCTGAAGGGATTATGGTCGACCCAGCTAAAGTAAAAGCTGTGATGCAATGGAAGTCTCCAAAGATACCATCTGATATTCGTTGTTTCTTGGGATTGGCGGGGTATTATAGGAGATTCATCCAAGACTTCTCAAAGATAGCTTCTCCGTTGACTAAGCCGACCCGTAAGGACGTGAAGTTTGTATGAGGTCAAGAGTAAGAGAAGGCTTTTAAGGAGCTAAAGGCGAGGTTGACGCAAGCTCCAGTCTTGTCATTACCCGAAGGAAGCGAAGATTTGGTGGTTTACTCAGATGCTTCTTATTTAGGATTGGGTTGCGTGTTGATGCAAAGAGGGAAGGTTATAGCTTACGCATCTCGGTAGTTAAAGGTTCATGAGGTTAATTACCATACTCATGATCTAGAGCTAGCAGCTGTGGTCTTTGCATTGAAGATTTAGAGGCACTACTTATATGGGACGAAGTGCACTATCTTCACCGACCACAAGAGCTTGAAGTATTCTTCGAGCAGAAAGATTTGAATATGAGGCAGAGGCGATGGCTGGAGCTCATTAAGGATTACGATTGCGAGATCCATTACCAGCCGGGCAAGGCCAACGTAGTGGCGGATGCCCTTAGCCGAAAGGAGAGACCTGAACCAATCCGGGTGAAAGCTTATCAATTGGTTATAACCTCCGATATGATAAAGCAGGTCAAGGAATTTTAGGATGAAGCATTGAAGGAAGACCGGATTAACTCTGAAAGAATGAAAGGTCTAGTCACAGAATTGGGTGAGAACATTCTTGGTGTTAGAACCCGATTTGGGCGAATGTGGATTCCTCGTTATGGAGAATTACGTGGAAAGATTATGGATGAGGCTCATAAGACTCGATACTCTATTCGTCCCGGTGCTACAAAGATGTATCATGATATGAAGAAAGATTATTGGTGGCCGGGTATGAAGCGGGAGGTAGCGGAGTATGTGAGTAAGTGCCTTACTTGCTTACAAGTGAAGGCGGAGCATCAGAAGCCATACGGGAAGATCCAACCTCTGGATATACCCGAGTGGAAGTGGGAGCATATCACCATGGATTTTATTACGAAGCTACCACGAACGGCAAGGGGATATGATGCCATATGGGTGATAGTCGACCATCTGTCGAAAAGTGCTCACTTTCTACCGATCCGTGAAACGTATTCATCCGAGAGGTTAGCGGATCTATTCATCAAGGAGATTGTAACTCGCCATGGTGTACCGGTGTCTATTGTGTCTGACCGCGACACTCAGTTTACATCCAAGTTTTGGAAGAGATTCCACGATGCAACGGGGACGAGGTTACATATCAGTACGGCTTATCATCCGCAGACGGATGGTCAGTCAGAGAGAACTATACACACGCTAGAAGATATGCTTCGGGCATGCGTCATTGACTTCGGGGGAAGTTGGGACGAACATCTACCGTTAGCTGAATTCTCATACAACAACAATTATCATGCCAGCATTCGTATGCCACCCTATGAGATGCTATACGATAGGAGGTGTAGGACACCCGTATGTTGGGGTGATATTGGTCAGAAGGAGTTAGGGAGCATTGAAGTGATCGAGGCTACGACTGAAAAACTAGAAAAGATCAAAGCCTTTATGAAGGCAGCCAAAGATAGACATAAGTCGTATGCCGATAAGAGACGTAGACCGATTGAATTCAAGGTGGGTGATAGAGTTATGTTGAAGGTTTCACCTTGGAAGGGTATCATTCGGTTTAGAAAGCGGGGCAAGTTGAGCCCGAGGTACATAGGGCCTTTTCGAATCATTGCTCGAGTAGGAGAGGTGGCCTATAGATTAGAGTTGCCCGATGAGTTAAGTGGAATTCACCCGACATTCCATGTATCTCATTTGAGAAATTGCTTAGCTGATGATGATATGGTGGTACCATTGGAGGATATTGAGGTTGACGAGCGACTCAACTATATGGAGCAACCAGTGGCTATCATTGACAGGAAAGAGAAGAGGCTAAGAAATAAAGTGGTTCCCTTGGTGCGAGTACAGTGGAAACATAAAAAGAGATCCGAGTCTACATGGGAACCTGAAGAGGAGATAAGACAGCATTATCCTCAGTTGTTCGAGGAGTGACAGGTTTCGGGGACGAAACCTATATAAGGAGGGTGGACTTGTAACACCCGGAAATTTTAAAAGAAGAGAAAAGTGAAGAAAAGGAAAGAATAGCAAAATAACCCAAGTTGAGGGGTTAAAGTTGTATAAGGGACAAAGTTTGATATTACTTTGTTTAAAAAGGTGGTCTGGCCGCCCACATCACCTCATGTACCATCTTTCCATCGGATTTAGAGAGAGAAAGCAGAGAATTCTCTCGGTTCTAGAGAGAGGAAGAAGAAGGAGCTGAATTCAGGTTAGTTTTCTGATTTTTAGGTTGTTCTTGGCTGATTTCCAGCCTTCGGGTATGTGCTTATGTGTTTGTGTGGGCTCGGTTGTGTGTTTTTGGTTTTTTAGGTGTTTGAACTCATAAGCATTCAGGTTTGAAGGAAGTCTTCCTCGAAAGTTGCAAGAGGTGTGTTCTAGATCCCCATTTTTAAGTGTTTTAACTTGTTTTGGGGCTGGAAATGCATGATACAACGTTTTTTTATTAAGTCGGGTGTGTACCCATGTATGTATGTGTGTGCCCTGTTGGGTGGGATTATGATTTAGGAAGAATTTTGATTATGTTCATGTGGTATGCTTATTTTGATGCTTAGTATGTTAGAAACTAGGCTTGGAACAGGTTAGAAGGATGATGTTAGTTAGAAAACAGTTGGCCATGCGCCTAAGTGCTCATGCGCCTAAGGTTCATGCGCACAAATAGTACCCATGCGCCTAGAATTATGCCGAGGCGCCTAAGCGTGCCCATACGCCCAACTGCCCAAACGCCTAAGTGCCATGCGCCTGAGTCAGGCTCGTGCGCCTGCATACTACCATGCGCCTAGAAAGTTGTCCAGACGCCTAACTATTGGCCATGCGCCCCAATAGTGCCCACGCGCCTGAGTCGTCCATGCACCTAAGTATGCGCCCGCATAGTGCTCATGCGCGTGCATAGTGTCCATGCGCCCAATGCCTTAGAAAAATATTCTGAATTTTCAGGAAAAAGGGACTTTTAGGTTATGACTTGGAATGTTTCTGGGGATGAGGTGTGATGTTATATGATGATGTGGTTCATGTTTATGGCTGGTTTTCTTTATGTTCCTTGTAACGTATTATTCCGTGGCTTTACGTGGCATGATTATGTTAATGAACGTAAAGTATTATATAATGAAAGCGGAAGTTAATGTTAACGAAAAGTGGAACGTAAAGAATGAATGAAGAGTTTTGCAAGCAAATGTAAGGAGGTTCACACCCAATGAAGGGTGTTAGCTTAAATGTGTGCGGTTTAGCTAACCCAGAAGGATGCACATGGGGGTCTAATCCTTGTGATTGACCAAACGTATGGGACCTTGTCGCTTACCTAGGAGTCAGCTTCGTGCATAATGTTAGGGGTCTATTTATAGACTTCGGGCCAGTAACCAGCTTCGTGCACAATGTTTGGGGTTTAGCACATGGCATTGGTCCGGATGAAAGTGAAAGATAATAATGAATGTACGAATGACGTACGATGATGAAAGATAATAATAAATATTATCTGTATGTGTACGTATGATGTATGATCACGAATGAAAGTAAAGAAAGAGTTTTAAACGAAAGTAAAGTATTTTTATTATAAAACTAGAACTCACTTAGCAACGCTGACTTTTATGCATTTTCAGTTGGCAGGTAATGGTTGCTGAGGATGGAACGGGGTGAAGCTACTTGGCAAAGATTTTGAATGGCATTCATTTTATGTTGAAATGATATTTTTGTGTTGTAATGCATCAAATGATATTTTGTAACTCTAATAACTATGTATTATTTTGCAAAAGTAATTATTAATGCATGAAATGGTTTTTGTTATATTATTCCACTGCAATGTTTTAATGATTTGTAATGTGATTCAAATATCATGTGCGATGAATGTCCAACTGTGAGCGTTCCGGAAACGGAGCCTTACAACTGTCAATGCTATCATCTTTCTTTAGCAAACATTGTTAGCCCTATAGATGTCCAAGCAGTCCATTCCCAGCACCACATAAAACACGCCTAAGGTCATAACATACAGCGTAGCAAAAAAACTACGACCAACCAATTCTATATTAGATTTGTCTATGGCTTTTGTTAAACTAAAGTCTTACTAATGGCGATTTTTGTATTAAAGATCTAATATATATCTATCGGTACTATCAAGCATATTGTAAAATGTAATTACTAGTAAAACTCATGTACCAAGAATAAAAAAGGATAGTGGTAAAAAAGGATAGTGGTAAATACATCATTGACTAATACTTGAAACCACATTAGGTTCAACTCTAGATTCTTTCTACGTTATCATAAAAGCCCATGCTTTCTCTTTATTGCTTATCCCTACTTCTTTTCTCATTGATCTTCTCTTACCTTGGTGCCTCAATCTTGGCTTTCTTGAAATCCTTACTTGCGTGGCTAGTTAAGGATTTGGGTCCTATGTTACAGTCTTTAGCATAATGGCCCTCATTACCACACTTAGAGATTTGAGCCCATTTTTCATTCACCAAAATATGA
This sequence comes from Flaveria robusta, assembly GCA_025506415.1. Lineage (NCBI taxonomy): Eukaryota > Viridiplantae > Streptophyta > Magnoliopsida > Asterales > Asteraceae > Flaveria > Flaveria robusta. The sequence continues at coordinate 77,633 of CM046473.1, forward strand.
ATTTCTGCATTTCTCATAATTCTTTGAGTCCTTAAGATTACCTTTTTGCTTCCAATATCTTCAATCTTGACTTTCTTTCTTCCAATCCTATTATCATCATTATTTCTAAACCACTTACCATTGTTTTTATGGTTTTTTGTCCATTACTTTCTTGGCTCAATCACTTTCACCTCATCTCTCTAATCATATAACATTCCTACATGCTCAACAACTGAGTAATACGTGCTCGGCATGTCATAATCAGGTTTCTTTGGTTGTTGAGTCGCAAACCCTAAAATTATATTTTGATTTTTTATTATGATGATGCCACTAGCTTGGGAACCAGTGTATCCATTTCATTTAATTTAGTAGTATACTCTTGGTGAGTCATACTACTAGCTTCCAAGTTCCAAAATTCTTTCTCAATTTTATCCATATCTTGGGTGGGATAGTACTGTTCAATCACTAATCCATTCAACTCAGTCCATTTTATTATAGCAATCGCCTTTTCTCTCCATGGATTGCACTAGGTTGTCTCACCAACATAATGCCTCATCCATAAATGAATGAGCAAAAAACTTCATAATTTGGTCCTCTCAGCTTTCACTAATCTTTAATACAACATCCATCTCTTTAACCTATTGATGAGCAGCGTAGCTTTACCATTACCATCAAAAGTTGGATGTTATGTGTTTATGTGTTGATCGATGTCATTTGATTAGTCAAAAATTTTAGTTAAAAGATTTCCTATTCACCCTTAATAGCAATGGTAAGTAGGTTGTTGAATTTACGGGAAATCAATGGAAATTGTTAGTGATAAAATAACTAATTAAATTTAAATTAAAAAATTGAAATTGAAAAGTTGATTGCTTTGATTAATTGTGGAACGAAGGTTGATATGACTTAGAATTTGTAGCAGTATGAGAGAAAGATGCTTGCATTACAATACATATAATCAAGTTTACCTCATCTAAAATCACATAGACATGATTTCATAGGTTGTTTTATTTAGTGATAATGATAGAATGGATTGTAAACGAATCTATTCACACACCACCAATTCAATTATGCTAAACAAACCCAAACCCAAATTATTCCTTATGTCAACAAACCAAGAACTCATGAGTATTAAGTAGTTGTTTATAACAAGAATTATATTTTTTAACAAAAGTAAACACTATTTAATACAAATAACATAACGGTTTAAAAAAATGAAATCCCCAAAATAGGTCAAACAAGAAGCCTAAATGTATACAAACATAAACCCTGCACCCGAAAATGACTACGGATGATTTAGCCGTTCACGATGATGTTGATGTCTTCAAATCTTGATTTCATGCATCAATTCTTTATTAAAATAAAGGAAGGATGAGTTGTATGCACCTCTATTCACCCCAAAATTGCCTCTCTACTTTCAAAAATGAAGTCCCATTCAAAACTAGGGTTATCCCTCTTTTATATCGTCTAAAATAACAACAATCTGAAATAAATCAGGTTAGTGGCATCACTGGCACCACCACATTCAGTTACTACCATTTTCTTATGACAGACGCCACAACAGTGAGTGGCATTGATATCACTGTCAATGGCACCGACTTCAATAAATTAATTTTTAACTTGTTGTTATCTTGATCATTTGACTTTCGTTTTTCATGCTGAAGCTTCCTTAAATTCCATATTCTTCATTCTCATTAACAAATGCATAAACACTTCAAAATTAACTTTATTCCTTGGAAATTAACAACTGAAAACATGGAAATGAAGCTTTATAATGTTGAACTTTAACCTACTGATTACACCTATTGAGAGCCATATAATTACAACCCTTTGTTGCTTTTTCTTTAGAATCAACATCATCCTTTTAACTATAAACTATCACTTCTTATTCTAGTTCTTCTTTTTAAGTTTATTCCTACTCTTTATCTTTACCCTTTCTTTCAACCTTACTTCTCTTCTTAGTTTTCTCCCTTTTTTAGTTTTCTTTCATTCCTTAACTGCTTTTAAGACTTTTGTCCCTAGAAGTGGTAGAACATTTTGCATAATCTTATGAACTTTGTTGGGAAGTGCTTCTTTTATCGTTAACTCCAACACAATTTACCCTTCACCACTATGGATGCTTTAGACTTTAGGCTCACTATGAATTACTTCATCAACTTAGCCTTAATTTTTTTAATGTATGGTTCTAGTAATGCATCCTAGGATAGCACCACCATAAGTGGCCTTAGTAGATTTCTTTCCATCATATTCTTATCTTTTAAAACAAAAATCAAGACACTAACAATATCATTCAAGGTAGAGTCCAGATCATGAAAAGTACTGTAAGTTTTTAATTATTATGGCCAATTATGATTAACTATTTACCTTACTTTTTATGTTCTAAACATTTCATATTTTGAGTCATAATTATTTTAACAACTTAGCCTTATTTTTGTAATGTGTGGTTCTAGTAATGCATTCACGAACAACACCACCATGAGTGGCCTTAGTAAATTCTTTCCATCATATTCTTATCTTTCCAAGTAAAAATTAAGACACTAACAACATCATTCAAGCTAATAGTTCAAATCATGACAAGAATCATAAGTTTTAATTAAAGTGGTCAATTATGATTAAGTACTTACTGTACTTTTCTTGTTCAAATCATTTCATATCCCGAGTCATATTAGTGTTCAAATATGCTATTTTCACATTTACACACATAGGTAGCTATATACACGTAGTTGCTATCAATGCTACTACTTTGATAGTCTCTAACTTTTTAACCTTTACCGAAAACAATACTTACATAAACTTGATCTTTTACCTCTTGGTGTGAAGCATCTCGTAATGGCATCCTTTATTAGGTCCCATATTTGGTTCACGTTAACACATCAAAGTGCCTAAATCTCTCAAATTATGGATGTGATACAAACTTATAAGGCCTTGATTTCAAGAAGCCTCATGGCTGGATTTATACATTACAACATAGCTCTTAAACTATAATTTTAATAAAATATTGCAGCATAAATTTTTTATATCACCTTGTGACTCAAAAGTTAACATAAATGGTCTTAATTAAAACATCTATTCTATGCAAATAACTACTCATAACTTTTAAACAAGATGTCAGTCTTACAATGCCAACTCAAAAGTTCAAGATTCTTTAGACATTTATGTTAGTTTTTTCGTCCCTAGATTTTAAGGTGGTTTTGGTTGGCTCACAAAACATCATTTTAGGCTTGACTTTGCATATGTTTTATTTGCATGTTTGATGGCTTTGTTGATAATCTAGGATTTAAAAAAAAAACATAACAAATCATTTATTAAAAACAAAACTACAAATAAAAAGTCTAGTAAAATGTAATATTATAAGCTCAAATACAAAATATATTAGTTTTAATTTTATTTAAGTGCTAAGCTTTAGTTTTAGCATAAGTGATTAAATCTCTTGTTTGTTTTAGCTAAATATCACTAAGGATGTACTATTGGTAACTTTTATGTTCCCTAGTATTAATATTTGGCTTTTAGTTAAGTTATACAATATATTGGTTGGTAGAATTGCATATTTATGGGTTATAATTTTATATATTTAAAACTTGAATTTGGTATACTTATCACGCATCTCAATACCTAATACATGTAGAGATCAATAGAAGGAAGCCAACGGTAGAAGTGTAGTAGACTGAAAATTGATGGTCCATAGCATCATCAAAGGGAAGATGAGATTCATACATAAATAACAGATTGTATTTCTCCACTTCTAGAAGTTACTTTTTAATTTGGCTGAATGATCTTCGGGGCAGCCTTAAGGAAAATACATGAAAGATTCTAAAAATAGATATATTAACGCATGAATACATTACAAGGAAGGGGAACTTATATTTACAACAGGAAACCTTAGGGAAGCTCAACCTTAAGCCATAGGGCATAAACTAATAAATTCAAAATATGCATAATAATGCAAGCTGAAAGTTCATCTTAATGTTAGGTAGCTTGGTATATGAAGGGTCTATTTTAATGCCTACTACCCAATCTTTCATAGAGTTTTTGTAAAACAAATAACTCACACACCATTTAATCTTACTTTTATATCTACACTTTATATGTATCATGAGACTTAAATCCTCGACTGCTTGCAAAGAGACCCGTTTCCTACACAAATTGGTACAGCTAGGCCATAAACACTTTAGTTCGTTTCTGGTTAGATGGCAGCCAACTTTAATATGTAGTCATCTTATGAAATACTTGATTTTTTGCTATATGTATAGTTGGTTATGAATCACAATATAACTAAATCAAGTCTTTAGGAAAACCCCAAGTTCTCGAAGAAGACTACAACCTAAATAACTTTAGATGTGACATTTGTCATGTCTCTATAATCTAAATGGCACTTGATGTAGATATCGTGTGTTGCTTCTTACTCTTCTAAGAAACGATCTTTCCTACAAGAAACATGCAATAGCTACTCGAGGATCATTGTGATTTAGGACATCCTCTCTAATCTACATCCTAGAATCTCGATATCCATCCATTTCCTTGCTCTGTAAATATATCTCAGTATACAAAATCACTCAACTAGGTGTGGCCTTGAGATACCACAACACATGAAAACAAACATCTCAGTGTTTGATATATGGTATGACCATGAATTGACTCAAAACACTCATAGTAAATGAGATGAGGACGAGTAACTATTAGGTAATTAAGTTTCTCTACCAAATGATTTGTATTGTTTGACACTTTCATTGAGCTATTATCCTTTGATATAGCTTCCTTATTAGAAGCATTCGACTATCAACCATCTTACAACCTAATAATTCATGCTTTAATAACTTATCAAGGACATACTTATGTTGAGTAAGAAGTATTCCTTGTAGAAAACTAGATACTTCAATGCCAAGAAAGTATCAAAGCCGACCTAAGTTGTTGATCTAGAATTAAGACCGGAGAAACTATTTGAGCTTGGTAATCCCGACCTCCTCATCCCCTATGATATGATATCATCCACATAAACATTCATAATAATCCTTAGGTCTTGGTATTGTATATAGAATACCTACTACTACAAACCATCCTAAACTTTCCTATAACACTAAAAAGCCGACCAAAGCATTCCATGGGGCTGCTTAAGACCATATAAAGAGCAACGTACTCTGCATACTTTCGAGTCTCTCTCCTCTAAAACACCAATATGAAGTCATTCTTGACATCAAGCTAGTGGAGCGGCCTATGATAAATGAAAACGTTTGAGATGCCATTTGTGATTGGTCCGAAGAGCCCCTATATTCCCTTCCATTGCTTGTCGAGCTCGGTTCGTTTAAGCTAGGAGAGTGCGAGCTCGAGCTTGACTCACTTAGTGCATTATATCTAAAGCTCATGCCTCCCCGGTAAATAGTTTTCCAAGCATTGGCTCAGCTCGGGCTTGACTCTAGTCTACTCGTTTATTATTATTAAGTTATATAATTATTGTATATATACATATATTTATATTTACTATTATATATTTGTAATTAAAATTTGTATATATAGCATAATTCTATATATCCTACATATATAAAAGACTCATTTAGATCGGGAGCCTACTCGAGCTCAATGTGTGAACCTTGGGCTCGAGTGCACTAATTAAAGGAGGCCTGATGAAGCTCAAGCATGGCCTGTAGCTCATTAAGCTCGTCTTTTAATTTTAGTTTTTAAGAAGCCAAACTCGAGCAGGCTGTGAGCGGCTAGGCTCTCTTACACCCTCAGCCATAGCTAAACTACTTGTGAACTCGTTTGGCTATGAAATCTACTATGTCAAACCATATTTCCTCGAACTAAACCTCTGAACTTATGAAGTGATAACGAGGCAACAATTCATTACAAAAAATCATGTATTTAATGAAAAAACAAACATAGTGAAGTGGACTGTCATTTCATTTAGGAAAAAGCTTTAACATGTGACAATCACAACTCCTCATTTTAAAATTGGGAATTAGCTAGCTAATGTTTTCACCAAGGCATTGCTTGATAGTTAAATTAGTTATATTTGCAATAAACTAATCATGACCGTTATTTATATTTATACTCCACCTTAAGAAGGAATGGGTTAAATTACAAGGTGTTTTGAGTGTTTATTTATATAGTTGAGTGGGATGCCCAATGTGTTCCATTCACATATCCCATTCTACGTTCTTATTTAAAACAAATGAAGAAACTGTTGTATGTTGATTTCGCTTATTAGCCATTGAACTCGTTTATTATATAAAGCACTACCGACTAACAAAGTGATATAAAGGGGAATGTGCTTTGAGGATTGGATTTGATTGCCATGTACCTTAATTTGGCATTATTAACAACTATTTATATATTTATCAAAGAGAAGTATTCGGGTGAAATTTATTTTGTCTAGGACACATTGTAATAGCATTTCTTTGGAGATACCATTTACATGTAGATCAACCGTGGTTTTCTTATACATACTTTACTCTGGTAATTAAATATTTGAGACATCTCTTATGTTACAGCAAAGGCAGAAGAAGAGCCTGTGAAATGGTTGACTGAACCAAAAAGTGATTTTGATGCGCCAAAGTGTGTTATTCTGTAAACACCTGAAACAGCCTCATCAGGTATCTGCCACTCTATAGTAGCATAGCTCCGGGTACTCAGCTTTGAAGGCCTTGACCACTTAAATTTTAAACACCAGTCATCATCATCATAAGCCGGCTCCCAGTTGTCTGTAGATTGTACAAAAATCTCTACAAGTGCATATGTGCCTTCCGTCATTAGATCATTCCTAGGGCAGGCTGACCAGAATGTGACTGTAACAACATCACCCTGTCTGAATGTCGAGTCAAGTGGAACGTCTGACTTACAATCACCGAAGCTCGCACCAAGAGGCGTTGCGTCCATGACAACTGGAGTCAAAAGGCTGATTTGCTCCTCAAGTAGGTCAGGTGGTTGTGGGCCCGCCTCAACTGGTTGGTTGTTGATGAGAGAAGATGCTAATTTCTTGAATTCTTGAATGTATGCATTCAGGGTATGCGGACCATAGAGAGTAGAAGCTCCCTGTAAGAAAAATCATTTTTGTATTGTAAGATGTTTCTTTAACGCAAAGCTGAAATAACAAGACAATGTATATACCTCATATCTCTGAATTTGATATTCCTCAAATGTAGTCACATACTGTGAATAAGTATTAGTCAGTCCTGCAATCACAACATGGACATTGCTGCTGCTATCTTCGTCTCCAGATGTCATAACTTCCTTGACAGCATCACGGAGGCGCCTCCCAGCCATAGTTGTGAATTCTAAAAACAATGTAGTTAAAAAAACAAACAATCATAGAAGCAACTCTCAAGACATGTTTAAGTTTCATTATTATTTCTTATAGACCAGATGAATCGTTATCCAGTGAGAGAAGCAGCAATTTGCAAAAGCAATCATTTTACCCCTACAACAGAGTTTTTCCATCACACGACAAACTTCTATTCCAACAATATTATTAACAAAAATTATAAGATCTAGAGAACATAGAACCAACGATAATTACCTCCTGGAACATTGAGAATAACAAGCTGACCAATTTGAAAAATCTGAAGTGGAAGTATGGACGGCTGCAAAAATCATGATATATTGAGAGCGCACTCATAAGCTAAAGCCACCAACTATAAAAAGAACAAAAAAAAAAAAATGCATGCCAGGAATCTACTTATTAAGCTGATGTAAACCCTCTATGGTTAGGCATTATTATATTATCGTAATTAGCCTAATGGCACTTACAGTACAACAGTTAGATAAACATGTTTGTTCTCATGCAAACACGCAAAGTTGATGGGTTGTCAAAACTTAAAAAACAGAAGCATGTTCCCTAAACAGAAAGAGACCAGAGTACCACTCAACCACTCTCTAGTGTCATAAAGTTCAGATGCAATACGTATATACAAATTAATCCTTATGTATTTACTGTTGGATGATTCATGAAGTGAAGGGCGGATAATCTTGCTATTAACTACAGAGTAGACTTATAACGCATATTTCAACACACAAACTAGATGAACAGTGCCATGAAAATTATATTTGGTAGGACACTAGGGGGGTGAGGTGAACATGCAAAATAATCATTTACAAAACTCCAGAGACTAATGTGACAACCATCAATATATAAAAGAAACCTGGTAAAAAGGATTTTGTAACCATCGCATAACCAAATACCAATGTTGTAAAAATCGCTAGGCGCTAGTCGGGCGGCAAGGTAGGGACTAGGGATTAGTAGGGATTAATCGGATTGGAATTATCATATAATTTTTAGCTTTATATATAAATACACATATTTTAATATGTAATTTTAATAAAAAAAATTCAGTTTTATGTATAAATACACATATTTGGGCGGAATTTCCAAGTTTTTGCCGGATTTTTTGAAAGTCGCGGGAATCTCGCCGGAATCACGGATTTTTGGCCGATTAAGACCGCCTAGGGTCCGCCTAGGTCCGATTTTGACCACCGTTGACCGACTACCGATTATTGGCTCCGATTACATGAAATCGGCAAGGTTGCCCTCCGATTCCCGATTCCTCGCCAATTAATCGGCGCCTAGCACAGATTTTTGCAACACTGCCAGATACAAATACGGACTAGGTACTTGCTCTATTCCATATAATATCGTGCACTTGTGTTATGGACCAAACAAGAGAACTTAACCCAAAACACTAGGCAAACTTAACCCAACACTAGTCCGATGGGTGAGAGAGCCCACTTGATCTATGAATCAATATGTGACAAGTCCCATGCAAGCAGTCCATAACATTCACCCCTCCTTAAGGGCCAACATCCTCGTTGGTCATAGCTGCCTCTCTCCACCACTCCGAGTTTGGCTCTGATACTACTGTTAGGGACCAAACACGAGAACTCAACCCAAAACACTAGTTAATCCAACATCAGCTGCCTATACAACCAATATGGGACAAGTCTCATACCTTGGGGGTTGCAGTCCATAACAACTTGGTAAGTAGGAAGGTAGGCGTGTGCAAAGTTCCCAACCAAATCCCTTGCGTGCTCATGTTGCAGGTCGCAAAATCTATGCATCATAAGTGGTTAGAAATATTGTAAGAGTGAATTACAAGAATTAGAGACCAATTTATAGGTCAGTCCATTGACTTCTTTTCTTTTCTGCACTCTTGGTTAAAAAATAGTCTTTGAGACTCGTTTCATTTTGCTACAAACTAGGGCTTGATATTTTATTGAGGTGTTGAGAATTACATATGCCCTACCCACCTATTTATTATACAAAAATTAAGGTAAATAACTTTGGAAACAAAAACCATAATGTAGGAAATTGCCAAATTATCACATGGTTTGAGAAGGGGCTAGGGCCGGCTGCCCAAAGCCTTCAACCGAAAATCTCCAGCCCCATCAGTCTCACTTGGAGGCTTTGACGAAAGGCTCCACCCCCAACAATCTCTCACTTTGGAGGCTTTGGCGAACGTCAAACTACGCTTCGATCTTTTGACTAGTTGCAGCGCTCTCTCATCCATTATTTTTCAAGGTCGGTTGAAACTACATGGAGCTTCAACTTACCAATCGTCGACGCCTTTGTAAACATCTCTATTGGATTATTTGTTCCTTTAATATTCCCAACTTTAGACTACCATCACTAAACCTTGGATGACATGATATATCAACCAGATGTGTTTTGTCTTCTCATGAAACACCGGATTCTTTACAAGATGTATGACACTTTGATTGCCATAGAACATTGGACAATCTAATTGTTTCTTGTCAAGTTCTTCACAAAAATTCTTCAACCATATAAACTCTTTGGTGGCTTCAACAACTACCATATACTCTGTTTCTGTGGTTGAAAGAGTAGCACTCTTCTAAAGTCTGGACATCCAACTGATTGTTATACCTCCACTGTAAAAGCATACCCTATGTTGCAAAAGCAACACTATTTGTAACCCTCAAGGCCTGTATCATCTGTATAACCTTTCAGAACATCATCTTCCCTTAAAACTCTACCAGCCATCTGTGAAGTCCTTTTAAATACCTAAGCAGCCATTTAACTACTTTCCAATCCTCTCTTCCTGGATTAGACATGAAGAGACTAACAACCCTCACTGCATGTGCTATATCTAGTCTTGTGCATACCAGGCATACATGAGGCTACCAACTACTGATGCATAACAAATTTTGTGAAGTCCCCTCAAACACCTAAGCAACCATATAACTAATTTTCAATGCTCTCTCCCTGGATTAGACATAACCAACTAACCACCCTTATTGCATGTGTTATATCTAGCCTCATGTGATGGGTGGTGATGGCTTTGGTCGAAACGGGTTGGGCTCAAGCTCGGGCCTATTTGAAGATGAAAGATGGGTAACAGAAACAATTGGGCAGCTCGCCCTAGGCTGCTATGGTTGTTTTGTTATTTCTTGGAGCCTAAGAGTCCTATTTCGCAGCACCAACAGGCTGCCCCAATGGGCCAGCCCACTCCTTCAACCCCACCGACAACGCCACCCTCATCCCCATCACCACAGCCTACCCCCTACACCACCACCACCATTTCCCAAAACTCACCCAATGCAAACCCACTTTCAAACAGGACCTTGAAAGTCGCCTTGTTTAATCTCAACTCTACCACCACCAAACCTATCTCCCCACGTCCCAAATCACACAAGCAGGACGGCAGGCCCTACACGACCCTAACTAACTGGAACTCAGCTATGAACGACAAATACCAGGCATTAAAGCAAATAACACGTGGGAGTTAGTGCCTAGACCCTCACGATGTGCATGTTATCCGGTGTATGTGGCTTTTCACCACAAGTTGCATGCTAATGGTACACTACAACGATACAAAGCCCGTTTAGTTGTGAATGGTAAATGGTAAATCCCAACAGGTAGGTATAGATTGTGATGAGACTTTTAGTCCGGTGGTCAAACCATCGACAATCTGTATGGTTCTAAGTATTGCCACCTCTCATTCTTAGTCCATCCATCAATTGGATGTCAAGAACGTTGTTCTACAAGTACACGACAATCTTCATGAAACTATGTACATGTTTCAGCCCCCCCGATTTGTTGACATACATAACCCGACACACGTTTGTCGAATTAAAGAATCTCTATATGGGTTAAAGCATACCACAGGCTTGCATCCTTTATTCAACGGTACGGGTTCAAATCCACCGCTTATTTGATAATAAAAAGCGGGGATCAAGTGGCCTACTTACTATTATATGTGGATGATATTCTTTTAACCGCTTCTATTCAGACTTCATTGATGAGTGTTATCAATATGCTTTCCAAAGAGTTTGTTATGTTGGATCTAGGTCACCTCCACCACTTCCTTGGCATCGAATTTACTAAAAAGAATGGTGAACTATTTTAGTCACGGGCACAGTATGCATCATTTATCCAAGATCGAGCAAATATGGAAACTTGCAAGCCTTGTGCTACACTAACTAATACAAACTTCAAACTTAGTGACACCGCCGGTGACCTATTACCCAAAGGTACCCTTTATCACAGTCTTGTCGGGGCCCTACAATACCTAACATTCAAAAGACCTGATATATACCTTATGTCGTGCAACAAATTTGTCTCTTTATGCACACACCAGAGGTACCTCATTTTAATTTTACAAAGCGATTACTCATACATTAAGGGCAAATAGAATTTTGGTATTCATATTCTACCCTCTAAGTCACTACACTTAACACCATAATCTGATGCTGACCGGGGAGGATGCCCAGACTCCCGACGCTCAACTTCCGGATCTTATGTTTTCTTGGGGAACAATCTTGTCTCTTGGTCGTCTAAACGCAAAGCTACTATTTCACGATCCAGTGTTAAAGCCGAATATCGGGGTGTTGATAGTGGCTGAACAACTTGCTTACAAAACCTCTTGTTTGAACTTCATATTCCGATAACTTGTGCCACGGTTGTTTATTGTGATATCGTCTTTGTTATGTACTTATCTCAGAATCCGGTCCAACACCAGCGTACCAAACATCATGGTTGTAAAAATCGCCAGGCGCTAGTCGGGCGGTGAGGTACCGACTAGCGATTAATCGGGATTACTAGGGATTAATCGGGATTAATCGGATTGGAACTTTTATAAGTAATTTTCAGTTTTATATATATACACACTCATTTTTATATGGAATTTTTATAAAAATGTTTAGATTTATATATATACAAATACATTTGACCAAAATTTACACGTATTTGGCCAAAATTTTCAAGGTTTGATCGTAATTTCAAACATTTGGCCGGAAGCTGACCAAAATATGACCGGAATTTGGCCGGAACCTAGGTGCCGATTAGTGGCCGATTAGTGGCCGATTTGGGCCGATTTGGTCCGATTTGGTCCGATTTTGACCGACTAGGTCCGATTTTGTCCGACTAGGTCCGATTACCGATTTTATCCACCGATTACATGAAATCGCCAAGGTAACCGACCGACTAGCGATTAATCACCGATTAATCGGCCGACTAGGCCGATTTTTACAACACTGCCAAATATATAAAGATCAACATACATTTTGTATGCGATAAGGTTGGAATGGGTTCTGTCCACGTTCTTCATGTCCCTACTGATTATCAATATGCCAAAATTTTCACCAAAACACTCTGTCGCCAGCAATTTGAATTTTGAAAGATTCCGATGCAGTCTATGCATTCGTCAGGCTACGGTTACGACTGCGGGGGCATATTAGCATATATATACAAATTTATCCGCAATGTATATCTTTGTATATTATTATTGTATTTATCTTTGTAACCCATAGTTGTCAATAGCGAATAGCGGTAGATACCGACAAGCTACCTACATGCTATGTAGCGAATAGCGGTAAATAGCGACTTCTGTTTCATGTTTAACGATACACTAGTGGAAACAAAAAATAAGCATTCACACAACCAAAATAGCTAAAATACCACTAAATCCTGCTTCTTCATAGCTAAAATAAACATTTATTATTTATATTTATAAAAGAAATAAAAACAAAATAAGAAAAAAATAATAATAATAAAAGTCACAATTTAAACACTACAACCAAATAATGACGGATGACCTATACGCTACATAGCGCGGTATAACAAGCGCTATTATTGCTATTGACAACAGGGTTGTAACCAATTAGTAGATATACTTGTAGCTAATTAGTTGATAGTCATCTCTACAATAGTGGGATTCTAGTTGGACTTTGTATATATTTATACCCCTTTTTGATCAATGAGAATAATCAAGATTTATTCACAACAACATAACCAGATAACCTACTCTAATTATGACGTCTAACAAGTGGCATTAGAGCTTAGGTTTGTTCTAAACACATTGTTCATCCTTCCCTTGATCTCCGGGATTCGTTTTCTATCGAAAGGTATTGTCGGCAGGGTTTTCGATCATAGGGTAAGGTTAAGGTTGCCAAGATTGGTTGTGGTTCATGTCGAATCCGTTTGATCAAACTATTGTTTCTTTCGATTGAGGGTTTTCTTGTTGTCTAGTCAGAGGAGGAACAACCACTGCTATCCAGATCACTTTCTTTTTTTGGAATTTGTGATTATGGTTTGATCAAACCCTAGGGTCGCCGTCATCTAGCAAGAGCATGGGGCTGTTTTTCGACATCTTTTGGGTGTTTTTTGTTGAGGTGTGAAGGCCTTTGGGCTTTTGGATGGAATTATGGGCCTGGCCCATTGAAGCTTCTTGAAACCCTAATTATCTTTATATATAGAGCATGTCATTGTATTGTAATCTTTGTCCCTTGAGCTTAATAAAATACCTAGTTGCAGAGAGTGGATGTAGGTCATCTTGACCGAACCACTATAAATTCTCGTGTTCTTATTGCTTTCGTGTGCGTATGTGGAACAGTGTATTTATTTCCGCTGCGTAAAGATACCTAACATTTCTGTGATTAGGGTTTCTGACTTGAACCCTTTAAATTGTTGGTTACATTCGGTTCTACAATTGAAATACCAGTTAGGCTATTTCGGGTTTTAGCTTTTATTGGAGGTGTGCTTGCTTTGGTCAGTTTTGGTTCTTTGGTTTTTATGTCAAAGGTTAATTTTTTTTCTCACGATGTCCATCAATTGTGGTCTCCGTTTATTGATTGCATTCGTTTCTTGTTTATAATGGCTGAAGACGAGAGGGTTCGGATTGAAAAGTTTAACAGGACCGATTACTAGGTGAAGATGCAAATAGAAGCATTGCTTGGTGAAAAAGATTTGGATGTGATATTGGAAGAAAAGCCAGCTAGAATGGAGAATGCTAAAGAAGCGTTTTGTAACTCAAAAGACAAGAAGGCTAGAGGTGTTCTTGATAAGGGAGTTACTTATGAATCGAATGAAGAAAGGAGCTTTAGTTACGGGTCATAATGATCTTAGCTCGATCAACTATGGACATGAAGTTTCATAGTGAGACTTGAGACATGATACCTTCTTTGCTTGATAGTTGGCATGATAGTTGATCTGGAACTGTAACGGTTGTTAATATTTAGCAGGGACTGAAGGGTTAACATTTGAGGGGGTCTAGGACATTGTGCTAGATGAGGAAATTCACCAGAAAAGCACTAGTGATAAATCATCTTTTCGGTTGTTGTAAGGAGAAGGGAAAATAACAGGAACAGTGAGAGTCAAGGGAGTAGTTCATCTAGAACTCAAAAGAATGTGAAGTGTTGGAGTTGTGATGAGATTGGACATGTTAAGAGTCAATGTCCAAAGCAAAAATAGAGAAAATTTGGTGAGGTAAACATTGCTACTGAAGATGAGTGTAATGATGACATGTTACAACTCGAGACTGAAAACCGAGATGACTTTTGGGTTATGCATTTCGGATCTTCGTTTAGAGACATGCAAAGCAGGGAGACATCGGTGAATCCAAAAGTTGGCAACTATAAGAAGGTACAAATAGCAAATGCTAATATTGTGAGCGTAGGTGATGTTAATCTGTTAACTCCATTGGGAACCTACGGGAACTTGAAGAATGTTAGGGTGATTCTAAATTTGAAGAGAAATCTCATCTCTTCTTAGTCAACAAGAAGTAAAGTTTGGTGGAGGTAAATGTAAGGTATATAAAGGAAATCTGACTATTGTTTGTGGAGACAAGCGAGGATCATTATACATGGTGGAAGTATCTTCTAAGAAAAGTATGGTTGTTCGTCAAAACAAACTCAAGCTCGTTGAGTTAAAAGGGCAAAAAAGGTATCAATTTGCAAGACTAAACCCAATGCCAAGGTGATTTAAGGCTTCAAGCTGAGCGGGATCGAAAGTCTAAGGTAGGTAATGGTTTGGTGACAGTGGAAGCACGAGGCGTGTCCCGAGTACAGTCACGTAAGATTATTGGGTTTTGAAGACCACTGCTCCGATTGATAAAATGTCTCCTATGGATGTCGTGCTGATGAGAAGAGTGCCGGTGGTTCTCGGGTTATCTCTGGAGCCGGTAGATCATGCATACCAATTGAGATAGAGAATGGGTTAGCGCTCGAAGGAGCTTCAATTGTCCTTTCATGTTATGAGAGGAAGGTACAATTAAGGGTTATGATAAGTCTTAAATGATAAGAAGAAGCTTCAACTATTCTATCTTATCACTTTTATATAACTAACCCCCTACATACATTAAAAAAACAGACCTCAAAACGCAACAGAAACAGCAGTGGATTAAGGCACATCTGATGATCTAAAAAAAGCAAGTCCGGCAACAGAGACGGCTGCTTTGCCGGAGGCATTATCGATAGGCGTTGGCAATAGGTTTGTTGCGACAGTTAGACTACAGTGGTCTTCGGATCACAATACTCACACACAAAAATTTGAATACGAAAGTATTAAAACAAAAAAAATATATGAAAATGAGAGATTTTGAGTGGTGCAGTCAATGTGACCTACTTCCATTTTGTTGCTATTAGAGTTTGATATCTACTAAGGTGTTAAGAATTGCCCTACTCATCTATTGATAATACAAAAAATAAGATAAACAACTTTGGAAACAAAACACCGTAATTTAAGTAACTTGCCAAATTACTTCACATGGTTTAGGAGGCTAGGATCGGCTCCCAAAGCCTTCAGACACAATGCTCTACCCCCAACACATACTCCCACATCTCAACCCCCGATGCCATGAACACATGCCCCTACTATCTTCAATTCTGACTATTAAGTTAAAATGAGAATACATGGGGAAGTAGGTACGACCTCTTTTTGGGCACTAAGATAATTTGGTAAAAAAACAGCATCAAAACAAGGCAGATTAGCAATTACAGTGATAGAACAATCGGACAATCGGTACAACAGATACAAAAATAAGGCAGCAGTCAGCACAGATTTTATTAAATCAAAACAAGAAGATAGGTACATTTTTCATCTTATTCTAGCATCTATTTATGTGGGAAAATAACTCTTAATTAAAATAAACAACTAATTGCTTAAATCAAACATAGCATGATTTTAGGCATGATTATTCCTTGATTGAATAATTAAAAATCTTTGACTGCCAGATTTATGCTTGCCTTCATAGTTTTAAAAAACGTTTGAGGCATGCGCCTTGAGGCGAGGCGGCCAGAAATCGATTCTGAGGCGGAGCCTCGGGGGTCCAAGCTTGTACGTACGCCTCTGGTGGCCGAGGCAGTACGCAAAACGAAGAGGCGGGGCTTCTTTTGAGGCAGTTTTGTCAAAAAGTATAAAAACAGAGATGAAGCGGCTGAAAGAGATGAAGAGGGATTTCGACCTTCGAATTGGCGTTCCAGAAAGAGATGAAGCGGTAGATGAAGAACAGATGAAGAGATGAAGAACCGAGATTGATGAAGCATAGGGTTGTTCTTGGAACAGAAATGAAAGAGATGAAGCGGCTGCAAGATGTCGTTTGAGGATTAAACCTAAATATTGAGAATGTTTCTTTTAAGTTGTGGGCCCAAATTTGTTTTTTAGAATGGGCCTTTAAGTTCATTAAGTTGGGTAATGGACTTAAATAGAATTACTTGGGCCTAATTTTAACATCAGTTAGAAACTTAGAATTAATAGAATTAAGATATATAATTTTTATATTTATTTTTTATTACCGCCTCGGGGCTTACGCCTCGTTTCGCCTCGAGGCTTACGCCTCCTGAGGCGAAGGGAAAACGCCTCGAGGCTCAATTCCGTTAGTTTAAACCTTTTTTGCCTTAATTACCGGAATTTGCATGTTTAGCAATGGCAGCGGAGGCTCTGCCAGAAACGATACTAATGGCCGCCGCCGCCGATGCCTTTGACAAAGACAGTATTGATCGACGGTGGCAGCACATTACTATGACGATTAGGCTATGGTGGTTTTGCTTTCAGAACACACACGATTCGAATACGAAAGTAGTAAACAAAAACCAATAAAGATGATCAGGACAAACTTATAGTGCGGTTGTTCGATGTGGCGTATGTTCACTTTGCTGCAATTAAGATTTGATATTTTATTGAGGTGTTGAGAATTACATATGCCTTCCCCGTCTATTATAATCCAAAAACTAGGGCAAACAACTTTGGAAACAAGAAATAGTAGGCTGCCCAAAGCCTTCGATATACACCCATGGCTTAACCTCCCATGCAATGAATGCATGCCCCTGCTATCTTCAACAGTTCAATTTTGACTATTAGATCAAAATGAGAATACATGGGAAAGTAAGTTTGATCTTCTTTTAGGCACTAAAGATGATTTGGTAAAGATGATTATTAGCCGGATTTAGACTCTAATACTTTTAGTATTTTGGACTAAGAGAGCAAAGAAAGAGATGATAGTCATAAACAAATCTGAAGGTTAGTGTATATTCTAGAGACGAGTTTCAACAATCCTAAACTGAAAAAAAAAAAAAAAAAAAAAAAAAAAAAAAAAAAAAAGAAAGAACCAAAAAAGCTATAAAGTTTTTTTTTTTCCCCAAAAGCAGCTTAATACTTAATTCGTAATTGAAGTGTATGTTTCTTAAATCTTTTTCACATAAACTCAGGTGACAGTAACTGTTTAGTACATTGCTTGCAACCCATTAATGGCATTATTGTTCATGTCTAAAAAGCAGACGTTTCATCACCACTACACCTTTTACTATTTTGAGAACACTAGGCCAAAGGTTATGATATTGTTTATTGTTTGAGAACAGAATCCTGTTTCAGTAAAAAATTTAGGGGTTGAGTTCACTTGATATATAGCATTGACGTTTTCTGTGTTGAGCACGTTAGTGACATTACTGTTGCTTTCCTTTTTTTACCTTCTGTAGGAATGCTTTATCATACAATTTTGAGAACAAGAAACCAAGTAACGTTTTAATATCAATAATAACTAAACAATAGCTGAGAATCTGTCCCATAATGAAAGATGAGATTGTACCGCCCATTCATAAGGTTCATGCATTTCACCAGTGTCAATGAGAATGGGTTTTGGATCCTGACAATTAATCTGCTCCTCATCTGGCTTTTTCAGTAAGCCTCCAACAAGCTTCCAAAAGGCATTTCCCTAAACATCATTGTATTGCAGAAATTAGAAGCGGTTGATATTTCAGTCTGGAAGCATGTGTAATGTAAATGATGATAACCTGGTCATCTCCCTGCTTGAAGTCAAATGCTCCAGGCCCGTCAGTGGTTCCAGCAGCAAAAGCAAAGCCCATTGCAGCAGGGCAAGTTGTTACAGACTCTCCAGCTTGTGACAATTGGACTGAAAGGTGTGAGAAATCAATATACGTATGTCGGTACCTAACTTTCCCTTTCAGTTGCTCAGATGCGTTTTCGAACAGTTCCATGGCTTTTCTAAATTGCCGTTCACCAATGATACGTGTACTCTCAAATTCATCTGGATAACTGCATGTTAAAAATAATATGGCATGATACTAGTATTAAAACCGCATACTCATATTATTATGAGGGAAGGGGCATACCCTGGACCCCGTCCATAACACAGTTCATTTTTGCCATTGCATGTACTCTGATTGAAATCACAGGGCAATCCAGTGTCTATGCAGAATGCTCCCAGCACATTTGGGGTAACATCACCACAATTTGACTGACAAAATGCAGAGACAAATTGAGGCCTGTCAGCCTCCTCCTGCCTCCTCACTCGTTTTGCAACACTTGTAACAGTTCTACCTGGAGAAGACTGGATGGCAGAAGCAATTTCCATCAACTCTTTACCTGTAGGTGATAACATCAAACAAGTAGCATGAATGACAGGTTAAACAAAATACTAAATTAAAGTATTAAACTTACGGTGTTCATGCAAGTCTGGATTAATTATGTTGGAGATTCTTCGAGGAAGACGTTTATAATAACCAGCTCCAGATTTGATGAGCGAATGACTTTCAAATCCTTTATTATACCAATCCTCCATGAACCGTGCAGCTGCACCTTTGTTGTCACCACTAATCAGTGAATTTGTACGGCTCATAGACGTTCCATGGGTGGCGAACCAGTTAAAGCTTCCCACAGGACCCCACTCGTCATCTACAAACTTCAAGAGTGTCATCTCTTTATCGGTGTCATATTTATATTTTCTTCTTTCTTCTTCTGGATTATTCAGATATGCACTGGGGCTACGGTTTATACTAGCATCTAAGACCTCGCCTGCAACCAACAAAACTCAACCTAAACACGGTTGACTACTGAAGATAGAAGGTAAGCAGGTAGCTTAATTATAAATAATCAATGTACAATAGTGACTTGTTTACTTAATTATATGCAGCATCAACGCTATTCAAAGAGAAAGAACTCTAAGCACTAAATTAAGTCCATTCTACTAGAGTTGGCATTATAGAAGAATGCTTCATGGTATGATTCAGCATATGCAACAAAAATGGAACCAAAAAGTCTACTTACTGCAGCTTATGCAACTGATTAACTGATAAGAATTGCTAGATTTATTCAATATCCAATTATTATGTGATATAACAGATTAATAGAACCAACATGTTACAAATACATGCAACTCAACTGAAAATCTTATAGTACAACAATGGTAAACAAGTAGTCATTAGCTTATTTGAAGAATGCTGGTCCCATCAAAACATATTGTAAATGTACAAACAGCCTGATACTATGAGCTAGAGACGGCAATGTCAACCTATTTACCAAACACATGTCGATTCTGGTTATATGTTATCCCAAACAAGGCAATTGGGGCTGAATATTTGCTGTAGTCTATTCAAGTGCTTACAAATTGCTCCTTATTCAAACCAGTCAGATTATTACTTTGGTAGAATAGTTTTTATAATCATAATTAATATTATTTATAAGTTACAAACAAAAGAAATAGACAAAAAAATGTTGAAGGGTTGATTTTACCAGACCCAAACTCATATTGACTGTCACCCACCCGCCTAATCTACCTGTTTTGCTAATTCAGCGCACCTAAATCCAAGAAATAACAAAATACTTGAAAAACAATTGCTAGGAAACCTTTATTTATATAGACAGAACCAGGACGAAGATTCTCGTGAGCTTGGATAATGCTTCTCTCAATTCCATCCACAAGTACATCAAAGGACTGCCTTACAAAACCAAGAGATGTTATAATATATACAACATATTGAAGATATCCTCCAGGCCCAGCATGAGTGTGAATCCCGCTAATGGCAACATTCTCCTCTGTGTATAGGTCGCCATACCTTTATTATGAGAAAGAGAGATATCAGTTGAGTAATTTTTTATTTAAAATTAGAAGCAAACAATTGAATGCTACAAAATCATAGTTGTTGGTTTTTGGAGAACATTATTTATTTCAACCCCACCACCCTCCAAGCATGTCTTTTCAGTTTATGAGCTTGCAAATACGTAGAATTGAAGAAAATAACAATCAACTTAAAAGGATTTGAAAGAAAATTTAGAATCTTACTGTAGTATATTAATATGTATGCAAGTATTATGTATGTATAAGTAAACCTAGAGAGTTCATAAACAGTATTAACCAACCTTGCCTTCAATCTTTCTATTACTTTAATTGTAACAATTTGTGAAGCCATGCATGCATCAAGGTTCACAAATACTAGGGATTTTCCTTGAGGCTCTGCAACAATGAACGAACGAGCTCTCAATCTGAAATGAATGCCAGAGGTAGTTTGTTCCATATTAGCATATCCCATCATATTCACATCTGCAGCAGGTCCTGTAATGTCATAGCTCCCTACACCAATCAATTCACCTCTGCACTTCACTGCTACTACCAAAATGGTCACTAATAACCACATGGCCACGGATGGTGTCCGTACAACAGACCACGGTAGCTTCATAGCTCCTACTCTGGGAAAAAGTTAAAACAGAATAAGATACAAAGGCATCTGACAATTTAAGGGGCCAAACTGCCAACTTATAGGAAGGGTACAGTAGCAAGAATTTAATCATGATTAACACAGAACCCTGCATAAAGAGCATCTCCAACAAGGGATGCGTTCAAACACCCAAAAGCATGACTCCAACAATAACCCCTACAAGAATATAATTACTTTAATATTGTTGTGTACTTGTGTGTGTGACCTCCAATAAGGAGGGTGGCGTTCGAATGGTAGTTTGGCATCCGGATGAGGCCACCAAAGCACCGTTGGAGGAGCTCTAACATCTAAACTTGCAATTAAACATCAAAAGACAAAAAAAAAATCTCTTATGTATCTGCCAACAGCCATATCTACAAGAAGAGTCCAAGCTCAAGGGAAAATACTTGACAAGAAATGAGCGTCAATAAAACGCATAGAACAAATGAAATTAAGGATGCTGAATAACCTAATCAAATAGACTTACTAATCAGAAAATAGGAGCTATCAGCTACTTTATTCTATTCTAAGGAAAATCAAACTTACAATTCTTTCCGATTACAACGAGTTCTTCGATGAAACAACCAGAAGAATCACTTGATTGTTGATGAAAATCGAACAGAAACAAAGTTGAAGAGAAAAGAATGGGCTTGACAGAGAGGAGGAAGAAGTGGCGTGGCGATGTTGTACTAGCAACTTTCTTTCGTCCAAATACATAAAACGTTTACAAAATTACACTTTTAAGTCCTAACAAATTAACATAAAATATTAACAGGTTAGATTAGATAGTCTTGTGTTATACGAGTTAAAATAATAAACATAAAATTTGTGAATATGAGATTGTAAAGTAATAAAATATATCTAGATTTGAGAAGATTGAACAATGATATACATTAAAACCAAGTTGTTGTTTTATACTGAATAATCGTTAATTGTAATTGTATTTGAATTCGTGAATCTTAATATTTTAAAAATATATGTTTGAAAAAATACGATGTATGGAGTATTTAATTTTAATACTGATTAGCTAGAAAAAACTAAATTTTAACAATATTAATTTTTATTAAAATATTTTAAATAAAACATTTTATTTAATATTTAAAATAAAACATTTTATTTATTTTTAAAATAAAGTTAATTAGATTAACATAATAATAAATGAGGTATTTATTAAGGAAAGTATATTTATATACTAATTTATAATTTTCATTGTAATGAGCACATGTGTTTATTGGTGGACATTCTAGAAAAATATCATGTGACTTATAAAGATTTTGATTTATTAGTATAGATTACTACTGTGTGAACCATTAATGAGCCTAGATCAATTTATTTGGGAGGAGATATCTTACAACTTTTCAAAATTAAGGTTATGCGTTCGAGTCTCTCTTGATTCAATATATTTTAAGTGAGACAGATATTTTACCATAGTGGGTTTTGAGTGGTAAGTTTTTACTAGAATGACGGGCGGGTGAAAGTCAATAGAGATGTAAGTTTTACATTGGTTGAGGGAGAACAAAGCCTTTCCTACAAGAGGGTGGGAATATTCTTTACAGGGATGTGGTTTAATTGAACAAGCAATGTATCGTGTGAAAACAAAATCATGAATCTTTAGATGGACAACCAATCGGAGACAAAACGCACAATATCCTAATACGGTTTACATAAGTTGTTAAATATCATTAATTGTTCAAAAATTAAGGCGGTCTAACTGTTGGCAGTAATTTCTAACCTGTTTCACAAGTCGGTAAAGTTCGGGGTGACAAGTCGATCAAATTGGTTTAATATTCAAATCTAATTTGTTCTATCTATTTGTTTAGATAAATATAGTTTGTTATTCTAGATAAAGTTCAAATCATATTAGAAGTTATAGATAAGTATAAACTATATTATATAAACTTATATTGCGATGAGTTGTAACAAAGTTTTTGAGTTAAGTTTTCTTGGTTATAATAAAAATTTGAGAGTTATTCAAATAACGTGTTTTTATGTTATCGATTCGCCACTTGACTAATCATGAATCTATTGGGAATCAACAATCTGTGCAACTAGGTCCTCAAAAACGGGAAAGACCTTTTCAACTCTTTTCTCTCTATATTTTATGACAAATGAATAATAAGAGCGTAGTCTAAAAATAATACTAAAAACTAACATATATGGGTGATTCAAAAAGATAGGCTTTCCTCATGGGTTAAGTACCCAAAAAAATCCGACACGCAACAAGTAGTTGAACATCCGAAAAATATTATTTTATTGCATCGAGTTTCTTTATTTATCATAATGATAAGAACAAGAAAAGAGGAGCAAATTATTTAATTTTATATAAAAATACTTGTATGTAATTTTTTTAACTCAAATCACCATCATTTTGTCAGTACCATGCTCAATTTATACAGGCGTGTGATACATACGTTTTGTTATTCATCTTGTATGCTGTATGCATCTGTTTCATCTTCTTATTGAAATGATGACCATATTATTGAATTAACCTATATGTTAATTTTACAAATGAATGAACAGTGGAAATCACTATAGGGCATGCCACCTCTCATCATCATCTCCAGTCCTTTAGACGCGTGTCCTACTTGCTATCTTTACTCTTTACCAGTCAAAGGGTCCTGCCTTTATTCGTCTCCTTTGTTTTGCAAGGGTATCTCCGTGGAATCTCTCTGATGTCTTATGTCTTCTCCAGCCAGGCAGTGCCCTTTATCTGAGGTTGATGGTGGTCAATCTCTTTGTCTGATGTCTCTGCTCCCGTGCGTTCCACTCTATTTGTTAGGGTTTTTCGACGGACTGGTCATCGGAAATGTCAGGTTGTGCGGCTGAATGGGGTGGAGGGCGATGGTTGCGGTGCTCGCTTCTGGAAAGCTTAATCAAACTCAACAGTTAGAGAAACTAATCTCTGAATATCTCGTGAAAATGCATGTTGAAACCCACAGCTTGATTAAGAAAGACAATTAAGCTGAAGAGACGAGTGGTCTGTTTGTTTGAGAGAGAATTGATAGAAATCTGAGATGCATTCAAAGGTTTACATGGGTATTTATATCTTTACGTTTCTTGGTGACTAAGTAACCTAACTACCTATAACCAACACACCTATGTTATACAATAATAATACATAATAATAATAATACTTATGATAACAAGAATTATGGTCTAACATTCTCCTTTACTAACCCCTTCCCACCATCACCGCTGCTCACTGCCATCGATTTATCGAGGCCCTAGGCCCACAGTCCTACAAAATCGGGTATTTAGCATGTTAGTTTTCTTTGCCTTTTGATCTGATTTCGATTGTGATATGTCTTTCTATTTTGCATTCTTAATTTTTATGATTTGAGTATATTTCAAAAGGACCTGTTTCATACCTGGTGTCCTCTATTCCTTTATAATATTTGTTAATGTAGGGTTAGATTATTCGTAATTGTGAGATGGTAAATGGTTGTATGCATGCCAAATTGTTATGAACATGAGTTTAGGGTTACTTTGATTCCTACATTTGTTTGATTTGGTGTGGATTATTCTTCCCCTCTCTATAATAAGCACAAGGACACATATTCAACAAATTTTGCATGATTCTGGAAAAAAAATTGACATCCATCCAAATCAAAATACAATAAAAGCATATTAAACATAAAACTAAATGATTATTTGAGATCATAAGTTTTACTTTTACTTTTTCTTAGTGATCATTTAGAATTTGATTCTTGCTTCAGTTTAATACCATATACATGCTTTCTTTCTTTCTTTTTTTAGTAAAAAGTTTTTTGTTGTTCTTGAATGTTTTACAGGAGTGACATGTTTCTATCATCTCACCTGTATGTTTGATAAATTTCATTACATTGTGTATCGTTAATCTATGGATTAATAATTATACTTCAATAATTATTTATTGTTAACTTACAAATTAAAAGTTTGCTTTGATGAATCCAATTTGAGCTATTGATAGAGCATTTCAAGTTTCAAATACTATATGCATTGAGCTCTCTTGGTATCTCTTTGTAAAACTCTTTTGATGAAACTTCCCTTTTAGTCTCTCACGTTTATCTTATTACACAGCAAAAGCAGGCAGCATAATAATATCTTCCATTTTTCATTTGATGCAACTTGCCCTATGTGTTGCTAACGGGGTGATGATGAATTCATGGGTCTGAGTAAAAGTTGGATAAGGGCATTGCTTAGGCATGGTAGGGTTTGTGGATGGTAGGCGTTCACCCATGTCCCTCAGCAACCATGGTCGAGCCTGTGATCGAAAGTATTGTTCATGAGGTTCGTGTTTTTTATTTTGTGATTTTTTGAGCTTTCATGATCATTGTAATGTTGGTATATTTATTTTGTTGGTGTCAAATGTTTTGTCTCAGATCTATGCTGGGAAGGTGGGCTGCTTCCTTCTAATTGGACCTGCTCCTGGTTTCACATTACCTTGGATGCCTTATGATTTTGGCCCGTTGGTCTTTTGATCTTAGGTTGGTGTTTCAAATGGGCTGTGATTAGTTCATGGATAGGAAAAAAAAGTTGGTTGAGAACATTGGCTAGGCGTGGCAGGTTATCGCCTGCAACCCGCCCCGCAACCATAGTTGAATCATTGCTACGTGAACTCTGAGCCTGATAATACTATGGGAAATTGTTGATTCTAACAACCTTTATTTGGCTCTGTTTGTATTGTTGATCTCAACTGTTGTTTCTCTATGGGCTTCGATGTTTGAACAAATCATATAGAGTAAATGTTGGTGCTCTTGGTTTATTTTGAAGGTTTCATTCCACCCGTTGAAATTATGAGTGATGACTATTGATCAGCACTTTGGCATAGCAAATGTATAAGATTTTGCAGTCATAATTGTTTGATTTGTAAACAAGTCTGACCTGTACAGTAGAAGTCCTGTTATATATTGCCTATGTGTTAATTTTTAAATGAAATGAATAGTTGTATACCACCACTTCCTATCATCTCATGCCTTTATACACATGTGCGTGCTTGTGTTTTTACCTGTCCATTTGTTATGGGTTTGTGATGAACTTATGGATCCTGAGTAAAAGTCAGATAAGGGCATTGCCTAGGCGTGGCAGGGTTTGTGGATGGTAGCTGTTCGCCTATGTCCCTTCACAGCCATGGTCAAGCCTATGCTGTAAAGTGTTGTTCATGAGGTTAGTTTTTTTTTTTCTTTTGTGATTTTTTGAGCTTTCATGAACACTAAATTGTTGGTATATTTATTTTGTTAGTCTCACATGTTTCGTCTCACATCTATGGTTGAAAGTTGGACTGCTTCCTGCTAACTCGACCTGGTTTCCAGGTCCTCCTAGATGCCTTTCAGTCTTGCCCATTGGTTTCTATTTGAGGTTACACAACTCTATTACACACTAGCGTTGAGTAAAAAGTGGTTCTTGCAACCATTGTTTTCTGATCCCTATGATTTATATGGGAAGGTTTGCTGATGGGGTTGTATTAAGTTGATGGATCTGCCTAAAAATTATTAGAGATTCTGCCTTGGCATGGTGGTTTTGGTGGATGTTAGATCTTCACCTGCCACCCCCTCTGCAGCCCTATTCTGAGCCTGTTCTACTTCAAAGTATTTTCTTGAGGCAAAATTTTATTAATAATGTACTACTATGAATATTGATTGTTCTATGTGATTTGAACAACTTTTATAACCAATGAACCGTTGATCTTGTTTGTTGCCTTTTAGGCATATGATGAGAAGTCTGCCCATTACTTGGAGGGTAGTTGTGGTCTGCATGTGTTGTTTCTTCATGTTTATAGATATTACCAACAGTTGGTTAAAGATCGTAGTTTGGCTACACATTTACTGCTGATTGCATGTGTTCTCACCTGTGCCAGCTAACGCAGCCATGATCATTGGCCTTTTTTAAAACCAGACCATCTAATGTCGCGGCCAGTTCATGAATATGCAGATGCTGGTTTGTTTCAACATGATATGATTGTTTTTCTGTTCGGTTTTAGAGTCTACCCATTTGACCCGTTGAGAGAAATACTAAGACAACTCAGCTCTAGGCCAAGCCGAAACACTTCTAATAAAAAATTTGTGAATTCCGAACGTCAAGTCACCACAATGCTAATGGTGCGAGAGATTGGGGGATGAATACTTAGTCATATGACAACTAATAGACAACGCGAAGTATGTTAGATTGATGTTTTTTGTTTGTGTTGATGCTAATACGCTTAAGTTTTCCTATTCAGCAGAATGATAAGCTCACATTAGTTTAGAATTGTCAGGTCCTGTGTTCATGGTAGTAGTAACAATAGTAGATTGCAAGATAAAAGGTGTTCTCGAAAATGATTTATGTTGCTGTTAACAATAGTATCAATCTCTTCACCGATAATTTGTTGGTTTTCACTGTGTTGTTGGTTTGATGCTCATCTAAAGTCTTAAACCTGATTTCATTTGGGTTTTTTCTTTGTTGGATGAATTTCTTTTGGCTTGATTAATGATTTCTGTTCATTTCGTTACTTCAGCAGTGGTTTAAGTTGCTTTGACATGACCACCGTTTATGGTTAGCAAAACATCTGTTTTGAGCCCGATCCATAAGATGCGCAACGCGCGTCGCTATGGAAACAACTAGTTATTCTTTATGATTGAATCAAAAGATCACTATAGGCAGATCAGTCACGAATATATATGACCTTATGCACAACAGGATGATACTAGTTTTGTGTTGGTGGATTACTTATAGAGAGACCCAAACACGGATATTATGTTACTATGCAAAGGATCTGAAATGTGGTCAACAAGATTCTGCACAGGTCCTTTACCAGTGAAAGCTGCTTGAGCATAAAAGCCTAGCCACGCAACCATTGCAAGGCGCCCGTTTTTAATCTCTTTCACCTTCAGTTCTTGAAAACCAACTGGATCTCCAGAAAGGTTTAATGGATCAAAGAGTACACCACCTGGATAATTGATGTCACCAGGCAGGTATATTCCTAATGGCTCAAGGGCCTCTATACCACAGTATCTTGCATATTCTGGCCCAACCTGCATGCACCAATGCATTACGTACACTTGAAAGAATCTAATTTTTCAACCTGGATAATTGAGAATCTTGCTTCATTTTTAAGTTAAAGTACGCTAATTTTTTTCCAGTATTGGGTAGGCACGGTTACCATGAGTAGGACTTGGCAGATTGCTATGACGATCACTCCTTGACTTCCAGCAAAATGGAGCCCTGGGATACCAAGGTAATCCAGTGTCTCACCCTGAGGATAAAATCATGTTTTTAAACTCATACCCGTGAGCAGTATCATTGTCAATTGGCGATTTGTGTTTTCAAAAATTCAAAAATGGGTAACATATTAAAAAAAAAAAAAAAAAAAAAGTAAAGAAGATTAACATGAAACAGCTTCAAAAGGAGAGGAATGTGACAGACTACCTGAAGCTTGGAGTATCCGACTCGCCACCACACAGGTTCAACAAAGTGGAAAGCACCCACAAGGTGTAGTAACTCTGGAACCAGGGCACCCAATGCAGCAAGCATAGCCCAACGTGCGTGCAATATTTCAAAACTGCACAAGCGAATATAATTACATGTCCATAATATGCTGTGCGACTAGATTATTATCGTATGTGGCTTTCACTTGTTCACAATCATCAACTAGAGCATATAAGAATTTATTAATTGTTACTTGTAGTATCTGTTGAAAGCTACAGGATCTTGACTGAGGCCTGCAATATCAAAGCCATAGTCACCGGGTAGTTGACCGTCAAGATAGGTAGGATATTCAAATGGAATGGGGCCAAGCCACCGAGGCCTCTCTTCTCCATACCAAAAGCTGTGACAGAAATCCAGATTAAGCTTAAGCATTCCATATACAAATCTATTATTATAATTACCTATCCTTTTTGGCATTTTCTTCCTGTGCTTTATAGAGTGCGGCGTTGTTAAGAGCAGCTTTCTTTTTGTCCTGCATTCGTCTCTGCAGTGTCTCCCCGAGGGGACTGTTGGCGATAGCTTTGACGGCGGTGAAAGGAATAGCTGAAAAAACTAAGACTCCAGCAAGCTATTTGACAGGACATGCATATGTTAACAAAAATAAAAGCTCAATTATGCTGGCCTGTCTGCAGACTAGTAGTTTGCTTACAAACAAACACTTAATTATATTTGTTTATACTAACAAGACAGAAGCTAGGAGAATATAAAAGTATGGCAGGCATGTTTAAATGTTGACAGAGAAAAGGTTATGTTTCCCTCAGTGACAGACTGACAGTGGACATGGTAATTGCGTTGCGGCACCATATATCATTCTAACCAATCCTAACCTAACAGTAACAGCAGCAGCAGTAGTAATAGTAATAGTAATAGTAATCCCCCGTGAGATTCCAGCATACAAACCAAAAGTCACGTCTACTAAAATTCAGTAGAATAAAATCAATCAATAATTGATGAAGAAGATACGGAATTGGATTGAAGATGGAATACCTCACCTCTTGCCATGAAGCTCGGCAGCGGGTGAATTGATGGTTGGGGGCATGGAGGAGGAGACTGGAATTGGAGGAGGAGACCTGAAGAATCATTTTGCTTGACTTTGGATCTCTGCTTCTCCTTTCCTTTCCTCTCCTCGCCTCTCAAAATGATCCATAAGAACTATAGTGATGCGTGGCTTTATTGCATTCTCTACTTAAAAATTACTATAGGTCTGTTTGGGATTGTTTATTTTTATTAAAAAATACTTTTGATAAAAATATCTTATTAACTTATGATTTTTTAAAATTAGTTTTTAAAAAAATATTTGGATTATCTTATAAACTAAAATGTCGTAAAATGATGAAAAGAGACATACTTTTAAAATGAGGGGAGTTAATAGGAGGTAGTAGAGGGGTATAATAGAAAATTAGACTAAAAATCATTTTCAAAAGTTAATAAGTAACTCACTACTTATTTTTTTAAAATCTTCTTTTTACCCTATATGAAAAATCAGTTTGAAAAATCTTTTTGGGTTTGCTAAATACTTTTTTTGACTTATTAACTTTTCAAAAGTTAATTAGTCAAAAGCTGGTTGCAAATAAACAATCCCAAACACCCACCATGTATCATCATTTAGGTCTGTAAATGAACCGAACAAACATGAACATCAGCATATTCGTGTTCGTTTATTTAACTTTTACCGAACACAAACACGAACACATTATCGAACATGATTTTATGTTTTAGTGTAATTGTAAGTAGTGTGTAAACAAATGATGTAGATTTAAAAATAAAAATATTTGGGACGTGGAATTTAAGGAAAAAACTTAATTCTTTAACCTATTTCATCCAAAGAATAACAAAGTTATTCAGCTAGTATTTCCACTAGCATGGGCGGTACCTCCATCTAAAAACAATATTTAAGTTCCTCGTTATGTCTTTTATGTTTATTAAAATTATGGAATGGGATCTTTAATTTTTAGACTTTTAGTCTTTGTTTTTTAACCAAACAACCATCCATTTATCATGTCAGGTTAAAACATGATGATTGCACATGAGGGCATAATATTAATTCCCCCATACCTATTTGTTTCTTTAAGGGTCCTAATATAAAGACAACACACATTATAAATCGACACCCCCTATACGTTTCGTATGGCATCATACATGGCGTATAGGGGTCGACAATGAAAACGAGAAAAATTCAGAGGGCTGTCGGAGAGCTATACGCCCCATGTAGCCCTGTATAACACATATAAGACTATACGATGCGTATAACAAATTTCGACATTGACTACGAGGAAAAATCCAGGAGGCTGTCACTGGGGTTATACGCCCCATAGGACTATACGACCCCCCTATACGATGCGTATGAGGCTATACGACCCGTATATAAATTTGGGGTGTTAATTTATAATATTGGGGTGTCTTAATATTCACACCCTTCAAGCATATATCTTAATTTTGCAAAAACAAATGCATTTATTTCACCAAATTAGTTTGTTATCAAAAGGGTTTGGTTATTTGGACACCCCATTATTTTAAATCAACACCCTAAAATTTTTATACGGGTCGTATAGCCTCATACGCGTCGTATAAGGGGGGGGGTCGTATAGCTTTATACGGGGCGTATAACCCCTCTAACAGCCCCCTGAATTTTTCCCCGTAATTAGTGTCGAAATTTGCTATACGCGTCGTACAGCCCTATATGTGTCGTATAGGGAGGGTGGTATAGGGCTATATGGGGCGTATAGCTCTCTAACACCCCCCTGAATTTTCCTCGTTTTCAGTGCATTCGACCTTATACACCGCGTATGGACCCATACGCGGCGTATAGGGGGGGTGTCGATTTATCTGGGTGGGTGTCTAAATATTAGTGAGTGTGAGTGAGTGAATTACCATTATGACCTCATATGCAATCAACATGTTTAGACCTAACGAAATGAATACTACAAAGCAGTAAAAAAAAGCAGTAAAAATTACAGCAAAAAAAAATCAGTTAAAGAATGTAGTAAAAAGTACAATCACAAATATACCAAATTGGAGTCGGAAAAATACTATAAAGATCCCCTTACAAACAAAAAATGCATTAAATATTCAATTATTACATTTAAAAAAATACAGTAAATGAGAGGAAAGGGTGAGTGAGTGAATTACCATTGACCTAACGAAATGAATGGATTGAAATTATTATTACTCTATAGTTAATAAACGAAGATCATGAACAGTGTTTTTATGAACAATGTTTTTAAACAGGTGTGCTGTTCAATTAAATGAGAGTTTTGATAGCTAGCTTGGGCAACACCACGTGTAAGCCTTACCCTTTTAGTGGTTGGCAGTGTAAAAGTAAAGTCATCTTCTTCGTGTTTGCCCCTCTTCAATCTCTACAGGGATCCAAACCTTTTTTAGATTTCATGAAGATAACTTTCTTTGCTCTTCCCTTTGCAACAATCGCAAATCATCCATTCCTCTGCGTTTAGTGTTCTTTTCTTAGCCGTGACCATCAATTCCTGAACCGATCATCATCTTCGTTAGTGTGTTTGAGCAGGTATTATCATCACCCTCTTCTTATTTTGTGCAGAAATCGAAAGTTATAGGTTGACAATCATCATCTACATTCCTTTTAAAGTTACAATCCACCAACACGAACCCTAATTACTGAATCTTGGCAAGCGTCTTATGTGTTCGCCAGCAAATGTTCCGATGGTGTTTCTTTTTCATCCATCAGGTGCCTATTTTCCAATTGCTTTCCTAATGGAGTTTTTCTCGGTTTTGTGCTCGGGTGCGTCGAGGTTGACAGTTGCAGATCGTAAGCATACAGTAGCGATCAGACTATAGTTGGTGAATCGTAAGTAGCCTCTTCTTATCACAAAGCTTCTGCAAATCGTTATCAGATCCTAAGTGTTTTTACGATTCATCAGCTTCTCTCTCAATAGGTCCGTTTCTTTAATTTACGATCATGAAATGGTTCGATATACAGGTTTTTGTTAATTGAGACTTCATTGAAGATGTTGATTATTTCACAAGAAAGGATAATAACCCTACCTCCAGCAATGAAATGAACACCCACGGGTTTGTTTTATGCTCCAAGAATGAAGGATTGGCAACTTTTCTTGTCTACTGTATTAAAACTTCAGGATTTAAATATATTGTAACTGAGAATTAGTGGAGTTTATTAAAATATATAACTTATATAAAAAATGGACAAAAGATAGAAAACTTCAATTGGTAAAAGCAGAGCTACCATCGAGGTTATTTCGGATTATGAAGCATCCTAATAAGCAATACAAGTTGACACCTACTACATATCTTTTGTATCTAATAGTTCAAACGTTGTTGAAGAAGGCAATGGGAGGATCGTCTACGTTGAATGTTGTTAATTTTTATATTTTTTTGGTTTCGTCATGCATTCTACAACTACAGGTTTTTTTCCTTCAAATTCTGATGCGAAACAGAACAATACATTTTTGACCTTGCACTGTCATCTTGGTATATATTGCTCAAAAGACTTCCACTTAAAGATGGTTTTAATTTGAAACATGCCATTAAGTACACTAGAAAAAGGATAAATACTGAATTGTGTTGATTGAAGAGAGATGTTGGAATCATCTGTCAACAAGTATGTATCTTTTAACTTACCATGTATATTGATTATATTCGGTGACAATTTTCTATTCTGCTCAGAAGTTTCTCTTTTTGTTTCGTAACTTTCACGGAACTTGGATTCAGCTCATGTGTTTATTTAGTGTGTGATTTGTTTCAAGGAATTGCTAAATAATATGAAATATTTTGCTCTTAAATTATCAAAAAGCATGGCCATATACAATGGGAAGGGGCTTTATACAACGTAACTTTCATATTATTATCATGTTGTTTTTGTTTGTTTTATGTTTTTAAAAGTATCATTTTGGTCTAATTCTATCCTGTAATGTACATGTAATATCGCTTTCAAACAATATTGTAGCTTTGTTACATGTTTACTTGGTTTCTTTGATGTACAATTGGTTTATGTACAGTTGTTTTTTTAGCATATAATTAGTGGTAGTACTTGATGATTTCTTTTTATGGCTTTCCTTTAGGGCTTCGATCTGTTTGTTAAGCTACTAAATCTATTGTTTTGTTGTTTCAACTTTGTATTACAAGCTTTGTAGCTAAAAGAATCATTCCCTTTGGTCTTTTGAATTGTACGAGATCTATTTATTCAGTTTCATTGTACCTGTTTGGATTTTTCCATTTAAAAGCATCTAGGGTACTATAGTTTATTTTTTAACAAATTTACTGTAGTTCTTAAGTAAAAATGGTGGACTTCAATCAATTCAAAAACGTGAATGTTTTTGATATAAATGAAGAAAGTGGAGTTGGTATAAGGTTTCTTGCAAGGGTTTGAGATTATGATGAAAATTATGAAATTGGTGCATACTTTCAACTCTTACATTTGTTTGTTCTTTAAGGGTAACTATTCTACTTGCCTTTCTTAATTCCGGTCAATATCTAAATAACCAACACTTAACTTGATAGGTTTGGTGAATCTTTGGTCGAGATTATGTCTGTGGACGAAGACTTTACCGATATCTTCATTATCACTGCAACCATCATTAAGGGGTTATTTGGATAATAATCGGGGCTTTTAGAGTGCATTTATTCTTGCAGAAATAAAAGACAACACATGATGGAGTTAATAACATGCTTTTCGTTCTCTCATCATCAACATTGGCCCTCATGTTTTTCTGGTAATCAAACAGTAAGCTGCTTATTTTCA
The DNA here is from genome assembly GCA_025506415.1 of Flaveria robusta. Lineage (NCBI taxonomy): Eukaryota > Viridiplantae > Streptophyta > Magnoliopsida > Asterales > Asteraceae > Flaveria > Flaveria robusta. The sequence goes on from CM046473.1 coordinate 111,990, forward strand.
AAAGTGTATAAATATTTCATAACCTGAAAGTTGTGAGAAAAAGCTTGAATATTTTCATCCTTCAACTTCTGTTGTTTCACTGTTTCTTGGTGATTGAAGCCAAGTATTTGCATGCTATTGGTTTAAAAGGGCGTCTTCATCTTAGGTGATATCATGTGTTATTGAGTTTACAATTGATCCACATTGTTGCCGGCATTTTGGCATTATCTAAACTGGCATTGGTGTTTGCCTTTATAATTTTCGACGGGTCCAACTGATGATGAAATTCTTGCCGGGTTGCGTGGGAAAAAACGATTACACCCCGCCGCGAAGCGCGGGAAGGAAAAATGCTAGTTTGATTAAAAGAGAAAAAAACAAGTCAAGTTTTCAAATAAAGAATAAAAAGTAGAAGCTGTAATTTAAATGACCAGTCCTAATTTTTAAAAATAAAGGACAAAACTTGTAATTTAGACGAAGGAAAATATAAAATAAAGAAAATTATTAATTTTGGTCTTTATGCTTGACCAACTTATGGATTGAATCATTTTAAAATTTTTATCCTTCAATTTTAAAATTATTAAGGATTTTGTTATTTTCTCTAACAAGTATTAACCTTTTCAATTAAGTCATCTCATATACACTACAAATGATAACATATTAGTCTTTTTACATCTGGAGGATAATAATTATTATTATTAAAAACCTCTTCTCTCTCTTTATCTCATATGATTGACTAGTCGATGAAAAAGCTTAAAGTGATCCACCATTTAACACCACACCACATCACTACCACTTTGACCGGTCAGTAACACCACCATCACACGTCACACACTGGTTTCAAGACACCCAGGGGAGTGCGATAGATAAGTTCATGCTATTGTTTTATTTGTTGTCTTGAAAGACATTTATGCAATGGAAAAATATTTCACAAGTAATTTCACAGCATAAACACAACTCTGATGGTTGCTTAAACAAAATTTCATGTAAACTTTGGAATTAAACGCCCATTATCAAAGCAATGTTAACAAAATCTTTTGTGTACTCACAGACATTTAAAATTAGCCACAAGATAACATTTATATGCTTAGGAAAATTAGCCAAGGGTGGACATACCCTTTGGGTAGGTGGTCACCTGTGCCCGGTAAATTTTTTTTATTATATACGAATCAATCGTAACCGAACAACATGTAATCTCGACAATAACCCCATGAAATTTTGAGACCGGCCCTCATGAAATTTTAACATTAACCCTAAAAAAATTAGTTTAAAGTTTTACTTTTATAAACATACAAGCTTTAGTAAACCCGTGTATTACACGGACTGATAAATAAAATATTAAATAGAATGCAAATTTATTAATTATAAAACGATATTTTAAGATAAGATATTATTGAAATTAGGTATGAGTAAGGACTATAAATAATAAAATAATAATATTAAAATTTTAAATTCTTTTTTTTTTCAAAAAAATTAAAATGTTTGTTCAAAATAAACTAATTTTAAAAAATGTCATATTTTAAAATTTCCTTATTATAAGTCCTAGTTTTAATTATTTTTAGTTTATAAAAATTGTAATTTATAAAAACATCAATTTTAAAATATTTTATATTTTTATAAAAGATTGTGATGTTTTGGAAAAACTTCTTACGTTACAAAAATTTGTTTCTCTACAAATAACATCAATAAAAGGATCTTATTTTTAGCTTCTTAAAAAACTATTTTAAATCTAAAAAAAGAATTAAATAACATTATTAGTAATTAATGTAATTATATAATAGTAGAGAGAAACGAAAAAATTTTGGTGAGAAAAAATATGATGATGACATGTGTCCATTTTAGTTACTCTTTTATTGTAATAGAAAGATTATTATAAATTAACAAATATAAAGCAATAATTCAATTATATTTTTAATAAACTAACTAGGCTTTTACTCGTCGCACGTTGCAACAGCATCGTACGTGCGTTATAAATTATAGACTAACAATAGATTCGACTTGTTTACAAACTAAATGTATGTCGAAACATAAATTAACTTGAATTTATATAGTTAAAAATGTATCAAACTTGACCCTGGTCTTTTTTAAATAAAATTATGTTAAAACGTAGACAACTCAAAACGTAAATAAAAAAACACGTGAAGTTGCACCGTATGCGGCGTAATAAAATGTAGAATACAATCGTCCCAACTTGTTACCAAACTAAATTTATGTTGAAAGTATAGTATTTCGAATTTATAATGTCGAATGAAAACGCTTTACATTTGACCTGGTTCTGAACAGATTTACATAAAAACATAGACAAACGTCGAAACATAGATCATCTTAAAGCATATATTAAAATAAGCATAGTACGTTAATTAGTTTTCTAAAGTAAAAATTGTACTATGGAAACCAAAACTTTAAAAACCCAAGGGATTAAAGTGACATTTTACAAAGTTTTTAAACAATGTCTAGGTGCGAAGGTGTGAAAACTGACCCGTTAGATTTAAATTCAATAAACAATCAATAAACCAATATCATATTTAATAAAATTAAGCAGAAAATAAATAAAATAAAAAAACAAAACTAAGTATATAATGGGTTTTGAACCCGGATAAGTTGGGTTAGTCACCAAAGACTTAACCAAGTCATCTAGCACACTAGATTGTTACATAATCAAATCTAATTATTTAAAATAGGAAAAAATTGGTAATAAAAAATAATTTTTTTACTTTAGCTACCGAAATGTTTCTTTAATATATATATATATATATATATATATATATATATATTATATATATATATATATATATATATATATATATATAATTTGTATAATTTGAACCCAAACTAAACAATTAATCTTATATTAATTTAACTATTAACTTATTAAGTCTGATTAACTAAATCTAATTAATCTTAACTCAACCCACTTAATTTGTAAATCAAACAATAAAACAACAAATTGTCCATATTTTCTTGTTCCGGAATCAACAAGATGAAACTAGAAAGGTGCAATAACTTGGTTTTATTTTTAATCGTGTGACCTAAATTAGAAAAAAAATTTTAATATTTAGTTGATGTCTTCAGCAACCCTCAAAATTTTCCAACCCCCATAAAAATAGTTCTTGGGTTTGCCATTTTGTGGCACCTATCCTTGCTAATATTGATTTTCATGCCCAAGCATCATAGTCCATGCAACACTAACCACTAACCATGATTGCCTGAAAATATTTGGAAATAGTAACTCAATAAAAAGCTTGAAGAAGAGACTACCCAGCACCAAAGAATTGAAGAAGATATATTTAAGTTTGAGCTTAAGAAATTATGTGAGATGATAATATTGAAACTAAGGTTAACTCCGAGGTGAATGTTTAGACTAATGGCCTAAAAGTCACAAATGAAGCTGAGAAAGTTCAAACTGTCGATGAACCTAGTTTATCTTGTGAGGCAACATGTGTATCTATTGATCTCCCAACATTCAGACCTACTGAAGCCTCCACTTCCAATGTCACTACCGACAATGAAAAAAAAGCACACGACTGTTAAGGAAGAGATTGATGCTGAGATTCAAAGGCGAAAGAAAATGTTTCTAGTAACCAAAAGGGTGTAGCTCTTCTCTAAAAATCTAAATGTTGATGTTCTAATATTTCATTTTGGTGAACATCTAGTGGCCATGGTGAAAAAGAACATCATTATGCTTATCAAATAAGAAAAAGTATCCGGAGCTACAAGGATAAGAACCAACAATGCAACTTTTAGGGAGTCTAGCAAGACAAAACCATAAGCTCCATCCGAGAAGCAAGCTAAGAAGGTGGCAATACAGTCTAAACCTTAGGTTGAGCAAGCTCAAATATCTGAGTCAGCTGACATTCAAACTCCCTCTACAAGCACAACTGCTGATCCATCTAAAAAGGATCCTTTTTTAGAGTTCAAGAAGAATTAAAAAGGATTTTAAGAAATACATATTCGTAGTACAACTTGAACAAAGAGGCTTTAGCATTGATGAATTAATAGAATGGGGTCTGAATGATTTGAATTCGAAGGTGAATTGAAGTAATAGAGTAGAGTCTGAATGATTTCAGGTCAAAGGTGATAGCTCTAACCCTTGCTGAGAAAAAAGAAGCAGTAGATTTAGAGAGAAAGAAGAAAGAAGACATTGAGAAAAAGAAAGTGCACAAAGTTAGGAAGCAAGATGATAATAAGCAATAAATAAAGTGCATCTAAAGTACTATGGTTTCTCAGGTAAACAAGTAGGACCAATGAGTATGTCTTTTGATATGAAAATCAGTGAAATCAAAGAAAGGTTACAGCTAGAAAGCTCCCAAAATTTGAAGATGCTAAGGCTAAAAGGGAAGTTGAGCATGATGAAAAGAGAATAGGGTAACCACTAGACCCTTTTCTTCAAGCTAAGTGTCGAGTAAAGATCTAGCATCACCATCTTCTGAACAAACAATAGTAGATAAAGATAACATGCCACTTTCGTCAATCATTAGGATCAAGAAAACAGATCCAAAAAAGTGGTTTGGGCAAAGAAAATAAGAGTGGTGAATCCAGTAGTCAAAGAAAGTTTGATAAAAGGAAGCGAAGTAATTGCTGCTGGATACATTGAGGGGATGAGAAAGTATGGAGTAAAGAGAGCAAATTAAGTGATTAACTATTATGATTTTAAAAAGTAGATCCTTAATTTGCCTCAAGATATTTTAGAACAAATTGTATAAGGATTGAGAAATATCGGAATTAGGAATGAAAGACAAGATTTTTGCTCTTAGTTCTATCTTTAGCAATCCACCCTGAGTTTGGTGAAGATATTGTTAAGACGCCCCTATTTACATATGATCTAATTCAAGACAGGGAGTATGGTTAAGCCAATAATATATACTTCATTACCAGACCAACACATGGTAGAGTAGCATACTCAAGGGAATAATTAGTATGCTTTAATAGATTTGAAATAGTTGATCTGACCAAGCTGAGGTTTAGTAATCCAAGTAATGCTTCTAAAGCTAGAGAGGTTGAAAAGGTGGTCATGAGGATATGTAGAGAACATCTAGAGAATGCCATACAAGCTTTGAAACATAGAAAGAAGAAAAGACAAGACTCATCTATCGAAGCCTCTATTCCAATCCAAACACCACCCCAAACTATTGTTACTTCTACCAAATCATCTCCATGTCAACCACCACAATCTTCACATCAACCATCACAATCACCACATCTACCATCTCAATCATCTCAATCACTAACATGACCACAACCACCATAACAATCAGCTCCATCAACACATCTATCTGCTTAACCATCCTCTTTACAAACAGATCAACCATCTTCTATTCAATATGAAATCTAAGCTACCAAGGATGATCCTACATCTACTTCATACAAAATCAAACACTCTTAGGAAAGCCTAAAGAGTCTAATAAGTCTTTTGAGAGTGAATACTTGGAATCCAAAAAAAATGATCCCTCAGAAAGTCAACTCAATGCAATTACGCACTGGACCATTGACGACAAGACAAAACACTTCTTTGTTGAAAGACAAGATGGATCAAGGTCATTCTTTGTTAATAAACTTGAAGTGTAGAATTAAGTTTCAAGGATTTGGAGAAAATGTTTTAAAGTTCTCAAGAAGGATGCCACAAAAGTACAAATCAATTGTATCTTTTTTATGATAATTGTTGGTGAACGGGTTGAGGATAAGGCAGAGAAATAGGATGCATTGCATGTACAACTGGTGTGTGCGGATAGTATATATATATATATATATATATTATATATATTATTATATTTATATATATATATATAATATATATATATATATATATGGGAAGGATCCTAAGAAAACCAATTCTAACCAATCACATATTTTCTAATAATTTTTTTATTTCTTTATTTATAGGGTATTAAAGTAAAATTCCATCCTACTATTTTAGGTAGTTACACATTTTAATTTTGAATTCCTTATTTCACTCCTAGCATTTATCTCTTTCCTTGCTACTTCTTATCTACTTCCATTGCAACCCTAACTTTTAAGTTGTAGATTACAACCTATTAATGAGCACAAAGAGGCCAATAGAAAACATGAGGCCATCCATGGATTATGATGGAGATAGATTGGATGCATGAATGTTTGAAGTCTTCTCTTAGTTATTTATTGTTGCATTTGCAGAAGAATTTTGATACTAAGAAAAAAAAAGGAAGATGTGATAATCGGTTTGAGTGTTAGGTTTGATGAAACGGCGACAAGCAACCACTACTAGATCATTGGAGGATGGAACCGATCATGACTCATTCTGGGACAACCATCGCTAGTGTATGTAACCGCATCTTATTCAATCGATTGTAAAAAAATAGATTCAAGAGGTGTATAATTCCATCTATTGTTGTTTGATTTTATTGAAATGTTTTTTATTTTAGTACAAGAAATTAAGATGATGATGATTTATGTATATAGTTACGTATACGTAAGTATGTAATAGAAGCAGAAGCTGTGTTCTAAAAATATCGATGATTATGATTATGAAAGAAGATGACTTCATCATATTGTTTGGTTATGTATACGTAAGTACGAGTTAAATATGTAATACCATGGGTTACATGTTTATAACTCATCAAAGTTCCACCAACTTACGTATATATAACATAGTTACATATACATAACTCAAGTCCATCAATTTTTTTAGTTCAGCGTATTTTTTTGTACTAGTTTTGTGTTATAGTTACATATACGTAATCCACAACCGTTGTATATACAAAATGTATCAATATGGTTTAGTTTGATAGATGATTTTTAATTTGATTTGATTCTATTTACATATATCTAAGCAAGTTACTTATGTGTTTACATATACGTAATAATATTTACAAATGGTTGCATCAGTTTACTATTGGAGTATTTGAAAAAAAAACAATGAAGATGAAGACAATTGTTGAATGAATATGAAGATGATAAATATAAAGTCAACTATTGGTTTTTTTGTAATGTAATTTATGAGAGATGAGAGAGAAGAGTGAATATAGGAATTTAAATGGTGGTTTTCAATTATTTTTTTGTTCCAAATTTGCCCTTATATCATTAGTATAAGCATCTTTAATATTAAATTATTTACTAAAATACCATTATGTATATCAACCACTGATCAAATAGATCAATGGTTTAAATTTGGTTTTCTTGGTTTTTTAATAAATTATGGTTTTCTTAGGAACCCTCCCCTATATATATATATATATATATATATATATATATATATATATATATTGACAAAGTTTTTTCGCCCAAATTCAGTTTTAAATGGTTATTACTTATACTAAACTACACACACTAAAGGCAAGTATACCTGTCGTGTGGTAATATAGTGTCGGTAAGAACCGAGTATCAATCCATGGACACACTAAGTCTACTCAACAACCCTTATAATTAACTGTCATTTTGAAATCTCTAACTTGATTAGGAATTAAAGGCGTCCATGATCTTGAAGTTTGGATGGCATAGACCTCGACAAAACGACACTCACATTAGTAGTTAAGTCCAATTTCTTAGGAAACTTGTGAGGTCGTTTTGGGGTACACATTTCTTTCAAATATTTGAAGTATGGAGAATCTATTTAATAGCATCTAATAATAGGGTATTCACTTTGACTTGTTTAAAAACATCCCTCATCTCTTCTTGATCTAGCCCTTTTTGTTAATGGATTACATTTTTACAGATCAATTAAAGATTTAGGATAAGGAATGGTATTAACCTCCATATTTTTATCCTTATTCTATTCAAATCATCTTTTAAAATCGATTTAACTACTTCTTGAAAATATACCTTTTTTGTTTGTTTAGGTAAAGTAGGTTTCTTTTCATAGTCATTATCAACATTCTTATCAACATTATACACCACACCATCTACAAATGGTGGTGAAGGGACGACCTTGTTCTTTAGAATCTTACCATTATGAAGAAAACTTACTTGGTTAATCTAGATTTTCCTTCCATTCTTCATGCTGGTTCCTTAATGTTGAGGATTCATACCGGTATCACCCAGCAATTTTCTTTGATTCCTCCTAATCTGAGCCATCTCTTCAGCAAGTAAACCCACTTGCATCACTTGCTTTACCCATGGAATAATATTCATCCAAGAAAGCTTGTTGCATTTCTTTCCATGTATGGATGATGTTGTCCGGTAAAATGAGAAGCCATTGCTTTGCTTTATCCTTCAAGGTAAATTGGAACTACCTTAGTTTGACTTCATTTTGAGTGAAGTGCTTAAGGGGTTGCCGTGCATTCCACGTGGACTGATTGTTTATCCAATTGTTGTTGTCCCCCTCATATGCATTTTTTCCGTTCGGGTTGCTATCCCATTCACCGTACCCATAAACATAATTATCATCATCATTGTTATCCCACTCATCTTCATAATCCTCATCACCCATATGAACACTTTGCGTACTCACATGATCGTCATAACTTCCACTTCCACCATGATTCAGATTATGTGGTCCTCTTCAGTTTTGCATTGGGATAACATTGTAGTTATCATGAACTTGGAAACAATGTTGGTTTTAATAGCAATTTCCATTACCAGGATTTTTTGGTTGGTTTTAGTTCAAGGATTGGTTTTGGTTATTTGGAAGAGGATTTTGATTATGGGGTGGCGGTTGGTTTTGTGGTTGTTAAGCAGGAGTCGGTTGATAGTTTTGATTCTCCATATGAGTAGAATATGATGAACTGTTGGTTGCTGGATCAATCGCTTGTGCAACAGACATTGTTTGTATGCCTGATCGATGATAAATACAGTTAAGTCTTGCTAATTTCTCTACTTCTGGATCTAACACTAATGATGATTTCTTGTTTGAGTTTGCATTATACATGCAATCCTATCACGTACACATTTAGAACACACCCAACATAACAAGAGAAAAACGAGAAGTAAAGCAAAAACACTTAAACAAAACTAAAAACGAATAAACTAACAAAGCACAAATGAAACAAAACTAAAAACGAATAAACTAATAAAATACAAGCGAACCATTTTTTTTTGTAACGGTAATAAAATTTGATTGATGGCAAGCTAACTCGATTAATAGAACTATAGTTCTAATTATGTTGATCTAATCAAGCTAACTCGATTAAGAACACAAATAAGAGGTTAATTCACTAGTTACCAATCTAATTCTAAACACCCAATCACATATCAAGAGTCACCAATGTAAGAAAACACATAACTGATAACTTCGTAATTGAATTTAGCAATCAAATCATTTTACTTACATACAATAAAACTCAAAGATCTTGATAATCAGCAGATTACAAAACCTATTTCAAAGTATAGTAGAACATAAGATTATCATATGCAATTTACTAACCATACATCTTAGGATGAATACAGATGATTTAGCCTTACATCTTCATTAACAATACTTTAATCCAAAATCCAAACATTATGATCTTTAATTGGATGGTGATTAGAAGCTCTCTAATGGTGAACTTCCATCCAAATTTTCATTCTTGGGGCTACATGGACGTCTCCTCTTGAAACCCTAATGTTTGGCCTTTAATAGGTTCTCAAAATTCAAGTTAATTCATAAAAAAACCTTGTTATTGTTTAACTATTTAGAGTCACTGGTTATGACTCACCAATAAAGTCGTTGTTGACATGTTTTAGCTTGTGATGCATGAGCTAGAGGTGCTAGGAGGCACTAGCTAGGTCGAGGAGACTTAACGGTTTATGATGAACAAGATCTTCACATTGAAGATAGTGATTGGATTAAGACTGCATGGTCGGTGTATTCTTATGATTCTTGTAATTTTGAACATGATGAATGAGGGATTTAACGTAACATGATGATAAGTTTAGTAGTCAGCTTAAGGTTTTGATGGATCTTGAATGATGGTCATTTCGTTGTTTCTTATGATTCTTGTAATTTTGAACATGATGAATGCATGGATTTATGTAACAATGATAAGTTTTAGTTCAGCTTAAGGTTTTGTGGTCTTGAATGAAAAACATTTCGTTGTTTATTATTGTTATAGTGTGATACAGCTGTTCCTACTCGCGGATCAGGGTGTGACACATCACATACGGTCTTATGCGCCATAAGCAATAGTGGGTTGGCCGTGAGCTACGGGTCCTACCAAAATTCTCTATTTTCTTTCTTTTTCAATCCCTCTTCAGTTCTATGCATTCCGATCCCCACAAAGCTACTAAATAGCATCGCTTACGCTCTAATGACCTACATTTGAAATATGTAACAAAGTGAATGTGCTTGGTATCAAAATAAAACTAAAAATATAGTTTTTAACATTCAACCACTCACAATACCCCAAAACATCATTCCACGCATTGAACCTAAAGAAGTGTCTATCTAATTAGACATTAAGAACTCCACCGAAGGGATCTAGAGCGCTTGAATTTTGTAGAAAATAGATCAAAATTGTTAAAATACATGAAAGAAAGATTGAAACGGAAATAAGTTCCAATCATTAAAGTAAAATGGAATGTGAAGAAGGGTCCGAAAATTACATGGTAACCAAAGGATACCATGAAAAAAATACCTTCAACTATTAGCGAATTAAGACGATTCTAGGGATGGAATCCTTTTTGGGGGGGGGGGGAGTGACCCCTCGGCCCTATAGGCAAGTCGACGTGCAGATAATGGAATTGAAAAAGCAAACGACATGATTAAAAGGAAATTATCAGGGAAAATGAAGCTGATGAGCCATTGCTCATCGCTATGGGTTACTAAGGTTAACCATACTTTCCTCCAAGAAAAGGAGTTGAATTCTAGAAAGGTGTGCCATTACGAACCATGAGGGTAATGGATGACGGTCCGCCATAGAAGCTGCGTACCATCCAAAATGAGCATAATGGTCCCCGGGGAATATTACTTTTAAATATGTAAATATTTCATTTTGAAGATGCAAATATTCATTTTATAAATCAGTAGCGGATCGCCAATCTTAAATTAATGGTCTCCCAAGCTACCCTAAATGTCAAAATCAAGATACAACCCAAAAAATCTTGAATTTTGCTCTCTAAAAACAACCCACACTCTCTCTAAGAGCCGTATCGGTTTGAAGGCTTATTTGGATTATGGGAGCTTGTGTTTGCTCTAGTTGTCATTGTTTAGCTTGGTTTGACACCTGGGAACTCTCGTTTCATTGGTAAGCCTTATTCTCTTGTAAATACGAGTTATGACTACAAATGAACAAACTTGTGAAGTGAAAAACTCATTTCTATAGTAGGTCACTTTGTGGAGGTCGTGAATATGTTGCAAGTCACGTTACACTTCGAATTTAATGTGGTAAGATCCCAAACCCAGACATTATATATCTTGACTTGGGTTTTTGGAAAGAACCAAACCGTTGACTAGTTGTTAGAATCCAAATTATTGTTATGATAAAGAAGTGACTACGTCTTGATAGACGGATTGGTCACGGGACAGAGTTTGGATATAGTATGAAACAAATAAAATATTATAGTATCATAACCTTGTGATTGACATGGAAAATAATCACAAAAAAGTTTTTGTGATATGGCAAGAAAAGTCCATCTGATCACTATATTGGGCATGTGCGTGAACCCTAGTTCTTCGACGCATGTTCGTCTTGAGCTGTGATGGAAAATGACGACTAGGATTCATGGATTCTCTAGGCTGAGGTCATTGACATCACTTTGGCTGGTCACATGAATTAACTCGAGTGGGGAATCTTAAGTCGTTATACATTCAAAGTAATAACAACTTGACGTGTATGTCTGTGTGTTATAGGGTTACAGAATGCTCGCTGACCACTGTTTGGACACTTATTGGAAAGCTTATCGCTGTGAGTCTAACTAACTCCTTTTCTTAAATGTTATGGGGCTGTATTTGAGCTGATTAAATGATTTGATGAAATTTTTAAATGTGTGTGGTGAAGTAAATTAATTTAGAGATCTAGGCAGCAACCATGGTTTTAGGTATGTCCAGACTGATGGTGGGCACTAGGCACGGGAAATTATTAAGGTAAAGAGAGGATTACTAGAGTTGATGTCTAGCTCTAACCTTAGTGCATATGTGTGCTTAGTAGGATTCGATCTAAGTACAGTGGCCACACTTTTTGGTTAGATACTTAATTTGAATTGAGACTATAGATAAGATTTGATTGGTTTAAGGCCATAACGGAGACTATAGATAGGATTTGACAGGTTCAAGGCGAGAACGAATACTCTGGATAGAACTAGGGGATAATGATTGTGTATGGCCATAGCAGTGACTAGGGCTAGTCTGAGGCCAAAACAGATGTTGTGGATAGGGTCGAGCTGGATTGATAGCGTGGGATTTGATCGGTCGTTGTGCCTTTAATATACCCTCATATTGGTTATATAATAAAACCTGAAGTGGCACATATGTAATCAAAACTAATGCTCGTTACAGTGACTCTAGTATAGATTTGATTTGTTGATATTTACTTGCACATTTGTCATGATGACTAAGTGTTGGTTATGAATCACCAACAATGTTGTTGTTAACATGTTTTATTTCATGATGCAGGTTCAGAGGTGCCAAGAGGCACTAGCTAGGTCTAGGAGACATAGAAGTTTAAAAAAAATTGCCGTAAAAGATAGAGATTAAGTTAAATCTACCTAGGGCAGTGCATTTGATTTATGATTTGTGATTTGAACATAATGGATGAGTGGTTTGTGTAAACTATGTTAACATTTTAATTAAGTCTAGTTTTATGGTATTGGATGTAAAGTCTTCCACTATATTATGTTACGTGTCTCATAGAACAAGTAATACTCGTGGATTGGGGTGTGACAAACGTGTTTTCGATTCTAACACACATATAATCACACCTCTCATAATAAAATCACTCCACTCAAATTATAACTAGACTAATTATGATATACTAGTATATTTCTCGCACTTAAACCTCTTATGCACTTCATTATCATAAGCTTGCATACCAATCATATCTATACCAACTACACACTTACAATGCATGGATCATGAGGACTTTCTTGGGTTGTAATGTTTAGGTTTAGGGTATGCTAGGGAATTTTAAAGTGGCTAAGGTGGTGAAAAAACATTGTAGTTAAACTAAATCAAACTACATAACTATTATCTAAAAAATGTCATTTTAACCTAAACATACTACAATAAGTTCTATCTCTTCATATGTTTATACTCTGATCTTTTGTCCTCATACGAAGTTATTTTTTCTTTTCTCTCTTTAATGTAATAAATTTCAAAACTAAAACTACAAAAAAATACTTACACTTTCTAAAATGCATACCACCACACAAGTCAAAACAAAGGCTAAAGGCAAAAGGGTTTTAAACAAATGAAACTTGGGGTTCAAAAGGGCGTCTATGAAAATTTGTTAGGGCAAGGATTATACTAATGCCTCGTTTGTGTCCATACAAATAACATTTTATGGTCTGAACATGCATTACATATGCAAGTTCTAACAACAAATAATATATGCAAATACATAAATCTAAACTGCCTAAGATGGCTCAAGATCTTGAGAAACTGGGTGGATAGGTTAATGATGTGATATATGCATAAAACTATCTTTAAACAACTTTCTTTGGAAAAACGTAAATAAGCCGCTTAAAAATTTTGTTTGTGACCAAGGGTCTGTACATGTGTACAAGCAAGAAAGAGGGTGAGAGGATTTTCAAGCTCCACTTGGCCACCAATGTCAATTTATCTTCCACAAAAAGTATTGACATGCTGCTTGTCTGGTAGTAGTGCCATCATCAAGCAGATTATTTTTTTAGATTCCATATTAAGTTTTTTTTATTTTGTAAATTTTGTTTCAAAAATAAAAAAATAATTTTAGAGTTATTAAAAAATGATCCTTGAGTTAAATTATATATAATTACATAAATATGGCATTTGATTATAAAAGATTTTTTTTAATCATTTCACATTAAATAAGAGAAGTCATAATGAAAATTAACCTAAATACCTGAATTGATTATAAAATTAAAAATCCAACAGTTACTTTTACCAAAGCATATAAGCATCTATGTAAGTTAATTTTATAAAATTACATATATGTCACTGTAATATGCTTATTTTTAACTACGTTTCACAGTAAAATTCAACTTGCAGGTCCGCATCTACTTTTCGATGTTAGTTTCTTACACGGTCTTACGCCCATGCACCTCATAGATTCCTGATAATGTTTCGACATTAGTATTTCTCATGGTCTTACGCCCCTGCCCCTCAACACGCAAGTTCGTGATAAAGTTTTGACGTTAGTTGTTTCATGATTTTACGCACCTGTGTAACATAGATGTGTTAATATACTAGTTAAGCCTCTAGCACTCGTCCTATTTTTTCTGGGTGATGCATCAGCACACGTCTATAAGCTTTTTTTATTTTCTCCGGCATTTCCTATTTTGCAGGGTGTTGTTCTAGTTTTTTCTTGTTTCCCATTTGTTCATATTGATTTATTTTTTTAAGTGAGTATTATATTTCATATTTTATAATTATATATATATATATATATATATTATTAAAACTGTATGTCGATACATATAGTTTAGTTTAGGGCTTCATACATTGGCCACTAAATTTTGATTATTTGTAAAAAGATTCTTATCATACTTTCTTTTCATAACCATGTAGAAAGTGAGAGAGAGAGAAGAGTGCGGGCAACCACCACGAAGTGGGCATGGTGGTTCTTGGTGGAGGTGCATAGGTGCTAACCACGAGAAAGAATGAAGATGCGGAGAGATGAATGTCTAGTGAAAGCAAATCAACGATGAAAACGACGAGTAATGACTAGATTCGTCAAGATTATGAGTGGCCAGTTGTGGTCGAAACCTTCATCTTGCTATGTTGGAAACATCCAAGTGGTTGCAGGGGACGATGATGGCGATGGCTAAGCTCGAGGATGGTAAGAGATGGTCATCGGAGAACATATCATCGATGATATCGGTGAGTGATTATCATTGGTTGTGTGTTGCGGTTGTCTTCCATTGGAGAAAAAGAAGATGATGAGTTAGGATTTTTGCTTTATGGGAAAGAGTGAAGGTGCTTGACATTTAACATTATTCTTAAATTTGAATATCTTGAACAATTAAAAAACATATATGCTTTCTGACTCTTATATTTCAAATAAATTAAAATAAAACTATAAAAGCATGAATGCAAGATTTCAGTTAAGTACTGGTATCACTTATAAATGTATTTATTGTAATAATTATTAAACATTTATTTAGAAAAATATTTTTTAGAAATATTTTTTGTGATTAAGTTCTAATGTAAAACAAACTGCTATTTACTTTATAAAAGTTGATACGTATGTTTTTCTACAACTGTCGGTTGGCATATCTCCTAGTTTGTGTATATATATAACTAAACTATATTTTTATTTAATTATTGGTCGATATATAAAGTCAATATACTCTTTTGTTTAACATTGTTATGGCACTTTGATACTCAAAATATATTGATTTCTTACTATTTTGTGCTAATATGGTTTCCACGACACTTTAAGAAGACCCGGTGGCAATGCACGGGAGTTCAATTCTAGTTAAATTTAACAAATATATAGACAAATAGTAATAAAAAAATTACTAGAAAAAAAAAATACAAGACAACATTTTATCAATAAAATAAAACTAAAGGTTCATTTGGTTCGATTGATACAAATATTCTAAATACTCAATAAGATACGCTCGAAGGTTATCGTGGATTGTGCGTGATCGTAAATGTGAAATTATATCATGTTCTACCAATTAATTGTTTGGAGAGCTTCTATGTATTTTGGATATATCGTCAAATTGTCACTCAAAATCATATTGCGTAAGATAATACATGTATACATGATTTTTTTAATTTTTCGTGGATGTAGTTGTTATGCGAGTTATTAAAGTATATGGCATTTACGTTGTTGGACCCCAAAACTTGTTCAATATCCTTTTTTGTCAGCGTAGTCAAAAATTAAAATTTCCACCTCCGAAGTTGACAAGCTGTAAATTTGAAAATCCAACGGATTCATATTGTTTTGAACAATAAATAATTTAGCGAGATAAAGAAGAGAAAAAAATAATGTGTTAAAACAATAAGCTTGAGTGGTATTTATACAGTTATTTGTTGTTTATTAATATGTAAGGGGTTGAGCGTTGGCAACAATCACAAGGAAAAAGAAGGAGGCGGTGGTAAGTTTCCACGAGAATAGTGGGGTTTTGGGTGTCATTGGGTTGGAGGGTAGTATTCCCACACTGGGCCGGGCTTTCCCATCAATCTCACACCGTGTCTAGGCCTGTAAACGAACCAAACGTTAATTAACTGTTCGTGAACTGTTCGGCGGGAAGTTCGTTTATGTTCGTTTATTTAGGAAATGAACGAACATGAACAAAAAAATTGTGTTCGTTTAATTAAACGAACAAACATGAACACATGCTTTGTTCGTTCATTTACGTTCATGAACGTTCGTTTATGTTCGTTCATATATGTCCGTTTATTTATGTTCGTTTATGTTTGTTCATTTATGTTCGTTTATTTATATATATCAATATATTAATAAAAGAGTATTGTGTGTTAATATTTGAAACATAAGTCTATAAAGTTATACTAGAAACTCCTAAGTTTAGTGAGTTTCAATTTCCACTAATACACCAAAAATCCAAAATGGTAATTTAAAATTTTTTTTTGTTCAGTTTTGTTTGTTTATTATGGTTCATTTATGTTTGCTTATTATTGTTCATTTGTGTTCGTTTATGTTCGTGAAGTGTTCATTTAGCATATTAACGAACAAACATGAACGAACACGAACATTTTTATTTTCTTAATAAACGAACATGAACACAAAACCGTGTTCGATAATGTGTTCGTGTTCGTGTTCGAGTTCGATAAAAGCTAAATGAACAAACACGAACATGCTGATGTTCGTGTTCGTTCGGTTCATTCACATGCCTAACCGTGTCCCCTTTGACACTATCTCATAAAGAGAGATGATTGAGATGTTGAAATCTGATTGGGTGAATGACGAAACAAAAGAAAACACGGTATTACCTTTTCCTTGGTTTAGAAGATCTGAAGATGGATCACCATCCCCAATTCTTCCTTCCTAGAAGCTTCCGCCCTGTGATTCCATCTGAATAAATAAAAACCCTCATCAATCCAATCTTCTTCTAAACAACAATTACAACGTCTTATGGACCATCTCTTTGATTTTGATCTTGATTTTGATAGTTCCTCATTTACTAATCCAACTTGTTCGCCGTCTCCGATATTGTCGGTGGAAGAAATTGAGCAGTTGCTGTTTAAAGATGACGACGATGAAGCTCCAACCGGAGACGACGAAGGTTTTCTTCATGATATTTTGCTTGATTCGCCTTTAAAATCCGGTGAAGTTGTCGATTCGGCTGCTGTGGAAGAAATACGAAACTCCGATCATGATCCGCTCGCAAAGAAGAGGAAAAGGTATCCTTAATAATCTGTTAGATTTGGTTCAGATTCAATTGCAAATTGATCAAAGAAAACAGGGAACAAATGAAATAGTCGGCTGTAATCTTTATTTCGATGAAATGCTAAAAAGCTTATGATACCATATCCTTGCGTGCCCTGGACATACCTCAAGACTTGCTTGATTGCTGCATAGTGACTTTTCTTTGGAGATTGCATAAATCTACTCAAAGTACCAACCGAGTAGCTGAGATCTGGTCGAGTATGAATTAAATTCCGAAGACACCCAATCAATCTTCTATACTTGGTTGCATCAGCAACCTCACCATCTTCATCTTTTGTAAGTTGCAATTTTGGTGCCATGGGAACGGTTGTAGCATTGCATGCCGACATCCCCGCCATTTCAAGTATTTTCTTCGCATAGGCCTCCTGCTTTATTTGAATTCCCTTCTCGGTTTGCTCAACTTCTATACCAAGATAATATGACAGTTTTCCCATGTAGCTCATGTCGAACACTCTCTTCATCCTTTCTTTAAATTCATAGATTTTACCTTCGTTTGATCCGGTCACAATCAAGTCATCAACATACACTCCTACAAGAAGAATTGGCCCAGTTTCATGTAGCTTGTACACAGCTTGTTCATGCACACATTTGTTGAACCCAAGCTCCTTAAGAACCTTATCTAGCCGTGCATTCTAGGCTCTCGGAGCCTGCCTTAAACCCGATTACCTTATGACCCGGAGTAATCGTGTTAAAGACCATGTGTTGTTTCGTGTAATTGAATCAATCTCGGTCTTCATAACCTTCACCCAGTCTTCATTTGTTGCTGCTTCATCATACGACAATGGTTCGTCATCAACCAGCATCAATTCTTGATTCTTTTAATACAAGTTTCGAATTTCTTCATCATTCATCGCTGTAGTTTTTCTATATATTTCTCCAATTGAGTGAAACCCTTGAGATGGTGTATCATCAAACGACACTGTGGTACTTGTTGGTCTGCTCAACTCATGTTGCAAACTATTTTCTTGTGGACTTTCTCCCTGTTTGCGACCTGTAGCATGAGACAAAGTTGTTTGACAAACATTATAAATTGGTGTACCTGGGCTTGCAGACTCATCTTCAATTTGAGATGGTCCACTAGGACCTGGGCTGTTGTTCTGTAGATTAGTCCATTTTGTCAGAGGCCTTTCTACATTAGGCTCACTCCAAGCCCATTTCTTTACTTCAATGAAATCGACATTTCTTGCAACAACCACCTTGTTGCCTTTTGGATTTAGCATTCTATATCCCTTTGATTCTTCTTGAACTCCTAAATGAATCATAGCCAGCCCCCTGTCATCAAGTTTGCTTATGAGCCTTCATCTGCTTCACATATCCAACGCAACCAAAGACCCTCAAATGATTGAGGTTTGGTTTGCGGCCCTTCCACAGCTCATACGGCGTTGTTCGTTTAACAGCTTTGATTGCTATTCGGTTGAGTATGTAGACAGAATGTCTTACAGCCTCCCCCCATAGTACTTCTGGTACGTCCATCGACTTTAACATCGAACGTGTCATCTCTACTATTGTTCAGTTTCGTCTCTCCACTACCCCATTCTGTTGGGGGGTATATGGAGCTGTTAGTTGTCTCTTTATTCCTTCTTTTCTACAATAATCGTTGAAAGCTTGTGAATTGAACTCCCCTCCTCAATCGGTTTGTAACATCTTAATCTTGTGTTTACTTTCCTTTTCAACTTGTGCTTTAAAGATCATGAACTTTTGGAAAGCTTGATCCTTCGTGTCAATTAGATACACCCACATATATCTAGTATAATCATCAACAAGTAAGAGGAAATACTGGTTACCTCCCACTGTTTGTGGTGTTATTGGCCCGCACAAATCTGCATGGACCAGTCCTAATGGTTCACTAGCCCTTCATTGAGTTTCCTTTGGAAATGATTTGCTTGTTTGTTTAGCTACCACACACCCTTCACAAACTTGTGCTTTGGAAATGATTTGCTTGTTTGTTTAGCTACCACACACCCTTCACAAACTTGTGTTGGTTGAGATATTCTTGGCATTCCAATCACCAAGTCATTTATAGCCATGGACTCCAGTATAGAGAAATTGGCATGAGCCATTCTTGAATGCCAAATCCACGCTTCATCTTCCATGTGTGCTGCTAAACAAACTGACCTTGCAACCTTCAAGCTAATTTTGTACAACCTGTTGGTCGATCTTTGAATTTTCATGATGACTCTTTTATGATTATCATACAACTTTAGCATGTTGTCATGCATGATGATATCATAACCTCCTTCCGTTAGTTGCTCTAGACTAAGAATGTTACTTGTGTGGGCAGGGATGTAATACACATCTGGAATGAGTATGTGTTCCCCGATCTTGCTTTCAAACACCAATGGCCCTTTCCTTCAATCTGTACCTTGGACACCAATGGCCCTTTCCTTCAATCTGTACCTTGGACCCGTCCCTAAAACGAACAAAACCAGTTATATTGCAATCTAATTCAGCGAATGATTCTTTCATACCTGTCATATGATTACTCGCACCGTTATTCACGTACCAAACATCCTTGTTGTCACCAGTTCTTGGGAACGTCCAATCTTCATTCAATAGTACCATCGAGGGTGTGTCAACACCATGAACACTCAAATAAAGGGCGGGTTCTTCTTCGTTGGCTTGTGTTAAATTAGCTTCCTCCTTTTTCTCTTTCGGTTCCTTGCATTCAGAGGCATAATGGCCAAATTCATGGCAATTAAAGCACTCTATATGTCGTTTATCTTTTTTTCTTGACCCGTTTCTTTGATCTTGGTTTCCTGTGTGTCCACCACGGCTAGCCCTGCCACGACCACGTCCCCGAAAACAGCTGCGACCACCCCTGTCTGCCTTGCCTCGCCCGCCAGAACTTTGATGGCTTTTACCTTGCACCTTTGAACTCGTTTGACCATCAACTTTCGTGAACAACAAGCTGCTCTCACTCGGTTGCTTGGCTTGGCGGAGCCTTAGTCTATCTTCATATGCCTTTAAATGTGCTATTGCTTCCTCAAACGCCATCGTCTCAATGCTAGAACTTTGTTCAATTGATGCTACCAGATTGATGAACTTTTCTGGCATGGTGTCGAACAATTTACGGACCAGCTCCTCATCCTCTAGTGTAGCCCCTACAGAATTGTATTTCGAGACCATACCTGATAGTTTACCAGCATAATCATCTATAGTTTCGTTATCCTTCATCTGCAGCCCCTCAAACTCACTCTTCAGGATTTGCAACCGAGCCTTCTGGACTCTTTCAGCCCCAATATATCGAGATTTCAGTGAATCCCAGACCTCCTTAGCGATCTTCTTCTTCGCAGCCTGTGACAAGATTTCTTCTGGGATAGATTGAAATATAAAAGCACGAGCCTGCTTGCTTTTCTTTTCGTCTACAACCACTTGGGTTGGTGGCTCGATAGCATCCCACAACCCGTGAGCATCCATAATTGCTTCCATCTTTATCGACCAGGTATTATAGTTTGTAGGGGTGAGAATCGGACACTGAAACGAAACTGAATTCTCTTTGGAGGAGTTCGGATTTGTAACGATCGACATGGTTTTGAATCGAAAGAGTTTTGGCATATACTGAATCAAAGCCTGCTGCTCTGATACCAAATGTTAGATTTGGTTCAGATCCAATTGCAAATTGATCAAAGAAAACAGGGCACAAATGAAATAGTCGGTTGTAATCTTTATTTCAATGAAATGCTAAAAAGCTTATGATACCGATTACAGAGGATTTCGACTAATTGGAATTGATAAAACTAATGACTACTAGCAGCTTAAATAATAAATTAAAACAACTAACTTCCACTAAACCAGGTCTTCCTTCAATCTCAGTCAAATCAACTCCGCAATGTTCACATGCTGCAACGTCTCTTTCTTGATGAGTTAGACAACACTAGACCAACACTAATCTAGTTTGTTTTTATTGGGGGCATGCTATGACAAAATACCTAGCCTAGCTAGGTGTTAATGTTTTAATTCCAACACTTTGCTTTCACCTCAACCTTACCCAATGGTGGAAGTGTTTGTCGATGAGAGTAAGAAGATGGTTCTGTTTGATGGATGCTTGCTTGGCTTTATATATTAAATTAAATGAAATGTTTTTTTTTTTCTTTTGTGTTTGTGAGGCAATTGAGGAATAGAGATGCAGCTGTAAGATCAAGAGAGAGGAAAAAGATGCATGTGAAAGATCTGGAGATGAAAAGCAGGTACTATGAAGGGGAGTGCAGGAGATTGGGGTCCTTACTCCAGTGGTATATGGCCGAGAACCAAGCCCTACGCTTTACATTGCACGCTACTAGTACTAGCGCTAATGCTTCCATGACCAAGCAGGAGTCTGCTGTGCTCTTGTTGGGTATGCATCTTTTTTTCCTTTTTCTTTTTGGCAACTGTTGTCAACATTTATCTATCTATTTATTTATTTATTTATTTGTTTATTTATTTGTGTTTGGTGCAGAATCCCTGCTGTTGGGTTCCCTGCTATGGTTAATGGTTGTCCTTCCCTACCTTGTACTATTACTAGTACTAACACCGCACCTCCAGTCTCAAATGGAAAGCGTACTACTAGTAGTAGAAGAAGAAAAACATCTACCAAGTCTGGCTCCAACGAAGGGACCAAGTGAAACCACCCGTTTGGTTGGCAAACGATTCAAGGCCTCCCGCGCAAGGATGAGGCAAGTTGTAAGAGCGAGGTTTTTTCATTTATTTTCCTTATCCTATTTGGACTTGGTGATAAATAACAGAATAGGCTCTGTCTTTTAACTTTCTGCTTTATCCTATTTTATTTTCTTCTTTGTGGATCGCCTGCCTTGGCTGCTGGTTATGTTTAGTAATTTCTCTTTGTTTCTTCAATGATTCTGCCTCGTAAAGGTTGGCTCAACTTTTGAATTATGAAATTTATGCTTGTCAAGTTGATTTTGCATGTGTCATGCTGAATATGGGCTGTGGATGTGTTAAAAAACATATGTAGATGTAGTGCTATAGTAATTAAAATGAATGAGAAAACAGAAATCTTGTACCTCGAGCCAAAAAGAAAGTTTCACCTTTTCTTTGAGCAATAATTGAACAACAAAAGTAGTGTCAGCCTTGTTCACAACCGGTAAAAATAACACATAATTTTATAAGCATGTAACTACTTTCCAAATTAATCCAGTAGATGCAACACAACAAGAATCTATAAAATATAACAAAAAAAGGTTTATTTTGTCACTTGTCATTCTCTTAAATTATGTTTTTGACACTTGTCATTATTTTAAACATTATCATTTTATTTTTCCTCCAAAAGAGTATTATAATAATTTAAACACATAACTTAATTTCTCTTTCTCAATAAAAATCAATTGTATTAAATGATATGTTATCTCTCTCATCTATATTTTTTTAAAATCACGTTATATTTTAAAAATAAACTTTATTAAGTAAATTAAAATCATATCTTTTTATTAAATAGAAATAAAAAAAATTATATAATATTAAATTTTTTAAAACACTACACCTTTTTGAAACAAAATATATTAAATTGTTTTTCTTTTAAATTATAAAAATATGAAACTTTCTAAAAGCAGTTTTATTAAAAGAACCAGAATAATTAGAAACCCGAGTTTTTAATAAACAATATTTTTCTAAACAATCAATTTTTTATAAAAAAAATTTAAAACAAATGTTTAAAAATAAAACTATTTAGATAAGAGAGTTAATAAATAGTATAATTGTTTTATTTCTTGAACTATTACGTATATATAATTTTAATCATATATTTTATTAAAATATCGTACTGTAACTCTTCGTATTTATTAGTAACTATAATTCGTTTAATAAATGAGTTTTTAGGCTATCTATTTATCTACATATCTATCTATATATCTATAACAAAAAAAATCTAAAATAATATTTTTCACAATTGTAAGTTTTATCATACTAACTTTCTCATTTCTCTTTATTATTATTAATAATATTGAATACTAATAATATTAATCATACTATTTTCATACTAAAAATTATATAATTAAAAAATTAAAAACTATTTTTTATTAAAAATACTCTTTTTTAAAAACAAAAGTTTTGTAAAATACATAATACAACAAACTTCATTTAAAATAAATACATTTTTCTTAAATCAAAAGATTTAAAACCCATATTTATTATAAAATAAAAGTTTAAGAAAAATATATTATTGTTTATTTACTTAAAGTAGTTATTCATATGCAATTATAATCATATTTTATTTTCAAACATAGTTTAATAATCCGCAAATTTTTATTACTAATTATTTAGTAATTTATTTATTCAACCCGCGTAATACACGAGGTGGTAACCTCGTGTACAATAAATTAAAAAATTGTACATTCTTAAACCTGAGCCGCCAGTCCAATTTGGAACAATGTCAATAAAAAAGACGTCTTTTAAAGTCTGCAATTTGCATAGTTGAAAACTTGACAAACAATCTTAATACAAAAATACACTTTTTGACACACCAATTTGTTCCAATGGGTCATTCCGAAGCTAGGCAGCTAGCAATAAAGTATCTTTGAAAAGAAAGGGAAAAAACATGCTTTCATTTATTAAAAAATCATAAAATTAGTTAAAACCATTATAGATTAGAAGAAACCCTAAAAGGATCTCACATCAAAAAGGACTTGTTTTCAAATTACAAAAATCCTCCAATTGAATGACCATGGGTCACCTAAGTCCAAAGATCAATTTAAAACCCCAATTTCTGTTTTGGTTGATTTAAACTAAATATGTTACGTAGACAATAATAGAGGGGCTAAAATGGTAAAAATGTAATTATAAGAAGTTGGGGGACTTGAATTGTAATTGTCTTAGTTGATAGCTCAACTTGTAATTGTACCTGTATTAGTAACTAACTACCACTAGTTAGTTGGTAATCAATATTAATACGCTCGAGTAATGAAATAGAAGCAACTTGATTGATCGAATTCCTCTGTTCTCTTAGTTATTCTAAATTGATCTTATCAAGTGGTATTAGAGCTGCCGATTCTCGGAAGCTTGAATAGTAATCTCAGCAAAAAAGATGATGACTAAGACATTGGAGCAGAGGATGCAAGAACACGATGCAACCCTGCTTCGACTAGAATTGGCGACGAGGAAGAATTTGACCAAATTGGAAACAATTAGATCCGCAGCGGTAAAGAATTCGTCTTACATGGAAACAGTGAAGGTACAAATGGCAGAGAATCAGATTAAGATGATGAAGATGCTCAAGAACTTGCAATTGCTAAGTAGTAATCAAATGAATTGTCATGAAGGTGTTGGAATGGCGAATGGAACCAGCGAAAAGTTGTTTAATCACTATGGTAGCAACAATCGACTCATGAAGATAGAGTTGTCGAAGTTCAATGGAGTTAATGTTAAAGGATGGCTTTGCAAGGTAGAACACTTCTTCACAATTGGAAGCACCCCCGATAATATGAAGGTACGATATGCTCTTGTTCATTTGGAACATATAGCTTTGTTATGGAATCAATCACGTGGAATTCTGTGGGCGAAGTATTAAGGGAATTTTATGGAGTGAGTATAAAAGCTTCGTCTCTATGAGATTGCTGTAGTAATTGGTTCAAGACGCTATGGGAGCTTTGGCAGGTGCCTTGCAAGAACTTTGTTAAGAACTTCGTAAAGAACGAGTTTTTTTATAATTTTTATAATTTTTTTATTTTTTTATGAAATAGAAAAACAAGAGAAACATTTTCGTCACTTTACTTTTTTTATTTATATGTTATTTTTTTTTTATAAATTTCTTTATTATGTTATTATTATTTACTATTTTTCCCTTTAAATGTTTGCCTCACATTAGTTAATGGAGTTCTCACAAAATAAGTGAGTTCTCATTTGATCCTTCCCACACACATATATATATATATATATATATATATATATATATATATATATATATATATATGTTTATTTTTTATTTTTTTAATTAAATAGGTTAAAAGACCAAACAACACTCATGTGCAAAACACATGATCTGACTTAACAAACAAATTTAACTTCTGTTAGAGGAAAGGACAAAAAATACAAGCTTTTTTAAACGTAAAAGATATTTATAGTAATTTCTTTAGTTTAAGGATGAAAACTGAAATTTATTACAAACTTAAAGTACGAAATGTAATTTACTTTTATGTTATACCTGATTTCAGATTTAGTTTTTTATCTTTGAAAATTACATCTAACATCCTTTGTCTTCAATGTTTATAACATTTATGGTTCTTTAAACTAATATGGGTTAATTTTTCTTGTTAAATATAGTCAAATGCAAATCACATGAGGTCATTTTTCTAAAATCCATCTTCTCACTTCCATAATTGTTTTTTTTTTATTTAACCGACTAGGTTGACTACGTAATATTTTATGCTATTATAATTGTTTTCTTGAATCTTTTTTTAAATGTTTTCTTATATTGAAAAGTTCGTATTCTTTCATCAATTTTTTTAATTCCTTTATATAGAACATGTTTTCTTGTATAGAAAAGCGTTTATAATGAAATTAAATGGTTTATTTTATTTTTTAAAAAATAGTTTATATTTTAAAATGTGATCTGTTTGGTGAGAAAATAATATTTTCTTACAACCTTTTCAAGCGATTGTCATGAGTGGTGTATATGAGTCTAGTCGAGCCTGAGCTAGTGTAGGCTCGAGCTCGGCTCGTTTTGAGCTAGGAGCGTTCATGCTCAAGCTCGGCTTGTTTAGAGTTTTATTTCTATTAGCGTAGACTTGTGGTTAGTAATTGAGGATTACATTTATTGTTCGTAAAAAAATAAAATAAACCATTAACTTTTTTTATTTCATTGCGATATTTGTTTAACATTTTAAAAAAATGCAATTCTCAATTAAAATCTATTTTCTTATTAATTACATCTTTAATATTTTCTAAAAAATGTTTTCAATATCTATCTATATATATATATATATATATATGTATGTATGAGAGGAGAACTCCACAGTTAAGCGTGCTCAGGTGGGAGCAATCCAGCGACGATGACCTTCTTGGGAAGTTTTCATCTGGGCAACCAAAAGCAAATCCATGAGCTCCTCGTGGGCAAAGCGGACAATATTGGTGGTATGAGAGGCCGAGTGTTACAGAATGGTATCAGAGCCACTCCTGTGCCCGTCGCGATGGTGGGACAAACGTCACCGGGGATGGTGAGGGTGTTCTCGGGCTCATCGAAGACTATGAGTCCAAAGGGGGGGGGTGATTGTGACACCCTGCATATATCCCACATCGGTCGTGGACAGGAGAGATTCCTGGTTCATAAGTAATGTCTGGTCTCTAATATCACCAACGTGTTTTGGGCGTATTGGCTGTGGAAGAGGAGAACTCCACAGTTAAGCGTGCTCAAATGGGAGCAATCCAGTGATGGGTGACCTCCCTGGGAAGTTTTCACCTTGGCAACCAAAAGCAAATCCGTGAGCTCCTCGTGGGCAAAGCGGACAATATTGGTGGTACGAGAGGCCGGGTGTTACAGAAATATATATATATATATATATATATATATATATATATATATATATATATATATATATATATATATATATATATATATAGGAGAGGGTTCAAATGAGAACTCATTTTGTGAGAACTCTAGGAATCAATGTGAGCTATACATTTTTAAGGGAAAAATGGTAAATAATAATAACATAATAAAAAACTTTATAAAACAAAAAATAACATATAAATAAAAAAAGTAAAATGACGAAAATGTTTCTTTTGGTTCCCTCTTTCATAAAAAATAATAAATTTTTTTTATAAAAAATAAAAAAACTCGTTATTTATGAACGTCATTTTACACATATGTAATACCTAAAAATACAAATGCGTAAAATAGAATTTACACATGTGTAATGACTAATTTACACATGTGTAAATGATGGAAGAACGATTTTTTTTGAAAAAATATATCAATATGGTATGCGTTGAAATTATAAAAAATAATACTGAAATTAATTGTGCAATTTTTTTGAAAAAAATAATATCATAAAAAAAGTTATAAACATTTTAAAAAAATGGATTTGGTATATGACTTAATTGTGTGACTTAATTGTGTGTCTCATATTGGTTCCTAGAGTTCTCACAAAAAAAAACGGTTCTCAAGATAACCCTATCCTCTATATATATATATAGGGGATGGTTAAAATGTAAACCAAGAGAAATTACGTAAACCAATAAATCAAAGGTGGAGATTTGGTTTATTGGTTTACACAATTTCTCTTGTTTTTCATTTGAACCCAATCATATATATATATATATATATATATATATATATATATATATATATATATATATATATATATATAGGGGAAGGATCAAATGAGAACTTTTTTCTTTTGCGAGAACTCTAAGAACCAATGTAAGCCACTAGTTTTCAATGGCAAAATGGTAAATAATATAAACATAATATAAAAAATTAACAAAAAATAAGATGAAAATGAAAAAAATAAATACACAAAAATGTTTCTCTCGTTTCCCTCTTTCATAAAAAAGTTAATTTTTTTTAAAAAAAATAAAAAAAAACTCGTTTTTTTTCGAAATTCATTTGACACATGTGTAAAACTAGATTTACACATGTGTCAAACCAGGATTTACACATGTGTAAATAACAGGTAGGTGATTTTTTTTTAAAAAATATAACAATATGGTAGGCGTTGAAAAGATAAAAAAATACTAAATTTTATGGTGCAATTTTTTTTGAAAAAATAATATCGTGAAAAAAAGTTATGAACGTTTTAAAAAAAAAAGATGAAAATGGCATGTGAGTTGCATGTGACTTAATTGTGTGGCTAAGATTGGTTCCTAGAGTTCCCATAAAATAGGATGGTTCTCAAGATAACCATACCCTATATATATATATATATATATATATATATATATATATATATATATATATATAAGGGATAAAATGAAAACCATTCTTTTAATAGAAAACCAAGAAAACTACTTTCAACCAATCACATTAATATGAATTTATTTTTATTTTATTTTCTATAAAAGGCTTTAAAGTAAATTTTGTTTCCACTATTTTTGGTAGTAGTCATTTTATTAACTCATATTCCGTAATTCACTTTTTAGTTATTTAATTTATTGACTAATTTAGATTTTTTAATCTCCAAATAAAACAACGGTGAAGAAAAAAAATCACATTGATGCTTTTGAGTGAAGAATTCAAAAATAGATTAATTGTTGATTTTTATTAGTTGTGTAGAAATCAAAATAAAATTTATGCAGATGGCAAATAATGCTTAATTGGAATATAACATAAAATCATGCAAAACTATGTATTCTTTTTAAAATTGACGGTTAATTTCTATCATTTTTTCAAGTTTTGGTGTGTTTTTCATCATTCTTACGTATCAAGTAAAATATACATAACTTAGTAACTTTATAAAGTTATAGTATTTTTAATATGTGATTGTTACATATATGTAGCTTTGTAGTTATTATTAAATTTATTGTTATGTTATTTTTTATGGTGAAAAGATTTGATGATTCAATTTGATGGTGAAATTAAAATTTGATTGGGTTACGTATATGTAACACGTTTTGTAATGTACATAACACACTGATACATATACGTAACACCCTATTACTTGTGGAACTAATTGTCATTCATTTATTATATAACACACTAATACATATACGTAACACATTGTTACTTGTTAGAACTAATCGTCATTCATTTATTACATAAATAAAAATTCAGTGTTAGTTTTTAAAATTAAGTTCATGTTGGAAGAATATATAAGAAAGATTGCATATCTTTATTCGATTTATTATAGTGATTTAAATGGTTAGAAAATTTGAGATTTAATTTGACAGTGAAATTAAAGTTTGATTGGGTTACGTATGCGTAACACAATGTTCCATATACGAACGAAGTGTTACATATAGTTATTTCAATCAAAATTCTAGTCATGGTGAAATATTTTGTGAACGTTACATATATGTATGTTTGACCGTAATTAAGGTGGGAGGAGAGAGAAAGAATAACTTAGGAAATTTAATTAATTATACATAACAATTTCCAAATTAATATCTTTCATCTTTCCCACATTACCCTTTAAGCTTTATTAATTGCTCAATATTATAAACATAATAAAAAAACGCCATCAATTAATATCAACCATAGATTAAAGTAATCAAGGGCAATAAAGTGATTTTTTGGTTTTCTCCTAAAACATGGTTTTCTCTTGAAACACCCCCCCCCCCCCACCCCCCATATATATATATATATATATATATATATTATATATATATATATATAAAGAATAAAAAAACGTGTATACTTTTGTTTATAGAAATTGAATTGAATAATATAGATTAAGAAAAGACAAACTTCTATATATAGAAAATGTTTTTTTAAAATAAATCTACGTGAATGTTATAAAAAACTGAGAAAGATTTAGAAAGAACTTTTCTTTAATTACAACATATGCATCGAATGGTTTTATTGTTTTTATTTTATTAAAACTTTGTCTTAACTCTTTTTAAATAATATGATTTAAAAACAAATATTTTTCAAAAACATCTATATTAGTAAATAAGTTTTTCAAAAATCCTGTATTGAATTCGGGGTTGCCCGCATAAATGTTGTCTACATCATGCTTTATGCATTCACTAAAATCAAAATCATAAATTTAAATTAGGGTGAATGGGCACAAGGAAAACATAAAATTAGGGTAAATGTAAATAAGAGAAAGATGAATTTTTTAAAATTGTCCTCATATGATTTACATGTGAGTATGTGATTAGACTTAACCAAAAAAATTTAACCCAACTAGTAAATAACGACCCCGCTCTTCGTGGCGAGTTTCTTTTTCCGTTTTCACAATCTCATAGTCGGAAATTTGCACTCTATAGGTCATAATTATCATCTATCACTCTACAGGTCATAATCATGCCCTTTGTTCTAGTTCAAACCATTACCAACCTAAGAATTAACAACAAAAAGTCATACACCTACGAACTGTAAAAAATACAAAGTCTAATCACAATTGATTTAACAAAAAGTCTTTCAATAAGCATCATATGCATAGAGTGCTCTCAGAATTCTAAAAGAGAAAGTATAGAAAGAATTAAAGGCTATCTGAAAAGTAAGCGAAATTTCTTATTGGCATTTATTTAGCTTGCACTTATCTTCATGGCGGGTTTGTCTTTTCATTATAGCCTTTCAACGAAGCTTATAATCTAATATCAAAAATTTTGGCCGAGGTACCTGAATTTGTGCAAAACCTAAAAGTAAATTACTTGTGTTATATCATGAAGATCAACTTTGGCTAATTAAGCACTATATTTAAAAAAAAAAACTAAAATACCAAGTTAGAGGTATTGTTCCTGTTTGTACCGGAATGCCATATAGACTTTCATCGTCCTCTACCTCTAATTTTTCTTCTTTGTTGCTTCTCATATTCGACATGAAGTGATGAAAGATGTTGTTGGTACCACCTCCCTCTGCCACCTCACTTTCAACATTAGCCGCTTCCATCCCTTCCCACTATCATACCAATGTCTTCAAAGAAGAAAAAACAGTTGGTATAATTTAAAAAGTAAAAGCAAGTGCTGTAATTGTAGTCCCTTTTTTATTTAGAATTCTTCATGTAGAGATTGTAAGTTAATAGCAAGCATTACTGGCCACTAAGAAAGTACCCTGCAAATATCATTTTTGTAGGTAACATATTGAGCAAAAATCCAAAATGAAATGCTCACGAAGAAAACCTAAGCACTCTAGAGAAAAATAAACATTAGCTCTCTGTTAACTTCCCAGGATTGCAACATGAAAGCATGGCGGCAGGCGCCTCTATCGTCTTCTTCACTGATCAGACTACCGTTTCAGTTGCCTCTACCTTTTTTTTTCATTTGTGCATTTGCGAGTAAAAAATTACACAATAAAGCTCTAATAATAATTAAAGTAATATAAAAAATATAAGGTCTCGCAAATTCAATTACAAATTTACAAATACAGTTCTTTACTATTCTGCAAATAAATTTTCAAACAATCTTAACTCAGAACCTTGAAATACAACCACATACAAAATTATGACTACAACAATTAACATAAGTAATATGTATATTGTAAAGAGCAATATCAAAAGGAAAACACTTGATATCAAAACTGAGATATTCATTCGAACATAGTAGCAATTTGAATAAATATATTTCGAAGTACGAAACAGAGATTTTGATCCATAGCCAACAGTGGTCTTAGATCACTTTAAATAGAAAGAACTACTCATCATCATTATGAAGTGAAGATCAAACCAACATAAGTTGATCAGATGGTGGCTTCTACTTTGGTTCAAGATCATTTATTGTTGACAAAAAACTCTAATGCAAATCCATTTGAAGAATCAAGATTCAACAAAAAGCATGTATCAATAGTAAACAAATGAATGCCATTATTGATTATAATAACCTTGGTACTCATTTGAACTCCCCCTTGACTGAATTCTGTCTTTTGATTGCTTCATTTATCTTCTCAATATGCAATTCAATAGGGGCGGCAACGTTTAAAGGAGTCAAAATCGGGAATTGCTGACTATAACCTTGTTCTTACACTTGAACCACCCTCTTGCCTTGCTCCATGCTTCCTCATCAAAACCCTACTACTATATCAACTATCAATTCATATTTCAAAATCTTATCAACATCAACGATCTCTAAAGTGATACGATCCAAACCATTAAATGACACAATTAAAGCATACTAAGATGAATATTATTGTTTAGATATTTTGATATATATATTTCTAGAATCATGTTTGTGCACACTGGGATCGCGGCCCTAATTGACTTTCCGTAGGAGGTGTAAACAGTTAAGCACCTCAATAACTCTTGTAGTTGTAATTAGTATCACAAACAGTGAGAAACACCGGATAAAATGGTATTCACAATTTAATATAGCAGACAGATCTTTGCTAAAAGCAATGCCCATAAATTAATTATCGAAGGGCATAACCATACACACCTTTTTCACAAACAATTCAAAGAAATCAATACAAAAACAGCTAACAAAAACAATCAACTTAATTCATAGATGTGATAGGGAAGAAAGTTGTTAACTGCTGCTCGCGAGAGACCATAAAACCTAGAAGAAGCCATAATGGAGACCCAGAAAGCCAAGCCCTAGCGGCGGTCGCATCCACCAAACCACCGCCACCGCCACCGCAGCAGCGCCTCTGTCGCCCTTCTCCGTTGTCGTCTACAATAGCAGCAAAAGCATCATGGCAGTTTCATTTCATTGACTGGAGTAAGTTAATCTTCAACGCCTCTTCAAACCATGAGTCTTTGCCACCGCCATCAATCATCATCATGTGCAAGGAAGCGGTGGTTTCTTGGAACAAAGAAGAATAAGATGAAAGAAGAAGCTGACACGTATCTTCATACGTGTAAGACTCCCCTTTAAACCAACATTCATAAATGGCAACTAACTTGGATGCCAAAATGTAAACCCAAGATAATTTAGTGGTCAAACTGCAAAACTAATAAACACCACATGGTCATTTGAGAAATCCTAAAATCCTGCTATTCCTTTCCTTCCTAAATTAATAGTATGTAATGTAATTTAGTTTAAAAGATCATAAGTGTTACAAACATTAAAAATAAAAGATGTTTAATGTAATTTTTAAAAGTTAAGGACCAAATCTTAAATCAGGTGCAAAAATAAAGGATCTTTTTTGTAATTTAATCTTTATTATACATTGAATAAGGTTTAGTTGTGCAGATTTGTATATAGTGAATTCTTATGTACAGCAGATGATAAATCGTATCTTTGTGTGAAATTTTGTAGCATAGAAGTCTGACGAAAACAATGTTAGGTATATGTGAATTAGCAAGTCTTATTTCATGATCTTGATTGAGACTCCATACGTTCCATGAAATACAGTAATTTGGGTTAAATCTGATCATATTACATTTAAATTATACGATATTTGACTTCCAAAGTCAACACTGTAAAAATTAAAGTTGGCTTGTAGCAGTTGTTGATTGATTAATGAATCATATTGAACGCAATGATAAAGGGCTTTGGAGTTGTTGCATAAAAAATGATGATGTTTTGTGGATTGCATCTTTGGATTTGATGAATTGGCCTCCAACACCATGCAAAAACTAGTTGTTTGGTTGAATTAATGCATCAAGCTAAAGAGATGTTATGCTCCGTACCAAAAACACGTGTTAATGCAAACATACAACAGAAAATGAATATCTAATTAACTCCGAAAATGTTTTAGCTATAATAATGGAATAAACAAACATAGTTACATGCAGTACAAAAGAAACTTGAAATAGTATGTGTATGTATATAAAGACCAAACTCCTCCTCTTCTTCTTCTTCTTCTTCTTCTTCTTCTTCTTCTTCAGGAGGCTGTGAACTTGACATCCGGATTCCGTATTGATTTGAGCCACATGTCGGCCATCACACGCGAAGACATGCTCCACAACATATCCGGGCCCTTAACCATCACCCGCTTCCCTTTCTTCACCCCCTTTCCCAGCCCGTAAGCTACCAGCCATTGCATCGCTGTTAGCCTCTGCTTCTCTGTGTCCCACTCGTTCTTCTTAGCAACTCCGCTTCTTACTTTCAGACCACCAATGTTCAAACTGCCCGCCTTGAATTTCTTTTCTTGATTTGCTTCTGCTTCAACAGACGTCGCATGGATCAGCGCAATAAGCGGACCTCCAACCGCTTCGTATTGTCTTAAAGGGTCCCGCATTTGGATCACAACCGATATGGTGATGGGTTCATTTCCGTTATCAGAAGTAGTAACCACGCTGTTATCTTTCATCCAGTCCTCTAGTGGAATAGC
The DNA here is from genome assembly GCA_025506415.1 of Flaveria robusta. Lineage (NCBI taxonomy): Eukaryota > Viridiplantae > Streptophyta > Magnoliopsida > Asterales > Asteraceae > Flaveria > Flaveria robusta. Next base: position 146,202 of record CM046473.1, read on the forward strand.
GTTTGCGAAGGGGTTGCTGTTATCGCTGTTGCTCGGGGGAACATCAAAAGGAGCGTTTTCTCCAGTTACATCCGCTTGCACTTTCAATGCTTCAACTGCCATCTCTTCCATCTTCTGCAACGAATACGCGAGTATCTCATCACCTGCCAACGGGTTCTCGTTCATATTCCAAATACCTGACGAGATCCTCTCTTTCCTTCCTGCAGTCATACCCGTGGCCATGGATTTAACGACTGTAACGGCACGGGCGGCGCTAGAAGTGGCTCCTTCTTTGTTTCTGCCACTGATGATTGCTGAAGCAATCCCTTCAAAAGCTATCTGTTCCGCTGTTTTACCATGTAGTTCCTCCATGGGCATCAACGACAAGATCTCCAAGCTAAGTTGTTCAAGACCGAGTGCGGCCATCTGTTGAAACATTTCAGTAACGGTTAGGGATTCTTTTGATGGTGCTAAAACCATTGGTCTTGATATCTGCATTGTGAGTTTCGGAGTGTCCTTTTTGGGCACTAGACTGTCAAATGGATTCATGGATACCAAATAGCCCCCGTTTCTTGTTTGGATCACACAACCTAATCCCTTGCCGAGATCTGGTATGTATACCTTTGATTCGCCTTCATCTTCACCACCGTCAAGAGATGAAGCCGAATTCACATCCCGACCTAGAAAAGGATTTTCTTCCTTCCCGTGGTGGTGGCCGTCGTTAGTCTCTAGCATTTGCAAAAACTCCCTTGTGACTTTATCTTCGTCTTCATCGAGTCTTTGTGATTCAGTGTCTTCATCATTGTCATGGGGTTTGTCCTCAGTCATCATGGATTCAAGAGCTTTGATCTGTTGAGCGATAGAATCAAGCTCTGAGAGTCTTGTGAGATGAAGCTGATCATGCTGCACCATTTCCTTGACGACCTCACTGGAAACGGAATTATTGTCTTCAGAGGGCGTTCCGTAGTCCGAGTGGTCTTTGTCTTGGACCTCAACCCCCTTGTCGACAACCTCGAAATCGGGAATGTGGTCCTCGGAGTCCTCGTGGGTGGTGTTCTTGGGCGGGGCATCAAGATTCAGATCATCAATGTCGGCAGCGGCAGCAGCATTAGCATTAGCATTAGCATTAGCATTAGCATTAGCATTAGCATGATCTGGTCCTGGTCCTTGAGGGCGGGTGGGGATTCTGGGACTGGGAATGCTGAAGGAAGACTTGGACTGTTTACGGGCGAAGGAAGGGGAGAAGGTTTTAGCAGATTTCAGGGGAGGATTGAGGTTATAAATCCCAGCTCCACCGGCGCCCTCTTTCTCCATAATCTGAAAGCCCAGTTTCATAACCAACTCCCCTCCTTTGGCCTTCCCGGAGAGATTGAAGCTCATGTCCCACTGCCGAACCCTCCTCCCTTGCTGGTTCTTGTCTACCGACTCCTGGATCAGCTGGCTCAAATCGACGCTGTGGCGGCCCAAATCAAGCTCCTGAGCCTCAAGCGCAAACGCATGGATGAGGAAGGGCCTGGGTTCCAGCTTCCCTGCTGGAAGGCGGTAGACGTGGCACCTCAGAAACAGAGTCTCTTCGAAGTCGGCGGCTCCCTGGGAGACCCTGGAAGGCATTGTCTGGACGGCGCCCTCTTTGGTTTCTTTTTTCCTGACGGAGACGGAGAGGCGGAGGCCGTTCATGGAGGGGGGGAGGCCTTGGATGCTCACCACTTCCACCGACAGCAGGCAGCTCAGCTTCTGCTTTCCGATGTGAGAAAGAACCCGGATGGGCTTCCAGTTCCACAACCCTCCACCTTTCTTCTCCGATGATGATGATAAGGATGATGATGATAAGGATAAGGATGATGATGAAGACTCAGACTCCTCGGCTGCCGGCTTCTTCTCTTGTTCGCCTGGACGAGATCTCCATGGCGACAAGGACATGCGGCGTGAGCGTGGTTTGGGGTTGAGGCCCTCATGATCGTCGTCTTCGGTGGTGGTGGCGGAGGAGAGTATGGGAGGGATTGAGGTCCGGGTAAGAACAAGGGAGTTGGTCCTTCGGTTCTTGGTGGTGGGAATGGAGGAAGCGTTGGTGTTGTTAAGAGTCTGGCTCAGGGCTTCCAGCTCTTCCAGTAGTTGGGTGTTGGAGTTTCTCCGGTCCATAATGCAAATGCTAATATGGCTAGTGCTAATGGGGGGTTGAAGGTGGCCTGCCGGATTGAGTTGGAGTTTGTAATGGTGATTTGTCGTTGGGGTTGTGTTTGTGAGGTGAGGAAAATGCCATGGAAGATGAGTCTGGTGGTGTTTTCAGGGCCAAGAAATTCGTGTGGGCGTGGATGAGGGGGATAAGGCAAAACGAGATAATGTGAAAGAGATGGATTCGGTGAAACTATTAAATGTTGGCCTTTCCATGACATAAATAAAAGAAACTAAAAGTGACCGTTTCTTATGCAATAATTCAATAGAATTGGAATTTGAATTTCATGTGTCATTGTGTTTAATTGGTACTATTTCGTTGCAATTGAAATTTAAATTTTATTTTTAACGTGTTTGGTTATGAAAACAATTAGAATTTGAATTAATTTTCTCAAATTCATTCAAATATACGATTTCAAAATCCTTCCAAGTATTGAATAATATCAAATTCCACCGACCCCGACTCCGCCACCGACCGCCACCTACCGCCACCTACCAACCCACAGACCACCAACCGACACTACTGACGACCCTCACCGACGCCGCCGACACCCCCGCCAACCGCCACCGACGCTCCCGACTGCCACCGCCTACGACCACTCCCGACTGCCGCCGGAGGCCGATTCCGATCTCCGCCACCCGACTGCCGACTACCACCTGTCGTCAACCCCAACCGCCGTTGACGCGACCCGACCCAAACGCATATGACTGTCGACCACCGCTGCCAAAACAGCGTCGGTTTAGACGCGCTCATCGGAGACTGCCGGTTCTCGACGATGGGCTTGATCGGTTGGTGGTGGTGGCAACGGGAGCGTTTGGCGGTCGAGGTCGATTGTTGGCGGTAGCGGCGGCGGTCGGTGATATGTAGCGACAGTGATCAATGGTAATGGAGGTAGTGGCGGTTTACAATGGGTGATAAATTCCAATTCCTTTATGAGTGTTTTGTCACAAAAAATGCATTTGGAATTTAAACTCATTTTATAGATTCCAATTCCATTGAATTCCAAATCCTTTAAAAACTATTAAATTCCAAATACAATTACTTGTAATTCCAATTCCAATAAACGCGAACCAAACGCCCCCTAACTCTCTTCCATGGATGATGTTACATTTTTAAAATAAATGACTTATTATAAGTCAAATTACTTCTTTTCAAATAGCTTATACCATATGTTTTCGTCAATATTTATGTTCGTGAACATTAAATAAGATGTTCATTACAAGATTTTATATTTTTATTTTATTGGTGTTAATTTTTAAAAGTATGAAGTACTAGTTATACTATATGTCTCCGTCAACATTCCCCATTTGATCATTTTCAACTTCATTTTATGCTAAGTTTGACGAACTTCTTAATATTTGTGATAATTATAATTATGATAAATTTGTCAAGTATGTTGTTATAATTTGTTCGGTCTTGTTAAAGATTGACAAACTTCCATTTTTATTCGTTTATATTACTGAAAATTTGTTTGCGTTCATTTATATTCGGTAAGTATTCATGAATAGTTTACAAACAAGCTCAATTCCTTAATGTATAAAATGGATCAACGCCTTGTTCTTGTTCGTTTAATTTGTTTACAACCCTAACAACAATGTTGTTTATCAGTGATTTGAAAGGGAAATCAAATGAGCAATAGATGGCATGCTTGCAGCAAAGTTTCTAAGAAATCAAAGGACGCATTAGATCGAATTATGCAATGGGCCTTCGCTAGAACCGATTAAACAACACTATCAAAGATTCTATCAACATATCATCGACATCCTCAACTAACCTACCTTGAGAATTGAAATACATAGCATTAGTCAATTTATTCAAATCTTATCTTACTACTTTAATAAAATGGTAACTAATGGGAACATGTGACGACATCACATTTATCTTAATAAAAAAATTTCCAGCTTCTGTATCCTATTAAATTATTATAATAATTATTAATATATTCTTATTTAATTTTTTTATATTAGAATAGTTTTTATAATAAATTAGGAAAGAGATCTTTTTATTAATGTTATTTATAAAAAAATATATTTTTGTAAAATAAGAATTTTTTCTTGAATATCAGACTTTTTTAAATATATAAAATATTTTAAAAATGGTATTTTTATAAAGTAAATATTATAAACAAAAAACAAAATTAAAATTAAGAGTTATAATAAAAAACTTTTAAAAAATTACATGTTTAAAAAACGTTTATTTTGAAATAAAATTTTTATTATATTTATAACAAAGAAAATTTCAATAGTATACTATTTTAAAATATTATTTTATAATTAATAATTTTTTATTTTTTATATTTTATTTATTCAACTCGTGTAATACACGGGTTTACTAAAGTTAGTATATAATATAACTCACACTCACACCTACCATCCCTCCCGCATCACCCTCCTCATCCTCCCCTTCTTCTGTTTCTTCGTCTACCTCTCCTACAACGCCACCAACCACAACCACATCCCCCTCTAGTCCCAAGTTCTCACCGCCACACCCGACCCAACCCATCACTCCACATCGTCGCTCCCGCAAACCCTATCCAAAATACTATAATGAAATGTTTGTCAACCACACCACCATTCACCCCATACCTGTCACCATCGAACCCACCACCCCAAACCAAGCTCTTAAAGATCCAAAATCATGACTTGCCATGGATGATGAATTTAATGCATTCTTACGCAACAGGCACATGGGAACTTGTAACGCCCTCACCCATACCCCTATCGGTTGCAAATGGTATCAAGCGTAACCCGGATGACTCGATTGCCAAATATATAGCAAGGCTAGTTGTGAAAGGCTTTTTCTAACAATATTGTAAGGACTACTTTGATACATTTAACTTCATCACGAAACCAGTCACGATCCGCATTGTACTCTGATGTAGAATAAAACAAGATATAAATCGATCCTGTTGATTCACTACGAATACTAGGAACAATTCTTTCAATTATCGTTGATTCGCAAGAATATCGATAATCAGGAAATCTTCACACACAAACATAATTGTGTAGAGAGAAAATGACTTTTCATAAACTTCAGAACTGATCATCATTCCAAGTATCCAGAAACATAAAATGAAAGACAAAATTCGAATGGGCCTCAAAACATAAACGGGCCAAAAACTAATCCATAAACAAAGCCCAACAAAACTAAAAATAACTTTAAAATTGAAAAAACTCATAGAATAAGGCAATTTTAGGCCATAACTAGGGCCCAAACCGCCTATGGCGTTTGTAGAAATGTGCTCATCGGTTTAACGGTCGTTTTGACCGGTCGCACGCCGAAAACGGATCTTCCTAGCCCAAGTTACATCCATTTCACTGAAGCACCTTTAGACACGCGATCTTGGGCCTCCAAATATAAAATTGCTTGCTCTTCAACACTTGGACCCGCACCATACTCTCAATTGCCTTGTCTCGGGAGTGGCCCCTTCGCCAACTAGATATGAATAATGCCTTCATGGGCATCTAAATGAAGATGTATATAACACCCAACCTCCCAAGTTCATTCACCCATGATTCTCGAATTACGTCTGCAAGCTTAAGAAATCACTCTACTACCTCAAACAAGCCCCTAGAGCTTGGTATCTGGAGCTTATACAATTTTTGTTTGATTTTGGCTTTTCAAAATTAAAAGCAAATTACTTACTTATTTCATGGTATATGTAGACAATATTGTACTATAGGAAGCAATCCTAAATTTTTGGACATTTTGTTCCAGTGTTAGCTAACAGTTCCCATTTGACATGGAAGGAGCCAAGGAAGTCACTACTCCACTTAGCTCAATAAAAACACTCTCACTTGAAGATGGATCTCCTAAAGTTGATCACACTCCATATCTCAAGCTCCTCGGCTCACTACAATACTTGGCGTTCACCCAGCCGGACATCTCATTTGCCATTAATAGGTTATCGTAATACATGCACTCACCATCTCAATTCCATTGGCAAGAACTTATACGAGTACTTTGTTACCTCAAAGGAACAAAACATTTTGGTCTCTTCCTAAATCGAGGCACCTCATTGCATCTTACCGCCTTTTCAGATTCTGATTAGGGGGGGGGGGGGGGGGGGGGGGGGGGGCATTACAACCCGTGTTTGATCCACTACCACCTACCTCGTTTATCTTGGTACACAAATTATTTCATGGAAGTCAACTTGCCACAAATCAGCTTCTCGCTCGTCTACTTAAGCTGAATATAAAGCTATTGCAAATGCTTCTGCTGAACTTTCTTGGATAAACAAATTACTACATGAGCTAGGCATTCATTCGCTCTTGCCAACCAAAATCTTCTATGATAATACCGGAGCTACTTACCTATGCGCCACCCCGGTATATCATGCAAGAATGAAACATGTGGCCTTGGACTATTGTGAATCTGACTCGACCGGACGGTAGAGGTTGTTTAAGAATCGAGATAGGCGCCGTACTTTATTCGGGAACAAGTCGCTAACGGCTCTCTACATGTACATCATATTCACTTGGCTGGCCAACTTCAGACATGCTCACTAAACCACTCGATCGCCGACAATTTCTACATGTCCAATCCAAGATTGGTGTCCCCAATGGAGTCTCCATCTTGCGGGGGTGTATCGACACATCATCGACATCCTCAACTAACCTACCCGAGAATTGTTGTAGATAAAATTAGTTTAACCTATTCAAATAATTAATGTATAGATTCAAATAGTTGGTTAGATAAAATTTGTAACATACTACCTCTATCTCTGTAGTACCATGACTATTTAAGCACATCATTCCAAAGGAATAACACATGAAAGCTTTTCAAATACTAGCCTACCTTTATAGATTCCATGTATAATTAAACCTATTCTACTAAGCCCTCAATTGCTAATAGTTGTACAAGCAAGAATCGGTTAAACGGTAGTACAACACTATCAAGAGTTCTATCAATCGCGCTTGTCGTCGCCCGCGTGACATATGCATGGGTGCAATGTGAAGTTATTAAGAATAATTGGCACTTTGCTCACTAGGGGTCGCCTTTACATTAGAGCTAAGGTCAACTCAACTTGACAGCTCAATTGCTACTAAATTGCTTGACAAGGTTGCCAATGTGGGGGCTAGAGCTTGGTTGTTTTTGCTAGGTTATCACTAAGCAGTTTCTGTTGCATTGCCATTGCTTGGAACCCAAGTTTCCATTGTCACTGCTCGGGGGTTGTCACTACTCGGTTCAAAAAGGCATTTTCAACAACCATCATGAATTGAAATGGTAGGTTAGACTGTCAAATTAAATCCATCTTAGTTTGTATTTTGTGTTAGCACAAAAATGAACGTGTAGCTTCATTTTGGATGACTGGGAAAACGACTTTATGCTTATTCACACAAGATCAATACTCCCCTCTTCAAATGAACCTAACCTTGGCACTGAGGATCAAATTAAAGGAGCCACTTAATCACATTCTCCCATCCAGGAGGGTAGAACTGTATTGAAATAACCTTTGAACACATCGATCTTACTTGCTATGTCTCTTCAAAATTCTAGAATCAGTTACCTCTAGGACTAATAAAATTGTGTAGATAATGTTTCTTTAGTAATGAGACATGGGTGGATTGAATAGTAGCTTCATGATTGGCAAATCACTAATGGGGCGTTTGGTTCGCGTAATTTGTTGGAAATGGAATTGGAATTGGAATTACAAGGAATCGTATTTGGAATTCAATAGTTTCCAAAGGATTTGGAATTCAATGGAATTGAAATCTATAAAAGTAATTTAAATTCCAAATGCATTTTTAGTGACAAAACACTCATAAATGAATTGTAATTTATCACCCATTGCAAACCGCCACCACCAGAATTACCATTGATCATCGTCGCTACATACCACCGAATGCCATCACCGCCAACAATCGACCCCGACCGCCAACCACACCCGTTGCCACCACCACCAACCGATCACGCCCTTCGTCGAGAACCGGCAGTCTCCGTCGAGCGCGTCTAAACCAACGCGGTGCGGCAGCGGTGGTCGACAGTCATGTGCGTCAGGGTCGGGTCGCGTCAACGGCGGTCGGGGTTGGCGACAAGCGGTAGTCGGGGGCGGGCGGCGGGCGGTGGCGTCGGTGGTCGAGAGCGGCCATGGACGGTGGCGGTCCGCCGCGGCGGCGGGCGGGGGTAGTCGGGAGCGTCGGGGTCGGCGGCGGTCGGGGACGGCGGCAGTAGGGAAAGGTCGCGGGCGTCCACGGTCGAGGGCGGTCGGGGGCGTCGGTGGCGGTAGTGTGGTGGCGGCGGGCGGGGGTGTCGGCGGCGGTTGGTGGCGGCGGGCGGGGGTGTTGGAGGCGGTCGGAAGTCGGCGGCGTCAGCAAGTGTCGTCGATAGTGTTGGTTGGCGGTCGGCGGGGTGGTAGGTGGCGGTCGATGGAGAAGGCTAGGTCGGTGGAATTTGAAATCCTTTAATATTTGGAAGGATTTTGAAATCCTTTATTTGAAGGAATTTGAGGGAATTAATTCAAATTCCAATTCCAATTCCATTCGCAACCAAACACGTCAAGAATGGAATTCAAATTCCAATTTCAACGAAGTAATACCAACCAAACACATTGCTCAATGGAATTCAAATTCCAATTCCATTGAATTCCTGCATACCAAACGCCCCCTAACTTTAGCTAATGTTGGAAATGGACCATAGTATTTTGCAGCTAACTAGATTGTGAGATGAAGTAATAAAGTTGTAGGTTAAGGTGGACCCACTTCAAATGCGCTAGTTGCTTGGTTTACATGGGTTTTAAGAGCCTCTTCCCTTGTTTATGTGACTCGTGTCTACATACTTTCCCCGGAAATATAGAGACTATAGCTGGCCACACATGTTACTCCTTGACTATTGTAGTGTTTGTCTAGGATGTTTAAACTTAGACACAGGATTACTACTAAACCATACACCCAATGCAATAGTAAAGTTATCTGTTTAACAAATGACTAGTGCCACTCAAGTTCTTTATCTCCAAAATGCATATACGCCCATCGGATTTATGTGAAACAAATTTAACCAATAACAGCATTGGCCAACTCTTTCATTGCTTATTGCATGAACATGTTCCCAATGTATGTTGATCTTGACCTTTATGAGCATCAACAACCAACTTGACACACTCTTTCAGTTGATGTTGACATAGCAATTGCTCACTTTCACTGCCGCCATGATCAGCACCTCCCCCACTGCAATATTCTATCACGTTGCCAATTGCATTCAATGAGGAATCATATCTTTTCACTATAGTCCTTGCAATCACGATCTTGAACTCTAATATCAATGATCTGAACCATATTTGGGATTGGAGTTCAATGACCATGACTAACAACTTCAAATAATTAGAAATGGAGATTGATTCTTGAGGATTGCAATGCAGAAAGTACTTTTAAAATGAAAGAAAAGAGAAAGGTAGGTAAAGTATTTATTTTTCTAGCCCAAAAACTGCTCCTACACGGTTCATGCTTATTTATAGCGATACAATTGACTATTTGATTACCAAATATTTTTCAACTATCTACCTTTAACAACTATAACCACCATTCATAGCTAGCACTTATGAAAATGGTTTTAAAACAACTTCAAACACTCAGCGGACATCAGGTTCAGTTCTACCAATTATATGGATACTGGTAGAAAAATAGACCCAACAAATATAGGTCGACCCTTATACTAATGAATGGATGCTTTTGCTTACGTTCTCCATCAATCAGCAGTCAAACATGTGAAGTGAAATATAGAATATGAGAAAACAAGTCCCTCGAATCATGTTTTTAAGCTGGCCTGAAAGCGCTTCGGGTAATCCGGACCCAACCAGCTTTGACCTCATACTCAACCTACCCACCATATCTAAAATGGACTCGAAAATCCTAGTTGGCTCCGACAAATGATCAAAGCATCGTAATTGTGTATATAAATAGAACATACTAGAAGCCTAAATTGTGTATTTCATGTTGCTGCTTCTACAAAACTACACATTGCTGACCAGTAGAAACAAGATAGACTTATAGGTGGTATCTCACATTCCAACTTCCATTGATGTCAGCATTGAACGTCCAATTATTTTCCCTGATTTGTACATATGGTATCTGCAGAAAGAGATGAGAATAAAGACATAAGATGACCAAGATTTTCAATAGATATATATAGTTTACATTAGGGTAATTGCCAAGACAAAGAATACAGTACAGGTAATTTCTCGATTTAACAATGTTCTTTTTTTTTAGTTTTGCCATGTAAATTTGTGTACATGTTTCAAAGGTTAAGACATGATGCGTGTTCTTTTTGGTGGTGGGGGTGGATGGATATACTAAAAATTGAATATTATTGATTGATGTCACAATAATAATGACCTAGAGGTCAATGGTAAATCATATCGCGAAGCAATCTGGCCCTACGCAAAGCGGCAGCTAAGTCAAGCACCATATGCCCCTTAAATACAATAATCAGTTGTGTAAACACCAGAAAACTAGTAACAGGTGCAATTTACTGATTTTTTTTGGCTAAAATAATACATGTACCTAGGAAAGTTAGGCAAAGGTACAGACTTGGCTTTTTACAAGCACATAGATAAAAAGAAATACCTTGTCAACAATTTCATAGCCAACCTTGAGCCTCACGTCTTGCTCTTTTTGGAAATCTAGGATGTTCCATACCAGCTCGAGAGCTCCATGTGGTTTTGGCTGCTTAAGGATTAAGATACACAGGACATAAAGATACCGTAGAAGTTGGCACAAAGATATGGATGACTTGAGTAGTGGCTAACAAGCAAGCAGTAATTCTTAGTTTTTGGCCAACAATGATTCTTGATCTAAAGTGATCAAATGATTACATTTAATCAATTTTAAAAAATAAAATTTTCCTAACAATGATGTTTGTCCCACCTTGTCAACAATTTCATAGCCAACCTTGAGCTGATAATACCAAATAGGTAGAGGGTGCAACTTCAAAGTGTTTACATCAAAAGGCCAATTCAAGTAATATTTCATGGATAACAGGTAACACAAGTAAAATTAGAAGTTTAAATAAGAAAGAAAATGGGTAACACAGTCAGAGTCTATTCTTAAAAGTTTACATTCTCCCAAATTGCTTTACAATCAGATCATTATATTTCATAATAGTCTTTGTATTGTATATAACATATTGGTTGTATACGAAATTTAAAGGAATAGGCCAAAAAGGATTGGCAGGTAGACCCAAAGATATCTACTCATCTTGACACGTTACCTAGCCTGCCATTTTCCACCCCTCCCCCTCAAAAAATAAATTCCTTTATTTGCAGATAAAATCAGTGAGCGGCCAGTCTTAAAAGGATTGAGCCTACTACATTAAGCAGAATGGATTACAGAAAATGCATCCATCCAACTTGTAAGTTGCAAATTGCAATACATTTTAAGTGCGTAAGAATATTGTGTACACATAATCTAAAACCAAAATGCTGAAACAGTAAAATTACAACCCACCTGACTCAACTCTTTGTCAATATCGCAACGGCCTTTAAGAATGACATTCACAAACTGATTAGATGCCAAGGGATATGCCTTTTTCCCACGCAAGGTACAAATGAGTTTCTCATTTCTATCATAATGCAAACCAGCTCCAACACTAGCTGACAGCTATCAAGTAAGCAGATGTGTTAACATAATTTGAATAAGGACATTAGATAGCTTTATTAGAGGTAGTAAAACAGGATAAGCAGGTTGGCTTAGGTTGAATGTTGAACGATAATACTTTTTGTCCATATTTATTTGTATCGTTTTATAACTAATTAGTGTTTTAAATATGATTACCAACATTATGCTTCAATAATAATATAATTTGTCAAAAAAAAAAAGGTTTTAGTAGGTTTATTGCATTAAAAAATACACTTTCGGCAGCTTTTCAACATTTGATCATTTCCTTCTTAGCTTAACTTTTTTTATTTCTTCATCAACCTAGTCATAAGTAAGATGGTTGAAATTGATACCTATAATCTTTAGCCTAGTAGGTCAAGATACTGTACTTGAGCATAGAAATCGTAGCATACATTGGGATAGAAGTGTCTAATGAGTGCACAAAAAAATGTTGGAGCTCCGGTGCGTGTATCAAGCTCTCCGTTAAGCTGCAGCATTAGCAAACTAGAAGTTAATGGGCATGTCAACATGAATGATTGAGCTAAAACTCACCTGCAAACAGCTAGTTGGTAATGACGTACATAGATCCATTTTTCTTTTTGTAAAGACCCAGATCAGTCCATTAATGCACCCTCAGTAATATCTTGAAACATGCATGAGAATGATCAGAACTTATCATACCATATAGAACTCTATGTTGTCAAGAGCGCCTCAGGCGCTCGCCTAGGCGGAGTAGGCGCTAATTCAAGGTGTAGCGAGCATAAAACGCTTCTTGACGGTCAAGGCGACACTTGCGACTTTTTTTGTCAAAAGCGATTAGAGGCGATGGGTTATTTTAAGGCCAGAGAAACAAAACGGTGGCTTTATCCAAATGAGGCGGTCACTTATTTTATTTCTTTTAATTTGTTGTGATTTCTTTCTTATTTTATATTCTTTTTACTGCTGTGTAATGGGTCACCTTAAAAAAAGTCGGAATACCTATTTACTCTAATATTACGGTATTACCATATAATAATAATCCATAACACAGCAACAGTATTCAAAATTACTGGTGATTTACCCTTCTTCATATTACAAGACGGAGGACTCAAGAACCAGGTTGGTTTTTTTGATTTATGTCTTTGCTCTTTAGTACTCTTGAAGTTTGGGTATTCAAGTTCTCATAGCTTTCGACCTTTTGGTATTACTTCTAAAAGTATGGTAAAATTTTAACCTTTTGGTACTAGCTAGATGATCTTAAATGCCACTTATAAAAGCTTTACTATATTTGTGGAATAGTACTACTTTTCAATACATATTTTTCTTTTTTTTTTTTGTCTATATGCGCTTTTTTTATCTCAGGCGAGCGCTTTTTTTGCGCCTAGGCCCCGGGCAAGGCCTATGCGCCTTAAATGCGTTGTGCGCCTAGTGCCTTTGACAACAAAGATAGAACGTATTCTCTATGAAGTTCTATTCAAGGTAAATTATGAAGGTAAAATCAATAGCATATCTTTGTTGTAACCATAGTTATAAAATTAAATTTTGCCTATGAATAGTAAGATGAATTAACAACTGCTTTTGGATGAGATAGAACATATTGTTGAAGCTCCTTTTAAAAAGTAAAATGAATAGAATCAAGGGGTAACCAGGTTTGCATAGGTTTCACTACACCTCTACATAAAAGAGTGTTTACAATTACATTTGGCACTTCATTTTCAAAACCATTCTTGCAAAATTCCAGGAAAAAGTAGTGGAGTACTGTCTTTTATTTCTTTACATCTACGTGACAATGTTGAATACCAAAAGTTCAAAAAAAGAGTAACAGTTAAAATGATCATTGTTAATCTTCAATCATCAAAACCATCAGAAGTTTCTTCAACTTCAATTCGAAACTAAACTTTGGTGCAAGAAACTGAAAGTCAAAGTATAAAATCGTGAATGTTGTTGTGTGATTATGGAAGAAAGAAACGGTGACTACAACAGACTAGAAAGACTGCAATTTAGAAGACTTAAATCAAAAAAACTAACATTGTTCTTCAGCTTTAACTCTCGTAAAGTCTTAATATAAACGAAATTGGAACTGTAAATTGTTATTGAATAAATAGATAGTGATATTGGAGTAAGTAGGTATCCCAACTTTTTTTAGGTTACCCATAATAAAGCAGTTAACATTAAAAAGAAACTAGGGGTGTTCAACGTAATTTTTTATATAAAAAAGAAGGGTTGTGTTAGTGAGTGGACCATATCTTTCAGTAATTTGTTGTTTTATCTTAAAGTTTTCAAGAATCTCGCCCCATCAAATGATCAATATTAGCACAAAATAGTTTCATATAGGAGTTCCTTTACTTTTCTTTCTTCAACTTGATGAACAATTTTAAAAGAACCCAGAACAAATGAAAAAACAAAAGAAAAGAATTAAGCCTTATATAATAATACCACCGCCTCCTTTGGATAAAGCCACCGCCTCAACAAGTCTGCACTAGACACAAAACTACCGCCTCTGATCATCTTTGACCAAAAAGACAGTGTTGTTGCCTTGGCCTTCACTAGGCGTTTTATGGCTGTTGTGCCTGGAATTAGTGCCTAGGCGTTTGAGGTGAGCGCTTTTGAGTTTTGACAACACAGACTTTATCTCGTTGCAATTGCAGATATTAACTATATCAAAATAGTTCATATTCATATATAACCTATTCTAGTTAAATAGACATCCATTTATTTGAACTTCAACAGGCTGTAATAGCTTTTTTTCATTTATTTGAATTTCATAAATAATTAGTATATTAAATTGATTACAAACTACAACTAAAATAATGTTCCAACTTTTTGAATAAAGCAACCTTAAAGGTTGTAAACCTAACGCATGATTAGTGTAACTTGGGTTACTTTTTAACTGATTGACCTATTTTCACTCAAAGGCTCACAAGAATGGGTTAAATTTCATACGATTATCACAGATGTTGAAGAAAGATGATGTTAAAACCATAGACTTTTGCAATGATGTTAACTTTCAAAAGATGATAGCAAATCTTCTTTTTCTCCTCTACAGTCTACCCTGCTTATTCCTGACCTCCTAGGTGCACTCAAGGCACAAAGAATGAGCATGTCACCTAGAAGCTTAAAAAGTGAAGGCATGTTCCAAGTCTGTTAAGGAACTCAATCAAAAGACCAGTCAGATGGGTGAGAGGGAACCCATTTAAACTATAAACCCTCAATTGTCCATACAACCGATACAATACAAATATCTTGCCATGGTTTGAGTCCATAACAAAGTCCTATATATGCATAACAGGACAGAGTATGCCTGGCTGGTTTCTACCAACCAAACCAATGTTTACCATTTTGCAATCAAAATCCCTAATCTCAAATCTTCTTAGCAAAACAATGAAAATGGAAAGAATAACAAAAAATAAAACCCCAGACAGAAATCATCGGAATTTGAAGAAACAAAATACAAATGAGTTTAAAGCTTGTGCAGGTGATAGTGATGCGAAATTGTGACCTGAAGTAGAGTGTCGGAATCGATTTGGAGCTTCTGCTTGGCATGGAGTTTGATGGAACTGACGTCTCCGGCGTAATTCACCGTCGGAGGATTCTTCGCGATCCTGAGAACGCTCGAGTCTCCACCGTACCTCAGAGAAGTCTCCATTTGTGTGTCTGTGACTGTGATACGATACAAGTCGGTAAAACCCTAGTTCTAGCTATGCCGGAGATTTATAAAATATACCCTATCCTACTCTACTTTTCTTGACAAGTACGCAAACTAATGTACTCTTTCCATCGTATCAATTCTAAATTTAATACTTATGCGACTAATGCTTTCAAAAAACCCATCCTATTATTATCATCATTCATCTCACTCGTCTCCAAGTTCATCACACATCTTCTTTCCATGAGTACCGCCCCATCTCTTTAATTGTTTGTATATTGTAAGATAATCTCAAGACTTCTTGTTAATAGAATCTAAATACCAAAATATTTTATTCAATTTCTAACTTCAATAAAGTTTTTGATTCTGTCTCTTAAAAATTCATTGACTCAATCCTTGAGCAAATGAATTTCTCAAGTCGATAGAGAACATGGGTTAAATAGGTCTTATGTTCCAACAAGGCCCAGGCGTTAGATAATGACTCTTTCTTAAAGGAGTTCACGTGTATCCATGGGGTTCCTCAAAGTGATCCCTTATCCCATTTCCTCTTTTTAATCACTATGGAGTTCCTCAATTGGATTCTTGGTAAAGTTGGATCTTTTGGTGTATCTAGAGTATCAGATGGCCTAACGATTGGCCAACTATATCACACTTCTTTCTATAGATGATGTTATCATTCTTAGGGAATTGTCTCGATCTAATTTCATGAATCTCATTAGATTAATGAGATGTTTTTCTTAGTCTCGTGTCTAAAAATAAATCCTAAAAATATGCAATGTTATGGGAACCAATATTAGGAATGAGTGTGTGAAGGATCTAACATTAAAAGTGTAACACAAAGTTAGATCGATTCGCTTATCCTATCTCAGGTTAGTTGTGGGGCCAAATATAAACTTGGCAAATAATTGGGAGCCAATTATTGAAACTTTCAAATCTCATTTATCTTTGTGGAAAGCAAAACAACTATTTATTGGTGGTTGTCTAGTCCGTATTTGATCGGTCCTATACAGCCTTCCAGTGTATTACTTCTCATTTTACAAAGCTCCATGTAAAGTTATTGAGATGTTGGAAAGAATAAGAAGGAATTTTCTTTGGGGAGGTGCAAGGGATAGTAAAAATATAAATTCGTTTAGTTGGGAGAAGGTGTGAGCTAGTAAGTCATATGGTGGGCTCGGAATTAGGTCGTTAAATTTCTCATTTTGAGCCTACTTTCAAAGTGGTGGTGGCACTTTAAATATGCATTCTAACTACTGTTAAAGAAAATGATCATATGCATCCATGAATCCAACCATGAGTTATTAATTTAGGGCAAATAAATGTTCTCGATCTAGTAATACAAAATAACATCAAAAGAATAGATTCAATACTCCTTAAACAAAATATCAATCTAAGGTTATTGATAGCCCTCCTCTAACGTGGATGGATATGAAAAGGTGATAGTTGTCACACCTTGTTGCAGGGACTGACCGTGACCGACTAATATCAAATAATGTAGTGGAATATGACTAAGTCTAATATCCAAGTGACATTACAATCCAAATAAATTGTACAAATTTAATAATAGTTGTCTAAACCCATCATCATAATTTATTAATTGTCTAAAACATATGATAGGCGGATAGGGCTGCCATTAATCTCCAAGTTACAACTAGAGTTGCTCCTATCCATATGGCACTAGTTTCTTATTCTTCTCTTGAAATGCACACCTTAAATACGATAGCTAATATTGGCTAGATCATGAGTTTACGATACAATACCCATCATAACTAATAAAACACTCACTAGTATAGGTGTACTAGAAAAGTATAACAATCAAACCTAGACACTAGACAACCCACTGGTGTTGAAGAAACATCCCCTAACCCATATCTCTTATTGTTATAGGCGAAATGTGCCTTGCCAAGCATAGCAGTAAAGGCATAAAATCGTGACACAATGATATATCTATTTCAATGGGAGGTTTCCTTGTCATATGGGTCCATTGTGTGTGAGGGATTTCCCAAATAGTATTATCCACAAACCTCGCGGCCTCTCATGGAGTTAATGATTGTGCTAAACATTAGGGGATAGTAGTTGTAATGTTACCCATAAAATAAGTTGTTAAAGAGTGTGCATCCATTCAAAAAGATGGTATAAAATAGGGTTCAAAAAAGTCACCTCGTTCTCATACTTTCGATTATCAAATAGATGCTTGGGGTTTGGTGTGCTATCCAGTAGAAGGCCTCCTAAGTTCATGTCATGAGTATTAGTGCCTCACTAAATAAGCACTAGGTTCTCCTAAGTTAAATAAGGTCACAGTGATCCCAAATATCAAAATGCGAATGCAACAACACACTATGGCGGCATTTTACGTGACATGATAAGCTATAGATTAACAATCGACCCAACCTATCTTCAGACTAAATTTACGTCGAATCCTAAAATAACTCAAATTTATACCGTTAAACGAAAATGCATTATACATAAAGAAAACGTACACCCGTGTCGTATGTGACATGATAAAATATAGATTACTATAGTGTAGACTCGTTTCCAAACTAAATTCATGTTGAAATGTAAAGTCACTTAGATTTATACCGTCAAATAAAATCGTTTATATATGACCCGATTCATTTTTTAAAAATTTACGTCAAAATATAAGTGAATGTCGAAACCCAGATAATCTCAAAACATATACAATGCACAGAAACATTTTATACCTGACTTGTACCGGTACGATGGAACTTCAAAAATCTAAAAGGGTTAAAGTGACATCTTACGAAGTTTTTAAAAAGTTTTTAAGATGTTAAAGTGTCAAAATTTACCTTGGAACGTTTAGTAAAGATTTAAAAAACAAATTTATATATATATATATATATATATATTAAATATTATTAATAATATTATTACTGTAGAATCCTTCATAAGTTAATATACATATATATATATATGTATATATATATATGTATATATATATATATATATATATAATATGTCCTGCCAATGTGTGTTAAGTTTATCTTACTTGTTTCGTTGATTTTCGTTACACATGTGTAATTAAACTTGCTTTGTTGATTTTCGTTACACATGTGTAATTAAATTTTATATTTTGCGTGTTGGCGTCTTGACATGTGTTTTATTACTTACATGCCTACAAATTATTATTTCAGGTTGTATGTTTTATTATAAGTTTATTTTAACGCTAAAAGAGCAAGATCTCGATATTTGACATTATTGGTCACTAGATTATGATAAATTATCATATTTCACTCTAATATTTGTGTTTTTGCTTATAGTTGAGATACAATAGCACTTAAGGTTTTTAAGTTGGTTAGGCTACTAAAATAATAATTTTATAATGGTGTTTAGATTCTCTTAATGATTTTGAAGGTTTATTTCTAGAAATTTTCGTCTTATATTATTTAAATGCGAATCAAATCTTAATAATTTACATGTGTCTCCAAATATATTCATGTTTTGTTTATATCTTATTATATTAAGTCCCTAAAATGTTAGAATTTTGTTTGGAGTACTTTTGTACGTGTTTTATAAAATAAATTAGATTAATTTTTTTAGGTTTTAAATAATCAAGTATTTTAATGGGCCATATTTTACTATAATTTGTTAATTTTTCCATTTAGTAGTTTTTATAATTTATTTTCTATTTTTGTAGTTAACTATTTATTTTGAACAACTAAATTCATAATAATTAAAGAAAAATTATAAAAATCCTTAAATTTGGTTTCTAACTTATTTTAGTCCTATGAAAATCATCAAATAAGAAAATTTTAAATTTTTAGTTGTTCTTGTTGGTTTAACGTTTTTAACATTCAGGGTTTGGTTTGTGATACTTTGTATTTGAGAGACTTTTGATCTTATTTTTGGTCTTGTAGTGCCTGAGTACAATTTATGAAATTATTAAGTTCTAGTACTTAAAGAACTTTTAGAGTTTATTTCTTGTTTTTGAATTTTTTTTATATCTTTGGCTTGTTTAACATTCTTAAATGAACTCTATGAATTATGAATTTTGAAGTTGGTTAGTTCATATAATATATTAGCTATTGAGTTATAACATTCATGTATTTTGATATTATTATTATTTTTGTTATAATGTTTGATAAGTCACACTAATTCCTAGTTAAGTCTTGGTTTTAACGATTATAGTTCTTTAGTCATGTTTTTCCCCTCTTTTTATCTTGTATATCAACTACTAAATGTATAACCTCAACATTCTAAGCTCTACGCTCCTTTCCTGTTCGTTTGAATTTTTATAAAACATATATTTTCTTTTATTTAAAATTGCATAGAAATTATTTTTTTGTTCCAAAAATCATGAAAATTGGTTTATAGCTTAACTTATCCATGTGTAACTTCCATAAATTTATAATTTTAAGTTTTTGCGGCCATCTTCTCTATTTTTTATTTTTGGCACAAAGTCAGGTTTTTCGGTTGACTAGTTTTAACAAAACATGATCTTTGATTATTAAAACTTCGTGTAGCCTTTTGTAACATTATGTTACTAAAAAAATAAGTGTTTTAAAGTGTTCAACTGAATAGGAGGTGTCATGAGGTTTGCAAGGTCACGAAAGTGACGATATGCGATGTTCCACGTAGTTTTAGTGTTTTCAGGTTACCTTGATGTTGCTAGCACTTGTGATGGACTTGAGAGCTGAAAACAAAGTGGGTGGTGAGACACATTTTTTAGGTTACCTTGATGTTGCTAGCACTAGTAAACAATCAAACTACATGTGTCTCACCACCCACTTTGTTGATAACGAGTAAAAATTGAAAAATAAGTGTTGAGCTTTTGTCCACAAGAGAATCATTGTGGGATTGATATTGAGAAAAGATTAAAAAATGTTGAGCTTTTCTCATAATTTTAGTTGACAATGCAAGTGCTAATGATATGGCAATTGACTACTTGAAAATAACATTTCAAATTCTAACAAGTGTCTCTTGAACAGCAAATGGACACACACTTGATTTGTTGCTCATATTTTAAACTTAGTAGTCAAGGTATAAAAAGGTTGATAGATCGGTTGAAATATTTCGATGGGTGGTTAGGTGGATTAGGCAATCGCCTTCTAGAATTGATAAATTCAACAAGTTTGCTAAGTTTGTTAATTGTGGTACAACAAGACACTATTAGAGATGTTCCAACAAGATGGAACTCCACTTTCCATATGTTAAATATTTCCTGATCTTATGAAAAAAAGTTCAGAGGTATGATCTCGAGGAACACAATTTTGAGATCGACATTGATAAAGCGGGTCTTGCAATACCTTCACCAATCGATTGGCAAAAGGTTAAACATTTATGACTTTGTTTGAAGCCTTTTTATGATGTTAATTTGAGGGTTTTGGGGACGCTTTATGTGATATCGAATACATGCATTGGAGATATTTATTCTATGCGTAGCATCTTGTATAATGCTATTCATGAGATAATCTCCATGATATTGCAATGGTAATAAAAGTGAAGTTTGATAAGTATTTTGATGATGTAGACCAAATGAATTTATTTTTGTATTTTGCTTTGATTCTTAACCCAAGGAACAAAGTAAAATATTTTGTTATACTACTTGAAGATTGTTATGGGGCAAATGTGGCGGAGTCAAATAAGAAATTCACAATGGATTCGATGTATAAACTATATAACAATTATATTAGAATTCATTCATCAAGTTCTACTTCTAGTACTATCAAGTCTACCACTTCATCTCTGGTACTAGGAAAACGTCAAATGTCACACCCTCAAATTCCACAAATGGGGTTTTACTCTTAGGAGTGTGACATACCAGGATATCAGCCAATAGTTACACCAAACGACACAGATATTAGAAAAATAGTCTTAATATTCATTAGTTAAAAGCCAACATCATTCAAAAGTAATTTTTCTAAGAAAATATTATGGAAGCGTAATTCATAAAGGTTTTATAAAGAAGAACTGCGCAAAACACGCGCAACCAAATTAGAAGTTGAATTATAGAAAATCTAGTTTAACTGATGTGGAATGACCCTTAATGCATGAACTGATGATATGCTCCTAGACGTGTGCACCATTAAGAACCTAAGAGAAAACATACTAAAGTGTCAACACAGGGTTGGTGAGTTTACAGAGTTGACAAAACAGTAATGAATCAAAAAACAGAACAGGTGAACAAAGTATATCAATAGATAACTAGTCTACATAACAATTTACTTAGTGTATGAAGCACGCAATGAAAGTTGACAAAGTAATATATGCCTCAGTTGTGGTTACCAGACCACAACAACAAAAATTAGGTCAATTAAACACCCGTTCGACATCCATTTGTGCTAGCACGACTATCCCATGTGGGGTTTGTCAAAACTAGTAGATCTACTAAGAATTATCTCACTAAAATACATAAATTAACAATTTGAAAGTGAGGACTTTCAAATGGTACATCACTATTAAACAAGTGATCATACGGTATTACTAATCTAATGAATAAACATTTAAAAACATGTTTCTCTTTCCCAAAAAGAGTGCAAGTAACGTGAGGCTGTAAACTCACCTTAGATGCACAACAGTAATAAAGCAAAGAACAATAGCTTAATTATCCTAAACACCTAGATTTGCATTTAATATTTGATTAATATTAAGTATTAATAATTGAAATGTACTGTTTTGAGCTATCGATATATCCCCTTCACATGCAGGCACAGTCCTATACACATTCACGCATGCATAAAACCTGTCACACCCCAACCATAGTGGTTTCTCGCGGGGCATGATCATCATGGAAACCATAGTCATTGATCGATCACTACATGAATTGATAAAAGCATATATTGCAAACACGTTTAAAAATACATAATTCTTATCAGAGTTACATAGCGGAAGTAGAAGCAAAATGTAAATTGTTTCCAAGCAAGACAATTTAGAAATAATATCCCAAAAGCATGCGTGATCCTAGAATGCGATAAGTTCCAACAAGCCTATCCTCGTGCAAACCTTAATTTCCTGAGAAAACATGCATGAAATATGTCAACATAAAGTTGGTGAGTTCACAGGTTTTAAGTAACAATAAACAGTGTAATGGACCACAAGACTTTCTATGATTTGATTATCGATCATACAATACCACAATATTATATAAGCACCGCAACCGAATCTAGACTGTAAATGTAATAGATTGCCCCTACCTGTGCCTACCGTAAGCAGAGGGGTGAATAGGCTAATAATGCATCCGTTTAGACTTCCAGTCAAGGTTAGGGTAATTAACCCGGGTGGGGTCGTCAAACCTAATAGTACTATCCATGATTACCTCGCTTTGGGAAATAAATTAATGGTCCGATAACAGAGGACTTCATACGGTAAGTAAACAACTTATATAACATGTGAAACCATTGATAAGTAAATGTGTTCATGAAAATAGTAATTTGCATGTAATCTCCCCCAAAATGAAAATAAGTAAAAATGAGGTCGTGAAACTCACCTGTGAAGTGATTCGGGTATGTAAACTGGTGAATATCCAAAATGCTTGAGAAACCGACCTAAGTTCGCCCTAGAATAATTAAGGCAACTTATGTCTAAGTAATTTCTTCTACGTGTAATGTGAGCATGTAATTATTTCATCCACATAACTTGGTAACAAAGTGTTTGACTCAACGACCCATTGGTGACACAGGTTGGATATTTGTAAAATATATATTAACTCATAAGAATAATTATTTTATTATTTTCTGAGTGGAGTTATTCTTTTATTTTATTTAACTTTTGAGAGCTTTAACACATATTAAATTAGGGTTTCTTCATTTAAAAAATTTTATCATATTATAAATTAATGTTCCTTTAAATGAAATACTTAACTAACTTAGTTATTTTACCAACTTGTTTTAACTCATCCTTTTAGATGCCTTAAAAGTTGAAGAAGAACCAAAGTTTTGTAAAGAAAAGTCTCTGACACGGGCATGTAGGCACCCATACATGGCCATGTTGCTGTGCAGTATGATAAATTTCATGTGAAAATAAATCAGGTCATATGTCATCTACTGCTCACTTTTAACACACTTTTTAAAATACATAATATTCAAAGTCATAAAGTTCATGCTTTGTCATTTAAAGTTTCATGTTTATATTTTTCCATTTAAGTCCCATGTATATATATATTTAACTATCCTTGTAAACTTGATCAAATTATCATTTATTTCATAACCCAACTTTTGTAATATTATGTTACAACTTACTAACCAAGTATAACCTGTAAATTATATATATAATTATTCATAATAATACTTGTAGATACTAAAATTTCATAAACATAAAGTAATCCTTGTAAAGTTTTTCTTGAGTTTGTAACAAACTTTTATAACTTTTTATAAAATTACCAACTAGTAACTTGGTCAAACATAAACCTATGAACATTCAAATTTTAAAAAAAGAAAATAAGCAAAAGTCATTATTGAGTTCATGTTAAAGTATAGTGTATGAAGTATTATCCTTGAAACCTCTTGTTTGTAAAAACACCATTTTTAACCATAATGTCTTTTATGGATGAAGATAGTTACATATCAACTAGTAGATGGTTGAACATGATAAAATGAAAGATATTTAAATAAGAAGAGAGTGTTCTCACTTAAATAAGCCAAGAAAGATGGAAATGATGTTGTTGATTGCTTGAACACTTCAAAGATCACTTGATCTTCACCCAAAGGTTCTTGAACACTCAAGATTTGTAGAGGTCCAATTTGAAAATGGTGAAATGGGGTTGGTGGTGGTTTGGCCGTAATTTTGAGAGAGAGAAGAAGAGGATTGAGTTTAGTGTTGGGGAATTTTAAATGTAGTGCACATCTCCTCTTATAGATCCATGTCTTTCAAAGTCAAGACTTTTGGGGAAGAGGTATCAAATTTTGATCAAAGAGAAAGGGAGATTGAGGCTCCAAAAGTGGTAATGGAGTCATATTACTTTAATCACTTCTAAAAAGAGTTTCAACAAAATGTTAGGTTTCTTAAACTTGTTGAAGTCCACTATTGAAAGATTTCAAGCTTTCTTGGGAAGGGGAAGGGGAGAGGAAAAGCATGTGGACGGCCAAGGGAAGGGGTGGGGGTTTGATTTTTAAGTTTTTGAGTAGTATTGGGTATATAGGTGGTATTTGTTGCACTAATGGTATTTTATATATTTTTATATTTTTACTTTTTACTTTTTAAAATATATAAAAATATTACAAGAAATCATATGATATCATATATTTTAATATTTATGATATGGAAATAATAGCTCGTGTATTTAGTAGTTGCGTTATAAATGTTTGATCGGGGTAAAATATCAATTTACGCGTTAAGGTTTATCTTTAATTAAAAACTTTTTCAATGTATTTAATTTGGAATCTAAGGTACTTTGAAACACTTTAAATTATTTATTGGCACGTATATATTTTAATAATCACCAACGCTCATGTGTGCCGGTCGCATTGCGTGAAATTTGAAACACTTTAAAATTGGTAATTACGCCGAATTACCGATGCATGAAATGTTGTGCGTGAAATATTGCAATGCATGAAATGACTTTAATAAATGGAATTCAATCAAAAAATCAAGTATGATATGTGTAATTATAACCAAGTCGGAGTCGGATATTGACCTGAAATTGCCGGTTGTCACAAAACCCAATTATTCACGCATAGACTTGATCATACATATAGGTATTCTTTTTATCTTTTAATTGAATGTCTATATATGTTGGACTACAACAAGTTAATTAAAGGATAATGTCTGCCATAATCAACTAAACATGTTCTAACATTCAAACAATCATTTACTAAACATACAAACATAAGTAACATTCAAGTCAAACACTAATTGTTGTTTGAATTTCTTTTACAGGATTTGTAGATAAAAGAAATTTTGACAAAGTGTTGGTAGAGGTTGAAAAAAGGTCCACATTAAGAAGTCATAGCGGATGAAGACTTTGAAAAAATGTCCAAGTGCTGACAGCGGATGAACACGTTCACAGCTGATGAAGAAGTCCACAACTGATGAACAAGTCCACAACAGATGCACAACATCCATAGAGGATGCACAATATTCACATCGGACATCATCAACTCAAACACCAAATGTTCACAACGAACAGCAAAGTGTTCATAGCGGACAAACATCAATCAACAGCGAACAACTCGGTCTATCATCCACAGCAGACAGCCAAACATCCACAACGGACATGTTATGTGTACATGTATGCTGGTTGTTAATGTTATGTTGTATTGATTTGAAAAGTCTGGATGGTTTAGGTTGTACTTTGAATATTATGATGTGATGGTGAATACCATACACATATGTGGATTTGAGGCATCTACTTAGTAGGATTGGCATAGTTTGGGATATGAAGTAGCAAGTTTACTTCACATGGAATGTTATTACAACTCAATTGTTTTTACTTATTTACAAGCTCATGAACTCACCAACCCCGTGTTGACACTTTAGTATGTATTTCTCAGGTTCCTAATTATCGGGTGCATATAGAAGCACAACATTGGTCACACGACATGCAAACGTTTTCATAACACTAACAATTAATTACATTTAAACTTTGGTTTTGGGCGTGTGTTTTGCGTAACACTTTTCTCATTAAATGGTTTGGAACATTTGACTTATGCTTCCATAAGGTTTAGATTTTAAACTCTGATATTTGTTTTAAAACTCACATAGAGGTTGTTCGGAGTAACTAATGTCTAAGATACTAGTTTGTACATAAGCCTTGCGGTATAATTCCGCATGTGAAAATTAAGGGTGTGATAGTATCAATGTAGTCGTAATTTTTGTTAGCTTTTGCTTCTCTAACTTTATCTTTTCTATCTTATTCATCAGTATCTGATTGCTATCTGCTATTGTTCCATCTGCTATTCTTTTGATAGAACTTAGAAATGATAGCATCATTAGAGATACAAACATATCCTTGAGTAGACATCCCGAATCCTGCTCCAGCAAGAGTTGTTTTCTTAGCTGGGTCATCATTTTTCTTTATTTTTCTTTAAGAAGATGGACAGGGAGTAATAGAATGACTTAACCCAGAGCTTGAGAATGGGATACAAGAAGAAGAAATCTTGGTTTGGAATGATATTTATAAGAAAAGCTTTGAGAAGTAGTGATTGATCACGAACGTTAGTTTAAATTTTAGAATGAAAAGCACTACTAGCCCCACAGTGGGCTCCAAATTGTTTTCACAAAAAATTACCAAGTATAACTTTGTAATCAAATCGTACGTGAGGTTGTGTGCTTGTATCATTTATAAAACATAAATGATAACAAACACAAAGAAATGACACAAATGTTTAAAACTAAAGCTTTTGATCCTTGGAGATCTTCTGCAAAAAACCTTGGGAGGTAACTAATCATCGCCTGCCTCTTGTTTTTCTTATTGATTGCAACAAAAGTACAACTCAAGAGCTATTGCTGATCAATTCTATGTGTTACAGACAAAGTTGTGAGTGTGAGTTGTTGTTCTATATTGATTGTTAAGTCTTTATTTATATAGAAAACAAAATAACAAACTCCTAAAATTTTAAGGGATTGGTTAGTCTTCACTCCTGACCATTAGAGGACTACTACTTTGCGTTTTCAACATCTTGAGTCAGGTTTCATGTTTGACTAAGTAATAGTGAGTCATCGGCGAGAATAAATCAAAACCAAAAAATAATAGTCGGTTAGTAACAACAAAATTTAGGACTGAACTTACTCAGGATCGGGGATATCGGAATATAAAATTCACCCATAACAAGAATGACTCAAGCCGAAACTCAGAGAGAGGATAGAAAAAGAAGAAAGCTTGGATTGAAAAGATATATTTGAGAATAGCTTTGAGAAGTAGTGATCGATCACGAACTTTAACAAAAAATCGAAAATGATAAGCACCATTTGCCCCACGGTAGGCGCCAAATTGCTTTGACCAAACATTACCAAGTATAATTTTATAATCAAAATAGTACGTGAGATGGTGTGCTTGTGTGATTTTGTAAAACAGATATGATACTAGAAACAAAGTAATGACACAGTTTTTACGAGTAAGGTCCTTGATCCTTAGAAATCTCCGGCATAAAGCCTCAGGAGGTGACCAATTATCGTCTATCTCTTTTTCTTCTTATTGATTGCAACGAAAACTTGAGAGCTATAGCTTATAGATTCTAAGTGTTACAGATAGAGTTGTGTGTGTGTATTGTGTGTTCTGCATCGATCGCTAAGCCTTTATTTATAAGAAAATTAAACAAACTCTTGAGATTTCCAAGGATTGCGCAGTCTTCTCTCCTGATCGTAAAATGACTCTTTTGTACAATTTCAATAGCTTGAGGCCGATTCTTTATGATTGACTGAGTAATAATGAGTTACTTGCGAGAGCAAGTAAAAAACAAAAAAATAATGATAATAATAATAGTCGGTTTTAACAACAGAATTTAGGTAACCAAACCTACTAGGAATCCAGGATATGGAATGATAAAATTAACCCGTATCAGTCATTTATCATTTGACTCTTGATCATTAATGTCATGTACAGTAGTCATATATCATTTACCCTCGAGCCTTGAGTGTATGGTATTACTAGTCCATTGGACTAAACCTTTATCCACAGGTCTGCTAGTATTTGCTACAATGCTTCTATCAGCTAATTAAAATTTTGATCTATTATTGTTCACATGTAGTCGGGAACAAGATGTCCTAAATAGATTGATAATGTTACGTTTTGGCTATATTGGTCACACCCGGAGTTGTATGCTCTGGTGATGTCTGGAAGTGTCATGCTTGAACTAGGTTGGTGTCATCCTGAGCTTCTAGACTACACCAGGAGCGGTCCATGTCCGGATGTCTGGAGCTGTTGTACTCCAGTTGAGAAGGATGTTCCCATCATTCTAGCTTACTTTGGCTAACACCAACATCCCCCTCCAACATTTACATCCATTACAATAACAACATTTACGACTTTGAAAATTCATGATAATTCAGTTAATCCAAGTTAAAGAGAGCCACATAATTTACAATTATATCAATAATCACTCTTCTACAACTTTTATCCATCCAAATGAACTAAAAATTAAAATGATAAGCAACATTAAGGTGTGCAATAATATGCTCTCTTCAGATGACTAAAGATTCTAGTCTATGATGGACATAAATGTACATTTCTGAAAAAAAAAATTGGTTAATAATTAGTTTAGCCGCACATCCAAACACAAACGGCGCCAAATTTGGAAATCAAGTCAAATATTGAAAACCGAGTCAAAAGTCAAAAAAAAAAAAAACTCTACAAAGTAAGGAAACAAGTCCGATGATGTTTAGATGTCTCTATGTAATCTTTGCTCACTTGGAACAAACACCGGAAGCTGACCACCTCGCTGTGATCTAGCTTGCTGATAATAACTCGACGTGTTGGTCGTGGTGGTTTCCTGCTGTGCACCACCGCCGCTGCTAGGACCCACCAGAGGCCCGCCAAAGAAAATCGATTGACCCGTGTATGTAAGCTCAGTGCCGGAACCCTGCGAGGTAGACCCACCCCCTCCAGTCTTCACCGTAGCAGCAGACACGAATCGGCCCGCTTCTTGATCCCAAAACACAGAGGATGACCTCGTACCCTCGTTCACAGCAATGTTTCTCCTAGGAATCTGTGGTAACCTAACCGGTGGTGGTGCGGGCGCAGGTGCCGGTCCGGGTGCGGGTGCAGGTGCGGTTGTTGGGAGTGTCATCGGCACCGGTGCGGGCTCACTAGACCAAGGAGACTGGTTCCCAGAGGACTGGTATATTGGGTTAAAATGGTCCTGGCCAGGCTGCGGGCTGCTCAAATTACTAACCACACTATGGGCACAAGTTTCAGTATCATCACGGCTAGCTCGACTAGGAGGATATGAGCTTTTCGACTCATGAAACCTATGGTGATGGGTGCTATTTGGGCTGCTTTTTATGCTCACATTGCTGCTCGATATATGATCCGGATCGTATTGATTATGTTTAGAGCCTACAGGACGAAGAACAGAAGACGAAGCTCGAGCCTTGGCACCTGCTTTCATGGCTTCACTTGAATCCAGTTTTGCAAGCTTCCAAGCACTGATTCGAACTGGGCGATTAGGTGGTCGTTTACCCTTGTCGGGTGCATCTGGATCAACTGTTGATGGAAGCCGGCCAGGTTCTAAATGAGGAATGACTTCATCCTGATAAGACATATACGTTTATAAGTATAATGCTGAAATTTTTGAGAAGAGTTGTGGGGGGGTACCTGATGATCCATAAATATTCTTGGAGGTGTGCACCAAGCACCTTTATAATTTAAACCCAGACCCAAACCAAGGGAGCTTCTCCCGCTCATAGCAGTGACAGCTGAGCTGGTTGGGGAAGATTGCAAGCTTTGTTGATCCATTCCGTCTATTGACGGTCCTGCAGGTTCACTTTGTGTCCTCATGGCAACAACATATTCATAAGTCGTGATACCCTGCATCCATCAACATTTTACAATTTGTGCAAAAGTTTCACTGGTACAGGTGACAAATTCAACCAGTTTACTTAATTAATGGATCGAATGGTTAGGTTTTATCTCCGATTAGTCCAGAAAAAAATAGAGTAGAAGGAAAAAAGTAAACTGGACCAAAAGTGCCTAAAGTGTATTTTACTGCATTAAAATAGTTCTAACACAAACAAGCATACCCAGATTATCCAACTTATAGTAACTATTTGTAGGGTCTGGGGAAAAAATAGTTGTGGCCATGGGGAAGGAACCCATGATCACCAAACTCATAACCAACGCAGCTACCAGCTCCTATAACCACACCTTTAAAATACTTCTAAATCATTTTATTAAAAAAATAGTAGGATTTTTCACTGGGTATGTTTGTTTGTTTGTTTATATTATTACTGAAATAAAATAATCATAATCATATTGACACACTGAATATTATAAATTCTTGGGAAATAATGTTTCTGCTCAGCCCTTAGCGGCACTTTTTGATCCATTACCCAACAAAAACAAACCTTGCGAATAAGGATTATGTGGAAAAAGAAGAGTTCTCCTAGCGGAATAGTGGCTAGAAAGGAAACAACCGTACATATAGCCTGCATAAAGAAACCAATTTGCAGTTAATAAAAACAAACACCCAGGGAGTGTTTGGATGTGCATGTTAAGTTATTATAACAAGTCAAAATAATCATTTTTAGAGTCTGCTATATTTAAGAGATTAAGTAGGGTCAAAATAGTCTAATTAAGCAACCCATTGCTTTAAAAAAAGACGATCATTAAGATAAATGTGAAATTAATTAACCATCCTCAGATTTAATGACCAATTATATGTTTCTAATTCTTCAGGTCATATTTATAACTTTTAAAACACAAATTTAAACACCAAAGTTGCAACAGTTAAGTTTTTTGCTAAGTTTTTAATTTACAGTTAACTATTTCTACATCGTCATTATCAGAGAACATTGAATACATTAGTTACAACCAACTTACCTCACGTGCCGGTCATTCAAATTAACAATGAATAATCTTTTGAGTGTTAAAATTAATAGGGTCATATTAAAATTCAATATATGGAAATGTGTTGGAATAATAATCAGATCTTTATTATCGTAAGTTTATTGTATTATCAATTATATCCTAAGTTTAATAATTAGTTATTTAAGGGTAATTATTGTTACTTAAGGGTGGCACCATATAAGAACCAGTGTGTTGGTTCATTGTACCCCTTCATAGTATATATACGTGTACATTCAATGTATGAAGTGTGTGTTAACTGTTGTGTGTGTAAATTAAATGAAATAAATGTCCAAATATCCAGTGTTCATCCGTATCATCTGCATATTCTCATGCAGTATAATCACAATTCCATCCAAACTTCCATGTTTATATTCCCTCCAGATTACCCATTAATATAACCAATCTCTTGATCCTAGAAGATGATCAGAAAAAAAATCAGAAAGCAAAGATACCACAACAGTTGCAAACGGGGCCCGACTAAATCCATCTCCAAGTCTATCAGAAATCTGATCTTCTGTGGCCCGTTGATTAACAAAACATCGAACAAGAACCGCAACACCAACCCCAAATTCAAAAGCGAGCTGAGATGAATAATATATTTGAAATAACTTCACTAAGAACACAAAGAACTACAGATATTAGGATCTTTATGTAGCACTGAACACTTACCCAAACTAGGCCCACCGCCATTAAACACACAAATGTAAAGTAATTTTTCCTCCCTACGCAATTGTTCAACCACTGCACAACAAATTTAAGCACACCAAATTACTAACTAAAAAAGAGTTACAAGGTTACATTGGAGTTTAGAACTCACCCGACAATGATGATCGAACCCGTCAACACATTTATCACAACTC
The DNA here is from genome assembly GCA_025506415.1 of Flaveria robusta. Taxonomy (NCBI): domain Eukaryota; kingdom Viridiplantae; phylum Streptophyta; class Magnoliopsida; order Asterales; family Asteraceae; genus Flaveria; species Flaveria robusta. The sequence goes on from CM046473.1 coordinate 177,883, forward strand.
CTGCAGTGTTTGCTAAACTTACGCACCTACAAGAAACCAATTAATATTTACGATAGCTTTCTTGGTACCTGCTGAAACTAGTCAGGTTGATCCCACCCATAAATACTTTTTAGTCTCTTTATATTTGAGTTTTTAGAAATAACTATTGTGCCAAGCATGATTAGAGAACAATCTAAGTACTTATTCAGGGATAATTTAATATGTATTATGCATCTTGAATACCCTTTAGGCAACTTACAGAGTTGCAACAGTAGTTCGGGGATTAGAAATGAAGGGATATACAATAGCAGTAGTTCGGGGGGTTGTTGTTCAAAAGTTGGTGGGGTCCTTTGTGTTAGGCCCATTTGACCCATTTCCATTTTATCTAAATACAATTTCCAAATTAACAAATTTAACAAGTTGAAGGAAGAATGTACCCAAAATAAAACCATTTACCCATAAATGGATTGAAGTTGCCACATGTTCCAAATAAGACAATAATATAAACATGCACATTCAAAATAAATATGCAAGTAGATTCTAACAATACCTCTGCATTGCACAACGTGCAGAATAAGGCATCCTCTTCTCCTCCTTGTTGCATTTCTTCATCATTTCTGCAATCTTCTTTGGCAATACAACCGCAAAGGACCCCACCAACGTTTGAACAACCACCCCCCGAACTACCGTTATTGTATATCCCTTCATTTCTAATCCCCGACATGCCAACAGATGATGCATTTCCTGATATCAAATGACATCAAACTTGTAACTGATTATAACCGGACAAAATCTGGCGATGTTTTACAATTTTGAAGGTTTGATTCCCTCTAAGTATAACAAACAACCAGAAAGCCAATTACAGAGACTTGAATCACTAACCAGGAACCTCTGAACCATGATGGGATCTATTTGGTGATATCCTTCCTGGTTCAACTAAAATCCCAGGATCAGCAGGGTCAATAGCTGTGCATCTTACGTACAGAAAAAATACACTGAAAGCCTAAAATATAACAGTTTTGAAACAAGTATTAATGAAAGAACAAGAGCTGATGCATAATATGTGCATAACAAACCATTTAAGGTCGAGATTTTTTAATCGTGAAACCTACTAAAGAGTTTTATTCAAAAAATGAAGTTGTTAATTGAAATAACATGATGCTTTTGTAATCTTATTTGATACAATAATTAAGTAGAGAAATTAAATTGAAAACTTTGGACCAAAAGTGAAGCTGTTACCCAACCCACCTATACTAATTAGTAATTACAGCAGAAAAATGAAATTTACCAAGAAGGAATAAACGCCGATGGCCACGTGTTCGTAGATTTCCTTTCCAAGAAATGGAGAGAAAAATGCATAGAAGGCGACAGACAACAAGAAGAAAACTGTAATAGCCACAACCTGCACATTAAGGTGGAAGTAGAAAATAAGAAGGCAACGACAAAAGCACTTGGGAGGTGTTTGGATATGCATTTAAAGTGATGATGAGATCCAAGGGGGAAACACTCATTATGATTGTCATTTAGGGTCAAAAAAACCTACTGTAAATAAATTCCCCAACCATTTCTTATTATTCTGATCAAGTCTTGAAGTCTGAGTAATCACTGCGAAAACTATCATCCTAACATTCACTGAAATCTGGTTGGGATCTTAAATATGAGCAAGGGTTGCATTTCAGAAACACAAGTGTTTGGAGAAAGCTATGGATCTATGATTGATTATCCTATCCATATCCATATCCATATCCATATAGAGAGATAGATATCTTGTTGTCATGAAGAAAACAAGTTAAGAAGAAGGAATAGCAGCAACCTGGAAAGTATGAGCAGGAAGCTCCCATCCATGGCGTCTAGGCATGATCAATAGAGGAAAGTCAAACGACCATCATCAGTCAACCACAACACTCAGCTTCTAGGGTTTCTGTGTGGAAGAAGAAGAAGAAGAAGAAGAGCAATTTTGGTCACGTCTGGTCTGGTCTCCTAGAGGTTTGATTAATTGTATTGTTTTCTAGGCCTGCCTGCCTGCCTGCAAACACTAGAAAATAAATAAATACTAAAAATTGGTAAATGTAATGTAGTCAAACTTCACACAATTAGAGGCCGTGCCGGCTAAAATATCTTTATATATATCTTTTCAACTTTTTCATTTAACAAAACAAAATTTTATTACCTTTACTTTTTTCTAAATCTTCTAACACTCACAAATGTTAAAAGTTGTATATATGTCTTATTTTTTATATTATATCTTATATGTCTAATGTACATAATCTATACAGATTCATGTTAATATTTTCACTACCTTCACCAATTTATATGGGTTAGCAGTCCAAGTTTATAAAGAGGTAAATGCACAAAATTTCTTTTATTAAGATATAATCATCAAATAAATTCATAAGATTTCCTTACATCATTAAGGGGCTGTTTATTTTTTCTGAGAAGCACTTACTGATCTTTTTTGCCTGCGCCGCGTAGACCATGTGCAGACGTTGATGTCTACAGATTTTTTTTTTTGGGAAAACTTTTTATTAAAAAATTTTTTCCCGAGGTCTGCGTGAATAAGACATAACCCATTCACTTCTACCCTCTTCACATTCTCCAGTTTCAAAACAAAGACCCAAACCGGATTCCTCCTCCTTCCCCCTCATCTTTGCAGCCTCCGACAGCCACCACAACCACCACCAGCCCCGCAGCCACCGCTACCCTAGCACCCCGTCACTGTCCCGCGCAGCCCGTCGTCGCTTCCACCTTCACGGCCGCCGCCCCCTACAGCGTCCAAAATCCCAAATCTTGAGGGTAAGGTTTGTGATTTGGTTTAAGTTTTTGTTTGATTTGTGGTTTATGTATTATGGTTTGTGATTTGGTTTATTGTTTTGTTTGATTTGTGGTTTATGTAGTATGATTTGTGATTTGGTTTAGAATTTTGTTTGATTTGTGATTTTAGGTAGTATGATTTGTTAGGGTTTTGTTTGATTTGTGATTTTAGGTAGTATGATTTGTGATTTGGTTTAGTGTTTTGTTTGATTTGTGATTTTAACTAGTATGATTTGTTATTTGGTTTAGGATTTTGTTTGATTTGTGATTCTAGTTAGTATGATTTGTGATTTGGTTTAATTACAAACTATTTTTGCAGTCTGCAAATGTTAAAAATCAAATAGTATTCTTCATGCAGACTGCAGACGTTTGGTCCACCTCTTATCATGCAGATGTCTGATAATGTGATCCGCAGATTGCAGACATTTTGCTACAGAAAAACAAACAGCACCTAAGGTTCAAAGGTCTACAAGCAATTGATGTTAACAAAATCGGTTCTCACGTGTGGTCCGTGTGGAGGGATTATAAAATGCTTAAGTTCGGAATGGGGATGTGACGGATACAAGTTTAGATTATAAATTTTAACAATTTAAATCAATTATTGGTGTCAGGGTCTAATTACCAACAATTAATCTCATGCACGTTAATCGCACTAAAACCAAATTAACTAGGGAAAGATTCAAATACAAACCATCCTAAAACTAAAATTTGTAAAAAGTAATCTCAACTATTAATTTTTTTAATCAATGGTTAAGATCAAATTGTAAGAAAAAGTTTGTTAGACTTTTTGTAAGTTCTCTTATTTTTTTTAACGTTCATAACTTTTATGTATGATATTATTTTTTATATAAATTACACCATAAAAAAGAGTGTTTTTATCTCTAAAACAAGTACAAAATTGTTATATAAAAAGATAAAAGAATATATTTATGTTTTTCTTTCATATATCATCATTATATATTCAATGCAGTTCATTGTGTATTTTTGTTTATTATTGAGATTTTCTAAATACTATTGTGTTTTTTAAAATGATCAATTTTAAAAAAATATAATGGTGGAATAACATTCTTGTGTATTTCTAATATGTAAAACACAATAACAAATTAACAACTAATTAATCTAATAGATTAAAAAAATAACAAAATAACACAATGTCTCATTATGTTTTTTGATCATAATTATGTTATCTTGAACATTATAAGTTTTAAAAAATACATTAGTGAAATAACATCATTATGTACTTCTAATTGTAAAACACAATAATAGATAACAACAAATTTATATAATCTATTATAAAATAATACTAAAAATAACATATTGTGTCATCTTTAATACTATGAGTTTTAAAAAATACATCGGTAAAAGTATATATTGTGTACTTTTAATTGTAAAACATATTGATAGATACCAAGATTATATAATATATAAAGACAATGTTAAAAATAACATAAAATGATCTAAATCATAAAACACAATGATGAATACATATAACAAATGATGTAAATTATATGACACAATAAACTGATATTCGACACAATGAACATATAAATTACAATGACCAAAATGCCCTACTCTTTAAAACAATAAAATGGCATGTGTCAAGTCTACAATCTTTTTTAGGCTTTTTAGATTAAACATTTTTTTTACTATAACTTTGCCCAATTAACTAATATATTATATAAATTTAAAGAAATAACAAATAATCATTTAAAATTGTTAGAAACTTAAAATTATATATATATATATATATATATATATGTATGTATTTATGTATATGGAAATACTTCACAAGATAGTAAACAATTTTTAGGAATGTTCCAATTAAATCACTCATATTTTTTAAAATTTTTAAATAATTAATAATTTTTTAAATAACTTGGTTTTTATAAATATTGTTAATTTTTTAAATATTTCATCTTCTTAAAAACATTTTGCAACTTTTGAATGACTTAATTATAATAATCTTGAAACTTAAGTGATTTGATTGGGACGAAAAAGCTCCTAAGTGACTTGTTTGGATAAAAAAATATATGAGTGACCTAATTAAAATAATCTTGTGAGTAGGGTTATGGTAAAAATGGTATTTAATTTAAAAAGCCTAAGAAGGATTATTGGCTTGACCCGTGTTCTTCTATCATTTTAAAGATGATGATATATTGGTAATTGTGCCAAATACGTCAACTAATTATGTCTTATACGTTTATTGTGTCATATATTTTACATTATTTGTTATATGTAATTATCATTGTGTTTTACATTTTTAGATCATTTTGTGTTATTTTTATCATAGTTTCTATAGATTATATAAATATGTTATCTATCATTGTATTTTATAGTTATACTTTCACCAAAATATTTTTTTTAAAATTTATAATGTTGAAGATAACATAATGTGCTACTTTTGTTATTATTATTTTAGATTATATAAACTTGTTGTTATAATCATTATGTTTTACAATTAAAAATACACAATGATGTTATTTCAGCAATATATTTTTTAAAACTAATAGTATTCAAGATAATACAATGACGAGCACAAAACAATTATGTTATTTAGTCATTGTTTTTAATGTATTAGATTAATTAATTATTAATTTATTATTATCTTTTACATATCAGAGATACACAAAAAAATTATTCCACCATTATATTTTCTAAATTTATCATTTCAAAAAAATACAATAGTATTCAGAAAAACAAAATAACTAAGAAAAAGTCATAATAAACTACACTAAAGATACAATGATGAGATATAAGCTTAAAAAACATAAAATGATTTATTATCTTTTTATATTATAATACTGAACTAGTTTTAAAGATAAAAGAAATTCTTGTTTTTGTGATATAATGTTTATAAAATAAAATAATATCGTACATAAAAGTTGTGAAAATTTTTAAAAAAATGGAGAAACTTGTAAAAAGTCAACAAAAGTGACTATTTTAAAATACCTCTCTAATAAATTGTTATTTGCAATTTGATCTCAACCTTTGACTAAGAAGATTGATGTTTAAGATAACTTTTTATAATTTTAGTTTTAAGAACATTTTTATTTGAACATTCCCTAAGCTTAAACTTGATTACTATTTTAAAAAGTTATTCCCATATATATTTATGTTATTTCAATAAAAATAATAATTTTGATTTATATTCAAAAGTTAACACGGTTATTATAATAATAGAGGGTTAACATTTGATCCTTCCCATACATGTATATATACATATACATATATAGGGTCAGGATCATAACAGAACTATTTTTATTTTTAGAACCAAAAGAACTATTGGTTTACATAAATGTAATAAAATCAGGTGATAATCATAATAGAACCATTTTTATTTTTAGAACCAAAAGAACCATTGGTTTACATAAATATAAATTAAATCAGGTGATACATAAGCTGTTTTACATATGTGTATATCAAACATGAATAATAAAATATGTAAAACAACAAAATATTGCTGGCCTTAACTTACATTTATGTAAATTAATGGTTTTTTTGATTCTGAAAATAAAAAATAATTCTGTAAGGATACTGACCCTATATATATAAATATAAATATATATATATATATATATATATATATATTGGATCAAATGTTAGCCTTCTATAATTGTGATAACCTTGTTAACTTTTGGATATCAATCAAAATCATTATTTTTTTGTTGGAATAATATCATTACACATATACAAAATTATGTTCTTTTATGTATGTCTATATTCATAAACGTAAAAAGTTACGACTAGTGTAAGTTACACTTACATCTGTAAATATTTACTTACACTTGTCATTACTTTTTTACACTTATGAATTTATATGTATACATAAAAAATATACTGTTGTATATGTATAATGATGTTATTTCAACAAAAAAAATAATGATTTTGATTGATTTTCAACGGTTAACACAATTACAGAATTAATAGAGGGTTAACATTTGATCGTCACCCTATATATATATATATATATATATATATATATATATATTAACTATTAGAAGTATAGTTGAGTATTTGATATTTCAATTATGTTTTGAGACGAGCTTAAGATTGAGATTTGGGTAATGAGAATCACAAGAAATAAAATTTTAATATATAAGATCATAAACGAGTATACTATAAGCTAGATACCTGTGAGAAGAATGTGAACAATAAAAATAACGATGACAAGTATGCAACAAGTGTTGGAAGCAACCTTACAAAAATACATAAGACTCTAATTACCAGAACCTCTAAGGACTATTATATACATCCCTAATATCCTATGTTAAGGTAAATACCAGTACCATTAATATGCTATTTTTAAATTGCAATCATTTTACTCAAACTAGATTTTACTTCTATTTCAAAAAATTTTAATAAAATAATTATGTTTATAAATTTATGCTAAGTAGTTAATAATTTGTAAGTTTAAACATAACCGTTATTAACTTTGATATTTAGATATTGATCGTTGCCGTTTGAGATCATATATATAATACTAGGTTACAATCCCGTGTAATACACGGGTTAAATAAATTTACAGTTACATGGTTAATAATATAAGATGTTATGTCTTAATTATTGTGTGTTATACGGATTAAATAAACTCATGTATTACATATTTGAAAATTTAAAGTTAACATATTTGAAATTTTAATTATGAATAGTTATTAATTAATAAATAGTTATTATAGTATTCATAATTAAGAGGAGAAAGAAACGGGAAAACTAATTATTAGATGGCCTATAACGGTGACACGTGTCCAGATTTATTTTTATTTATTAGTATAGAGATTTTAATGATGCGCTAAAGTTTTTATTGGCCTTAGAGTTAGTACATTGTCTAGAGTAGATTAATAAATTCGCAAGTGGCCTAATAGTTAATCCTTTGTGAGGTAATACGAACATATTTGGCGTTAATAATTACATGTCAATTATGTATTCGAAATTAGTTAAAAAAAATTTCAATGTAATATCCCTAGTTTGCATCAAGTGGTTATTTTTTATGATTTACGTGGTTATTATAAGAAATAAATCCTCATTTTTTATTCAAGTAAACATTAAAACAACTCGTAAAAGATGAGTGATTTTCCTTTCACTTTTTTAATATTGCCAAAAGAAAAACACTTGGTTACATATAATTCGTTAAAAATCTTCATTTTTAAGGGTACAAATATATTAGAAAGCATACAAGCAAGAAGTATTTAAAAAAAAGGTAAAAAAGGAAACTGAGACTATACTATAAGTGTTAAGAATTATAATCATGAAAATGTGGATCAAATTTTTATCAAACTTATAAATAAGTAAGCTATACTAGTTATTTACTTAATAATTTTACTTGTCAATCAAAACGATTAAACTTCTATATTATATATACCATCTAAATATACATGAAAAAATACACCTCTTGTATATACTTTTATAAGTAATATGTTTCTCTATTTTTTCTTCTTATAACTCTATCTAAAATTCTTAAGTTATAACACTAATCATATGTTAATTATAGTTATATTATAACACTTATCATCACAAGAATTCTTATATCTCAATCACAAAAATTAATAAAGCACAAAAGTCATCCATCATAAGCAGGGTAGACACTTCATTAATAAGAATTTATAATATATACATTAAAAGATAAGTATAATAATAAAAAAGTATAGAAACATTTTATTATAGACATTTTGATAACCATGAGACTACTAACAACCTATATAATAGTAAGCAAGTTTTAGTAGTATTCTAATTAGGTCACTCATATTTTTATTTGGTCTAATCAGGTCATTAAAGTTTTAAAAATGTTTCAATTAGGTCACCAATATTTTTATTTATTCCAATCAGGTCACTATAGTTTTAAAAGTGTTTCAATTAAGTCATTCATATTCTTACAATTTTTTAAATAATTCACAAAAATTTTAAAATAATTTAGTTTTTTTATAAATATTGTTAATAATTTTAAACATTTCAAAATTTTTAAAAACTTTTGCAACTTATAAATGCCCTAATTAGAACAATTTTGAAACTTTAGTGATCTGATTGGGACAAAAAATTTTATGTGTGACCTGATTGGGACAAAAAACTTTATAAGTAACTTAATTAGAACAATCTTGAAACTTGATTATTATTTTACAAAGTTACCCTTTAGTTATACACCTAACTTTTCTTTTTATGTCAACTAACTTTAATCTATACATATAACTTTTAATTATGTAACCAATATGCACTTTTATATCAACTAACTTTTACTTATGCAAATAACGTTTAGTTATGTTACTAAGGTTTATTTCTAACATTTTATACTTATGCTAACATTTCTATTTATATTCTCTCTTGCTTTTGTGTAAACTAATTTTATTTTTATCCTCATTGCTAAACTAGCACCTTAAATATTTTTAATTTTTCTTACTCTTGTATATGTTTATAACTCTACCACTTTATTGTATCTTAATGTTTATCGTTTAATTTGCTCAATTCGTTTTTAGCAACAAAATATATCAAACATCACAAAAATTAAATTTCTAGCTCTTTACATCAGTGGAGAAAGTTATGTGTCATCCTAAACAACATCTTAAATCAATGGTTTAAGAACCGGTTTTCTTGATTTGGTTTAAGAACCGGTTTTCAAAAAAAAAACTAGCCATTGGTAATGGCTATTTTGATGTTTTTTGACCGTGGAAGCATCTTTCTAGCCATTTTTTGTCTTTTTCACTACTACAATTCTGTTAATAGATGACACGCAAAAGATGACGTGCGAATAAAGATGACGCGCATTTTCTTGTGTCATAAAAATTATGTCGTATTTTACAAAATTTGTAGAAAATATGACACGCATTTTTGCATGTCATCTTTGTTTTGTCGTCTTTTAAAACACGCGCCCAACTTTAATTTCAGTTCCCCGCCTCTACTCTTTAACCCTAGTTTCTCAAACACCCTTCATTCTCCCCACCTAATTTCAATTCCCCGCCTCTACTCTTCTCTGCGCTTCTCGTTGGAGGAACACAAGCAAGTGTAGGAGTACAACTCGACTTGTGCAACTTGAGGCTAAAGGATCGCAGCTTCTTGTTAGGGATTGCAGCTTCATTCCATGAGCGGATTACGTTGTTTTGTTCGTCGAATTGAATAAGAAGTTTGAGGTTTAATTCCGATTCTTCTTGTGTTCTAATTATATGGCCTTTGAATTTCATTGAACACTTGTGATTGTTTACTTTAGGGACTACTTTATTTGATGTGTATGTTATGGTTTTAGATTGAAAATTTAAGTGATTGATTTGAACTTGTAGTAATCAGTAGTAGAACAAGCTAATTCATATGGAAGTGTAGTAATCTACAGTAGAACAAACTAATCCATATGAAAGTGTTTCAAAATGTTGTGTTCACAGAAGCACTTATGGGTTTTTGTGTAGTGTTTTCCTCAATTGTACATGATTTATGATGAAATTCTCATGTGGAACTTCATGATTGCATCAAATCCAATTTGGGATTTTGACCCCCATTTGACCCATTTGACCTCCATTAGCTAGTATAAATATATGGTGGGTGTTTTAATTGATTCACGACAATAAAAAATGCTCTATACACTCTAAAATCTAAAAAATGCTCACTATTTTATTCATGTTTGAAAAACCTCTCAAAATGGCTTAATCTAGTGCTCAATCTTTTATTGATTGTGACGCCTATTCCTATGAATAAGAACCAAGAGATTTGATGCAACTATTATTTGTGTGAAATATCGTCAGGTCCGAACAAGGCTCGTGCAAGTTGTGTTTCAACTTTTTTTCAAAGGATGCGAATTCTACTTTGAAAAACCATATCCAAATTAAATATTATAAAGCATTGAAAGAGAAACTGTCTTAAGGTCAAACTTCGATGAAAAATGAAGGTAATTTATGGGCTTACAATTTTGATGCGGTTCGAGAGCAAATGACATATTTTGTGATCCAAGAAAGCTTACCATTCAAGCAATTTAACAATGAACTTTTGACTCGGCTAATTCAATGAACTCTCCAACCGCGTTACTCACACGTAAGTCATGCTACACATAGAAGGGATTGTTTAAGAATGTGAAACAAAGCTAAAAATAAATTAATTACTTATTTTTAAAACTTACAAACTGATGTTAATTTAACTAGTGATGTTTGGTCTACTATGCATGGTTCACCAGACTCGTACATATGTGACACCATGGGTAGATACCGATTCGTGGCAAATGATGAAAAGTACGATTGCGTTTGAATTGTTTAATAATCTAGGGAAACTATATTTTATTTTATTAACAAAGTTATTAAAATGTTATAAATTGAAAAACAAAGCTTTGCCAATATATTTTGATAATCCATCAAATAATATGCTAGGGATAGAACAACTAAAATTAAAATATGAACCATATTATGATGACGTTTTTTTCATAGCTAATGTGTTACACACATCATAAACTGGCCGTTCAAGACGGTTTAAAAATAATTAAACCAACAAAAATACTTTTAAAATAATGTTACGTGACATTTTTAGCGGTACCGGAAGATATATTATTGTAAATTTTGTAAATGCATATATTTCAAATGTTTATGTATGAATTGGGACATACCTATTCTACTTGTAACAAGTTTGAAAATGCTATTGAGCAAAAAAAAAAAAAATTTTAATAGCCTTTCATAATACTTTAATGAGTCGTCGGAATGCTTCGTCTTACCATTTATCGAGTTGTACTATTGAAGAAATAAGCAAAAGGCTTCATGTTTTTAAAACCGTAACTACTTGTCTATCTGAAGTTTATTATCTAACGATTCCCTTAGTACTTCATGAAATATACTTAATGACTTCAAAATTAAATGAGATGTCATTTAGAGTTAGACGTTATTTGGATATGATACCACCAATAAAAGATAAATTTAAAAAATATTTTAAAGAAATGTATCCGGTTATTACTTGTACCGCCGCCTTAAACCTTTGCTCAAAGGGGGTTGAAACTTTACTTGATAAAATTAGTATTGATTTGGGTTTAGATGAAGAAGACCCATTTTATGATCAAACTTTAGAAGCTAACTTGTACAAACATTTATCAAACATGTTCAATGTTTATTTAGTAAAATATGATAAAACATCAAGTATTCATGAGTTAATAAAGAATTGCGGCACATTTCTAAAGTTCAAGTGACCCAATGTTTGCTTTGTATGTACTTTAAGAGATGAACGGGATAACACTCCGAGTAGCAAACTAACACGGTATGGTGGGATAAACTTTTTATCAACCATGACTCTACACGATTTTAAAATTTTTACCGTTGGCTTAGAGGAAAGGCAAGGAAGATCATTTTCTTATCCTATCATTCAAGGCCCGAGATTTACTACCTGTCCAAGCTTCCACGGTAGTTTCGAAACTTGCTTTTTCTGTTAGTGGTTGGATTATATCAATAATGGGAACTTGACTCACTCCTCAAGCGGTTGAAATGTCCAATGCTTGAATGATTATTTGGATATCACAGAAAGAACACAAGATAAATGTTCACTTGAAAGAGAATTGAAATATGATACTGTGTTATATGAGGATGAGGTATATGGTGGATTGACTCCCGAATGACTGATATGAAGTGACATACAATGATTACCTTCGAAATAGCTCGGGTTCGGAGGGAAAAGAATAAAAACATCAAAGTACTCAACGAATGAACGACTAACGACTCGACGATGAAAACACTTTATAAATAAAAAATAGAATTTTGAGTTGTTTGTAATGTTTGTATGTTTTTAATTTAATGTATTTCATTTTTATGTTTAACTTGAAGTATTGAATAAAAATTAAACTTCTAGCTAATTTTACGCTCCATCACAAGGAGTGAATTACTAGTTATTATATATTTAATATAAATTACATAATCTCTCTAGTATAATAAAAGAGTAATTAGGAGCGACACGTGTCAACATCATATTTATTATTATTAAAATTTTCTCGCTTCTCTCTCTTATTAAATAATTATATTGGTTGCTAATAATACTATTTAATTTTTTTAGATTAAAATAATTTTTTTATAAATTAAGAAATAGATCTTTTTATTAATATTATTTTAAAAGATAATATTTTTATAAAATAAGAGAATTTTCTAAAACATCAAACTTTCTTAAAATAAAAAGTATTTTAAAATATGTGTTTTTAAAAAGTAAAAATTCTATAAACAAAAAATAATTAAAATCAAGAGTTATAATAGAAAAGTTCTTAAAAATAATATTTTTTTTTAAAACGTTTGTTTTGAAACAAGATTTTCATTATATGTATAATAAGAAAGATTTCAATAATATTTTATGTTAGAATATTATTTTATAATAAATTAATTTTTATTATATTTAATATTTATTTATTCAAACCATATAATATACGTGTTTATTAAAACTATTATAATATAATATGGTATTATTTATTAATGATATACAAATAGAACCAAATTACATAAATAAGTGTGTGGAGCAGTTTGACTTAAAATTGTGAGTTGCCACCTACCATCAAAATTAATACATGATTCTCTTGTTTTATTACACCAAGGACTTGGATTTTTGTCCCAATTGTCAGTGTTGTCTTTTTGTTTGTTTAATAAACCGTTAATGCTTTAATAATTTCCTTTCTACTATAAAAATGATCAATCAACTATAGAGTTATCTTTTATATTACGTTGACCATAGAGTTAACTTTATTCACTCAAAATTTTGTTACTAACATGAAAGTCCCTCTTTGAAATTTCCTTTATTTCCAGTTAGATGTACATAAATAAATTATTCCACGTAAATATCACTACATATGTAGATGAATTTAATTTATTTATTAAAATAACTTTGACCAAAATTTTGATGATCGTACAACTGAATCAAAATACAGGTTCACAAAACCAGATTGATCTTCAATCAAAATAGAGGTGCGCAAAACCAGGTTTTGGATTAAGCCGAAGCGATAGGGACTGGTTTGGTTTAAGTCAACGCTAATAAAAAATGAATTGGGCTTCCAACAACCGACTCCTATCGAAATTGGGTTATCGGACCCGAGCTAGGAATGGCCTTTAGTAGACACCCAAAGAGGCCCTTTATGGCCTAGGTACCAACACATTTGTAGAAGCTAGAGCTTATCTTTTTGGTCTGATGCTTTGTTACAAATTAGGCTACTCCAAAGCAGCGGTGGAGAGTGAAAAAAGAACCCAGAAATCAAACCACTGTCTTCGTTCCTCATCCTACTTCCAATAAAATCTATTCCAAGGTGCCCAGAGGCAGCCAAGAAACGAAGTTGACGAACAAGAACATATCGATGATGAACTTTCTGAGCACGAGATGCCATCTCCACCTCGGGCACGAGATAAGTTTTAAGCGCTTTGAATGAATAGGATCTCAATCAATTTCAAACCGACGGATCTGATTAGTTTCAAATCGGATTCACTCCAACTGATTTCCAAATAAGTTTTGGATACAATTCGAATGTGCATTCCTAACTCAAAAAATTTGGTGTCAATTTTAAATGCCTTTTGTAGCGGTATGTTTAGTTTCTTTACTGCCAACGCTCTATCGTCCTTTTCGTTGAACCATTGACCCTTCTAATGTTAGATGATGGACCAAGTGGGCATAGTTATCTTCATCTTTCATCATGTGTCCAACGCCTTGCATAATATAAAGTTAAGAGTTTAAATCTTGCATGGTGTAGACTCCGGTGAATTTATTCTAGCAAATCTAAGAATTGTTGTTGAAAATCCAAGTTTATAAAGTATAAAAACGTTATAACTAAATTAAGATAACAAATGCTAAAACTAAATAACTCACATATCTATAATATATCTATAATCTATAATACTTATTTAAGCATTTTAAAGGGACATGATTGTAATTTACTCAAACTTAGCACACCCGATGCACCTTCTAAAGCATATGATACAAGTACTTTATGCATTTACTCTTCTTTTTCCCTCATTTAATAAGCTTCTATTAATTAATACATCATTTAATACACATTATTAATATATTATTTATTAATATGAGATTGTTTAATTTATTACACTAAATATTATCTTACTTGTAATACTTTAAATTAACATTTAAATTTAAATTTACTATATATAATTATATAAATAAATTCTATTTAAATTATATATTATCTTATTTAGATATTGAAGCATGTAACTACTAAATATTTCATTGTTATAATCATAATCATAATGATAATCATAATCATAATCATAATGATAATGATAATCATAATCATAATCATGATCATAGTAATAATAATACTAATAATAAAAGTAATAATAATAATAATACTAATAATAATAATAATATTATTATTATTACAATTATTATTATTATTATTATTATTATTATTATTATTATTATTATTATTATTATTCTGCATATTATTAATGCACTATTCATAAATGTGAGATTATTTAATTCACTACACTAAATATTATCTTATTTATAATACTTTAAATTAATATTTATTTTTATATTTACTATTTACATTTTTTAACTAAATATTTTTAAGTTAAGTATTATCTTATTTAAATATTTAAGTATATAATTATTAAATATTTTCATAATAATAATAATAATAATAATAATAATAATAATAATAATAATAATAAATTATTTATTAATAAGAGATTATTTAATTAACTATACCAATTATTATCTCATTATAGAGTGTTTATTTTTATTTATATTTTAACAAAATTTAATAAATATTTTCAAATATAACGTTACAAATGCTTATTTTTATTTGAAAACTTTAGTATACAAAATGGTAATTTTGTGCAAAGTATACAAAGTGGGCATAAAATTATCATGAAGAAAGATTTACACTTGTGTGATAATTATCACGCAATGGGATGAAATTATCAAGCAAAAAGGATAACAATCACGCAAGATCTTCTTACATTTCGCACGTAAAACACACTTTGTATAGTAACCTTCATCTATTTTTATATATATTTTGATATAAATTTTATTAAGATTAAACCAGTCATATATAATATATTTAATTTATTCTGTCTATGTTTTCATTTAAATATTGATAAAAATTACTTTGTTTCCGCCGTGTAACACAGGTGAAACCCACAAGTATTAATGATAATAATAATAATAACACTAATAATAATAATTATCATAAGATTAATAATAATAATAATAGTATTAGTAGTAGTAGTAGTACTAATAATAGTTTATATTTAATATTTATATTTATATAATTTAAATACTATTTAAACTAAGTATTTTCTTATTTAAACACTTAAGTATATAAATACTAAATATTTTAATAATAATTATAATAATAGTATTAATATTAATAATTATAATATCTTCTAGAGGAATTTTAGGTATTTAATAATTTTGATGTTTATGGCTAAATTTTTAGTTAATGACATATTATTAGATATGTTTTAAAAAATAATTACAATAATAATTCTAATAATAACAATAATAAATATAATCATATCAATACTAATACTACTACAATTGCTAATAATTATTATTATATGGTTAATAACAACAACAACAATATTTTATAATTCTTATTAGTTAAATTTTAATTTTGTGTTTTTTGTCATGTTATTGTATTATTAATAATTTTAAAGAAATTCAACGTTAATCATAATGTAATGTTTTACATTTGATAAGATTTTTATTAAAATGCTTTTAAAGTATTCGTTTTAATTAATGTATTCATGATCTATCAAATACCATATATTAGGTAATAGATCACAACATTATAATAACGAATCACTAAAGCGTGTTTAGATATCCGCGAGAATCCGAGTGCATATACCATTAAACTCAGCAAAACCAAGATAACTCCAAAACTATCATTGCGAAGTTCTCATATACATTCAAAATCAAGCCACGACAAAACGTGGGTATAATCCACTAGTATATACACAATTCTAATGCAAGTTACAAACAATATATATTACTAATCTTTAGTCGCTAACTTGATCTTCTATGTGCCTTTCTTGAGGATGTATACTCTTTCTTGTTACCCATGGTCATGTATATCAGTTGTGAAGTAATATACGAGCCGAACATAATATCAATAACACAAATACAATATCAATAACACAAATACAGATGATGATTTAAAATTTAAAAAAAAGTTAAAAATGTGTTTTCATGTATTATAAACAAATGATAATTTACAAACAAAACCTTAATAAAGGACCCTTCCTGGTTCCCACACTTTTATTGAGTGTCGGTTGCAAAGGAGGAGTGGCTGTCAACTCCATTGCATGTCTTCTATGTTCACTGAAAATTAAGGACACTTGGCACACTCATCAGATACTTAATGAAATTCATCCTGAAAAAAGGAGGAACAAAATGAGAAAGGAAGGGAAAAATTTCGATCACAAACACATGTTGGAACACATACAATGTAGGCTTGGGTGTTTTCTAAGATAAGAAAAGATCCTTGTGTGGAAAAAATCTTTGAAGATATAAAAATACAAGCCTTTTCCCGGATGAAAACATGGATAACTTGATTCAATTATAATGAGAATCTTGGTGCTAGTATCCATTAGTAAAGCTCACTTAATTTTCTTCTCTTTGCTGTATTATGTGTTAATGTTGGTGTATCTTGTTGTGGTGTAGTGGATCCTTTTTCTGTATCAACTTTATGCTGGTTTTAGTTGAATAAAATTTAATTTATTGCTATTAAAAAAACATCAATTTAAAATTCTAGTATGTTACTGATAAAAGTGACAATTTTAGCATGATAGTTAGATAAATATAAGAGTAACTTATATATTTTTGTCCTTTATAATAAGTCATATTATAGACTAGATCCTGCATTTTCAAAATTTGCATCAGCTAACCTTTCAGTGGAAATTTACCTTAACTTTTATCCTTTTGGCTAATGGCCATCCACTTCAGCCGTTAACTATCACGCCTTTATTATGTATGAGTAGTTTGGTAATTCTCCACCATTCACCCTTTTCATTAGACCATTGACTTTTAATACAACACACCCGAGTAATTTTTAATTTTTACTTCACCAAACCCACCGGCTCTCTCAAGCAAGCGATGATAGTTTTGTTGGTGTGGCAAGTTAACGGTTGTAAGACATCTTGGACACCTAGGAATCCTTGGTCGTCGTTTTTATGGGTGTGATACAAGGTGATTCATTGTTTTATGTTCTTAGTGAGAATCAGATGGATGAGAATCATGCATTATCAAGTGATTAAATGTCATAAACCTACTTCATTATCCAAGTGTGGGGGTCAAATTGTCATGTGTGATCCTCAAATGTGTCAAAGGCAATTAACATTATCCCTATGTTGTTAAAGACCAAGAAAGAACTAGAAGATGTAGTGAAACACACTGAAGCAGACGCTAGAAAGTTGAAGACTTATTTGAGAATAAGCTGGGTTTGGTTCTTTCTATTTTAAGTTGCAATGAAAATGTACTAGAATGTTTATGTTTGTGTTGAACGGGTTGTTGTAGTTGTATTTGTGTACCAAGTTTATGGTTATGGTTGAGTTGCAATGAAAATGTATCATGCTTTAACAAGCGTAGAATCAATAACTTTTTAATAACAAAATAGTAATCCTTAAACCCATGATATAATACTAATTATGCATATTTAAACACCAAAAGAGTACATTAAGTAGTTTCATACATATTACATACATTAACAAGTTTGATTCAAATTCATACACCAAAAGAATAAATTATAAAGTTCCATCTTCAACTTCAAACATCGGTGCATATCCTCCTATTATGGCCCTTATTCTTATAGTTCCCGCAAACCTTTAATCCTTTAGTTGACTGACCTCCACCCGTGCATGTCCTCATATTGTGGCCCCTCTTCTTACACTTCCGACAAACATTTGATCTATTCTATAAACTAGATTTTACAAAAGTCTCTGGTATGCCAACGTTTTTCCCATGTGCTAAATGGCTGTCATTGCATGTTAGCAACATTGTTTTCACGACCGGATCGGACCGGCCATTTCCGACCGGTTCGACCGGGGATCGGCCACCTAGCCGGTCCGGTTCGGTGTGACTCGTTTTGGACTGGTCGAACCGGCCGGTTCGTCCCGAACCGCTGGTCGGACCGGGAAACCGGACCGGTTCGGACCGGTTTTCGTATTTTTTTTTATTTTTTTAATTTTAATGGGTAAAAACGGGATGTTGAACCATAAATTAGTGTGTTGAATATAAAAATATAGTTAAGTTTTATATATAACTATAAAATACATATATAAATTACTTATATTTAATTATATATATAAC
Source organism: Flaveria robusta (assembly GCA_025506415.1). Classification (NCBI taxonomy): domain Eukaryota; kingdom Viridiplantae; phylum Streptophyta; class Magnoliopsida; order Asterales; family Asteraceae; genus Flaveria; species Flaveria robusta. Next base: position 196,903 of record CM046473.1, read on the forward strand.
TATATATATAATATAGTATATATATAATTATGACGTCATCCGGTTCTTAAATCCGGTCCGACCGGTCCGACCACCAAACCAATAAGGCGTCCGGTTCGACGTCCGATCCGGTTCTGAAAACATTGGTTAGCAAGGTAAGCCAATAATTTCCCACCTCCAACATGCACAAACCCTTGTCCATTCAATCTTACAATATACCTATCATTTATACTGTAAGTATACAATAATTTAGTATTATTTGAAACTATTAGGATGAATAAACAAACCTAACTGCCTCTTTCTTAATTGCCTCAAAGATCGTACTATTAGACAATATTATTAAGGTTATTAGTATGAGACCACGGGACAAGTTAGGTTTTAGGGTTTGCATTATATTCTCTATATATCCGCTGCAACACCACAAAAATATACAAACCCTAGCCGTCGCCACTGAGTTCAAACCCTAGACAGGGCGGTGGCGGCACACCGCCCTGTCCCACCTTCGTCTTCTCTTTAGTTTCTTATCTATTTTATAGTTTATGTTGAATAAAGCTTCGTTATCGGTTGATGATTCAAACCTATTACCCATATACATTCCCTTGGTTCGTTCGCATCCATTCTCTTGGTTTGTTCACATTCATTCTCTTGATTTGCTTCTGGATTATGGCTTCTAATTTGGAACGGTCACTGTGTTTTCTTTGTTCTTTTTATTTTTTCGTTTATTGGTGTTTTAGCAGCATCATACTGATAACCCTAAAACCTAACTGGGCCCATGGGCTCATACTAATCATCCTAATAATATTATCTAATACGTACTTGCATAGAGTGTTATCAACCCATTACTTCTATCAATCACCCTTAAAAAATTCATAATTATTCTCATGAGATACTCACTTATAAACTCGAACATTGTTATTATAGGTTTGTCTCTCGCATCTATTTAAAACTTTACACATTATTCAGCAAAACATCAAATTGTGCAATACATGTTATTACAACAAACTTGTGATAATATTTAAAATAAACTATAGAAGATTTAAATATATAATACTTACCACTAAACTATGATCTTGACCAATGCTCTGGTGTATTTTAGAGAACCAAAGATGTGCATCCCTATTTAAACTTTTCAATAAATCCATCTCCTTCTCGAATTGAACTTTAATCATTGTTTTAATAGCATGTACTTTAATCATTGTATTGACTTCTTGCTTTGTTCCAAACACTTGACCAATATAGAACAGTGAGTTGTTATCACTTTGTATTCTTTTCCTAGAATTAGAAGTTTCATCACTAGATTCAAAACCACTTAAAACTTCTCATTGTCCAATATTTCATCTTCCATTATCTCATAAGTAATTCAGCATTCAAATCCTTCTTATCAACATCTAGATCATTGTACACTCTAAAGTCTCTCATATCTGCATCATCCATAAAATTAGCATCATCTAGCATGAATTCATTGTAATCATCATCAGTATCATCATGTTACCATTTGGATGGTCATTACCCTGATCCTTAGTTTGATGGTCACTCATAATGAAATCAAAATCAAATTTAAATTATTCATATTCAGATCATAATTATTCATATTCAGATTTAGATTCAAGTCATAATCATTCATATTCAAATCCTTATGTGTACCAACATCCTTTGTATTCTTATATGATTCTCAAATAAGGACTCATTCATATTTTCTTAATTAGCTTGTATATTTTCTTATCAACATGATTACCATGGTTATTATCATTAACATCTACAAACTTATTTATATTCACTTGATTACCTTGATTCTCATCTATATGTTCACCAAAGAAAGAATCAAAGTCCGAATCATCTATAGTAACATCAATTTGTTCTTGTTGATTGCTAGATTCTCCAATTTCATTATTTCTTTCATGCCAACCTAACAATAACCTTTTCTTAGGTTGATTAAGCATATCATTTACTAATAACTTTGCTTCAGTGACCTCTTGTATCCATATCTTAACCGGTGAGCAAAAATGTATGGACATTAGTTGTTACATGTTTAGCATAAATAGTCATCAAATTATGCTCCGAAACATGTTATATAAATCCCCTAACATTTTCATCACTACCTAATGCTCTAAGACCAAACTCTAAATCAGTATTTAGAAACAGATAGTGATAGTGCCTAGCAAATTCATTTTCGTAACCTAATTGCTCCATCATATTATCAAGTAGGTGTGCTAAAAAACCTATCGATATCCATCATATCAACATAACTTTGTACAGCTTTTTCATATCTACGAACACGCAACCTTGTGAACTTACCACCATCATGCAAGTCGATAGAAAACAAATGTGGGTAACAATTACATTGATGAAATTCAAAAAATGCATTAAAAGATATGAAATTTAGTTAATAGCATCAAAGGCAGATGAGTATGCTTACCATATGACGCTTCAAAAGCTGATTGATCAAGACTTTATCGCATGAAGTATCGCTCACCCATGACCGCCTAAGAGTTTCAAGGAGTTTAGGGTTATTTGAGGTGGAATGGAGAAGTAAAGGGGGGTCGAAGATGAAAAGCTAGACTGTAATGTCGGATGAAAATGGGGGATGGTGGAGTTACCAAACTACCCTCACGTGAGATAGGCGTGATTGGAGTTGATACCATGATAATACAACATAAAAAATGGGAGAATGGAATATAAAGAAGAACATAAAAATTTCAAGATATGATCTCAAAACACAATCAGATTCAAGATATTTAACAACTAAAGTATGAAACAATAGTATCTAATGAGCACAAAACAAAATATTTCGAGGTGCACATTAATGTGGCAGTCCTATGTACTATGTAATGAGGTGTGAGAATTCACAAAGATACTTCTTCAAAACAAAATAAAACTAGTACTTATTTACACACGCGCACACACACACCCTAATAATTATGGACTATATGTGTCGACGACACAATGACATGACTATGGAACACACATAGTTAGCTAATAATGTTGGGTATTGAAGTGTTGGGATATTAAGCAAGACGATAAACATCAAGTTGATTAAAACAAAGATAAATTAAGGTTGGTGGGTGTGCTTGCTTTATTGCTTGAATGAAAATGCATTGCTTTAGTTGTTGATAGGAAGGAAATAAATAAATCAAGTTGAGTAGCCACCTTGGCTAATTGTTACTGTTTGTTGGACGCGAGAGCCATCACAATCCATAGAAAGAGGAAAAAAACAAAGTAAGTAGTTTTGATTGATAGCTGCAATATCTGGTTCAGGACCACCAAACGTCATGAAAGAAGTGTCAATCAAGGCAGTAGTGTTCCGGTGGAGTTTGACAGTTGAACGGGGCCTGTAGAGGTGATTGATCAAACAATTTTGGGTGGTAGCAATATTGGGCGGTCAAAGCAATACAACAACTAGGAGAATATAGAAGGACATACCATGAACTCATAAGGGTTTTTCAAGAACTAATCAAATGAGAAGCGAGTTTAGTCCAAAGATTAAAATGGAAGAGATAAGACTCTTGATGAGAGTTCAAGATCAAGATGATACAAATCAATATTAAAAAGAAGAATGAAGGTGTTAGTCTTGATTTAATTAAAAGATAATCATTATTATTAGTTTATTATTTTTTTGGTAGAGTTTGTATTAAACTAAGATTGAGTTTGTTAATTTTATTTGCTTATTTAATAGTGTTCGAGTTAGGTTATGGTTGGTATAAATTTAGTATAAATAATGAGTTAAGAAGTCTTTCTATGTATGGCTTCGTTTTAATCAAATTGGTGTTTATTATGTTTGCTCGATCAAAAATTCTCAACATGAAATTTATATCAAATAGCGTAGTAGTCAAGACAAATCATTAAAAATATAATATGTCCAACTAGGTGTCTAAACAATAAATCCAATGTAGGACATGAGGAACACGTAACAACATCTAGACAACTACTTCGTATCATATTTTATACAAAGTATACAAAGTATATAATGACAACCTAATAAACCGGTACAGTCAAAAATCAAATAAGAAATAAAAATATTTTATACTTAATTAATAATTGGTCAAGTCACTTGTCACAATTGTCTGAGTCCAAGTTTTATTTTCGTGATTCTAATAGCTCACCCCTTTATATCATTTTCTATAATTTGTGCTGATGATTTACATCGCAACCTTGAGTTCATGAGACCTTTAGCCACCGTCGAATCTAGTGCTAGAAAGTTGGATTTTCATGAATGCTTGGAGGTTGGCTATATTATTAGGATAAGTCAAGTTCCTCTATCTATCATTAAAGGTTTTTGCCTAATGCTAAGAACAGGTTCCTTACCAACATTAAGAGCTTTAAAAACATATGATTCCACTTCTTTTGGAGTACTTTCACAACATGTTCATAAGCCTTTGTCTGTCATCAAGAATTTAGAGCTCATGGGTCTTAGTCGAGGAGGCGAGGTGTTAATCCTAGCCTCTTTTGGTGGTAAAAGCAAACTATATATGTAGGCTTACGCTCATGTTGGATTGTATTTTGTTTCTCCTACTTGGAGGTTTCTCATCAAAAGACATGGCAAATACCTTAGGGGGGTCTAAAGAAGATTTGGGAGATCTTACTTTGTGCTTGCTTGTGGATGTCAGCATGACTAAACAACAGCTGCATTAACATCTAGAAAACAACATTGTTTCTTGAACAAATGGCCTAATTGGTATAACTAGAGTGTTTATTAGTTAAAGACTTGTAAAACTATCTATAAATAGCAATACAAGGAATGAAGTAAAGTAAGAATGACTCAAGAAACTAGTAACCTATACTCTTTAACCACAACATCAATGAACAAACCCCACTAGGGCAAGTTGGTTTTCTGTTTAAAGAATTCTTTACGCGATCTTAATTAGCTAGTATATTTTGGTCATTCACACTTGTAGATACATAGTTTACTCTTGTAGATACATAGTTTGCTCATGAATAACACACAAACCATTCTATATTTTTGCCAAGTTTGATTTAACTTCCGCACAAAACACACACATATTTAGTTTTGTTGAGATCATTTATCGTCTAAATTTTTCTTAATCTAATTTGGGACAAACAATTATAGTGGATTGAATAAAGTTCTTATTCAAAGATCCGAAATTGATACGGTTCTAAAAGAACTCTTTGTTTTCTACAAAATTTGATTTATTATAATTTATTCAATATCATTGCTTCGTTTTAAACCTAACTATCTGGCATGACAAGCTCACAATTATGGAGCAGCTCTTTTAACATTGAATCAATGGCTAATCCCAAATATCAGTCTTTAAAAACATTACCATCCTTTCTAAATATGACTGAATTTTGTAAGATCTCAAATCAGATCAACACCAGATGTACCATACACAACATGTGGCGTAGGGTACACCAATCTCCACATCACAATGCCCTTATCTTACGTCATACGATGACAAAAGGCCACACATTACGCCAAAGGCGTAACCTATGTCACATGTGGTGTTGGCTACATCGGTTCATGTGCTTTCACCTTTTATCACTTTTACTTCCCTAATGTGAAATCCAATAATTTTCCATTATCAAAACTCTGTTAGTTCCGTTAAGTCTTGCACACATGTCACATAAGCACATAGTAGCTGTCGTTGAACGTTCGTGACTTAACAAGTAATTAATATTGATTTAACTAATATTAACTTGATTAATAATTGTTGATATTATTATGTTATAATGTGAAACAAGTTGTATTGTGATATTTTATGATTTACGTCTCAACACGTTGTTATGTGAATTATATAAGAATCATGAGAGATAATTAACATTTAGTTGTTGGTTTATTTAACTCAAAATTTAAAAGTATGAAAATGATTTATAAGCGTTTAAAAGTAGAATTTACAATTTATAAAATCAAAGGGATTACAAGTGAAAATACACATGGGTATATAAATGGAAAAAATGTAACGATAGCCCCCAACCCCCCCCCCCCCCTCGAGTCACAGTAAAGATCCCTTCCCCACCCCTTTTGTGATTTTCAAACACAAGCACACACACATCCACTCAATTTTGGTGTAACTTAATTAATATGACGTGTTAGCAAACTTGTTTGTGGATCAATAATGCGTGCAAGGTAAGATTTTCAACAAATTTATCATCTTTTTCACAAAATTGGTTCATGAACAAATCCTAGTTCAATCTTGCAACAAAACTTGAAGTTAATAAAATTGGATGATGTACTTGTGCTAGTTTGATTGTATAATTGATGTTTTATCCGAGTCACAGTAGAGATCCCTTCCCCACCCCTTTTGTGATTTTCAAACACAAGCACACACACATCCACTCAATTTTGGTGTAACTTAATTAATATGACGTGTTAGCAAACTTGTTTGTGGATCAATAATGCGTGCAAGGTAAGATTTTCAACAAATTTATCATCTTTTTCACAAAATTGGTTCATGAACAAATCCTAGTTCAATCTTGCAACAAAACTTGAAGTTAATAAAATTGAATGATGTAGTTGTGCTAGTTTGATTGTATAATTGATGTTTTATGTGAATTATGTAAGAAACTCGTTGTTTTAACGTTCGGTTCTTAGCTTACCTAAAGTGGAAAATCTAGTTTCCAAGAACTTTGGATTTCAGGATTTTGTGATGCTTATTGTGTTTTAATGGTTGGTATAGGTTAGAATGATCATATAATTGATGAGTTATCAATTATCTTGGTGAAAATTGGATTACTGGATGCCACTTTCCTAAATGAGGAAACTTTGTATATGTGTTTTGTGAATTAAGTAATTTATATAACATATAATATTTTCACCTATTGTGGGCTTGATCTGTTTGTTTTGGACTTGAATTGGACTGTCATGTGTGGTTTGAGTCATAGAATCAAATCTAGATTCCCTTCATGAGTGTTTGGGCTTATTTTGTACTTGTACTTGACTGTCGCGGAGAGGTATTGTTAGTACTAATGGGTTGACACCCCCACCCTTGTTGTCGGTATGCTAGCTAAGACTGACGTGGCCTGGGCGTGACGTTGGGTGAATATAATCCGGTTAATTGGACTTGGACTGGACATGAGCTTATGTTGGTTTCTATGACTTCTATGTTCTCATACACACAAAAATTTTGTACATGACTTACACAACAACTTATTTGTACTTTTAAATCTGTGGACTCACCAATGTATGTTGACTTTTTAAAGCATGTCTTTTTAGGTAACGATGAATAGGTACTTGGACAGTAGACTTTATACGAGACCGCTCCTTTAAGAGCATTAGACATTGGGACATTAGTTTTGGACTATATGTTACTATTATTGGATTTGTAAATGTTTTGGATTGTTCTTGTACCGGTTGTTCTAGTTTTGAACTTCTAGATTATTTATGCATTTATGGAATAATGTTATGGTGTTGATTGTTCTTGACACTTGTTCTTTTGTGTCTGGCGACGTCATGATCCATTGACGGAGAATTCCTTTAGAGAATCACTTAGACCCCCAATGTGTTATGACGATTTCGTCTGTCACATCCTTGTGTTTCCGCTACTAGAGGGGGTGTGACACCTTGGACTTATTTAAAACCCTAATTTACAAATTAGTCAAATTATTTTTTATAAAATCTTATCAACTTTATAAATCTTACAAAAAGTTTGCAGTTTGATTATTTATTTTGATTGATTATAGATTTCATAAATACTAATATCCTTATAAAATATAAAAATAAATTACATTGAATAAATGACACATTTATTGTATTTGGAACAACAAAATAAATAAAATGGCTAAATAATTAATTTTATTTTAAAAAATTACCTCAAACGAGTTTGGGTTTACAATTTAAAATGGGTTTAATGTTACAATATTGTTGCACTCGTATATGAAGATAGACTCTCTCTTCTTCATCACCATTAATACATGAGTAATCTTCTTCTTCATCCTCTTAGGTTTCCATCTCTTTCCTTAACCTTTCTTTCGTTTTCCTTGTTGCATGCGTAGCTGAAAGCGCTGATTATGCGAGCTTCTTCGACAAATCCTAGATTAATAACTAAACTGGCTTAAAAAGAACTAGGGTGTCCCCTTTCCATCACAAAGCACTATCATACTCATTCAATGTTCAATCATAGAATAAAAACTAAACTCGCTAAAAAGGGACTAGGGTGTCCCCTCTCCATCACAACACATTATCATACTCATTTGATGTCCAAAGAGATTTGACAAGCTCATTACTAGTGGTTATGGTAAGACCAGTGAAGGCATTATGACTATGGGAGCAAATATCAAAACCTATATTGGGTATGCATAACTGTCATTGTTGTTTATAAACTATTATCATAAACTCATCGGACGTCGCTTTAAGTATAGACCAATGATAATATATAAGAGCTTGCAATGAATGATGTTTCTGAACATCAAGGATATTTGAAGTTGTGAAAATTCTGTTTGGATTACAAACTTTTGTAATAGATATTTCAAAGTATAACTTAGCCAACTCAGGGTATCCTCGGGATTTGGTCGATTATTGAATCAACTTTTTACAACTCCATCACATAACTTGGAATTAGTCAACAATGGTCAAAATCAATGCTAGTCAGTCCAATGTGGTGCTAGGCAATTGAACTCGGTCCGACTCGGATTTTGCTGTTTATCATCGATTTTTTCTTTTTTTTTTTATCGATCCTTGTTGGATATTTGTATACCTTGGAAGATAACTATTAAAGGATTTCTTTTTGTATAATATTAAAAATAAATATTAATTTTAAAAATGTCTTGGTATTTGAACATATATTCTATTGATTTATATTGATATCAACATATTTTGTTATATATATTAGTGAACTTATGATATTATATATGTATAATTTCCCAAAAATTAAATTCTTTCTAATATACCATGTCCGAGTACTCCCCGATTACTTTCCACTTAGACCGAGTACTTGCAACTTCTTAGTTGACCGAACTGGCAACGCCTAGCGACTTTTGTAACATTGTTTCAAAGTAAAAAAATAAAGGATTTATTTAGCTTTTGATGTGTCAATTGTGCATGTTCACTAGGTTACCAAGTGAGATGTCACAAATTTTAGCAAGTATTTCCGACATGGGTGTTCACCATCACAAATTTTGGCATCTAAAAGATTTTTTTGGATATTAGAAACTCTCAAATAATTTAGTTCACTATCCAAATCTGTATCCGAAATTTCAAATGCGGATTCGAATAGTGAAACACTTATCCGTAACACTAACATATAAGATATATATAGAGAGAGAGAGAGAGAGAGGATGGATTCGGTACAAACCTTGTGCAATCCAAAAACTGTGAGAATAAAAATTTAGATCTAGGGTTGTTAATGATGACACATAATCAAACTACAATTAGAATAGTTATTAAATACACTACAAGTAAGGGCATTTTAGGTATTTTGTAATTTGTTAAAAGAAACTTCCACCCAAAATCCCTAGAAAATCTCACAACAGTTTAAATGTCATGTTTTAGCATAAAATAAAAACAAATAAATTTCAAAATTAAAAAGTCAATCTGATAGTTTAAATGTATAAAAATATCATATTTTTTAATTATATTCAATTTAAAGTAGTTTTTATTGTTTTATATTTGTTCATATGTAAGATATATTGTTCTATTATGTGTCATAATACAATTTATAAATTAACTTTATGCAATTTACATTATGTTATTTTCATAGTTACTTCATATAATTTACAAAATGCATTGTGCTATTATAAGTTGATATAGTAAGTCTTGTGTTGTTTATTTATTGTTCACTAGAGTACATTCTTTTGTATTACTTTACCATTTCTTTGTGCTAATAAATGTACGCTTAGTATTATTTAGTTTCTAACAATCTGCAACTATGTATTTTTTTATGGCCTTATAAGACATAATAATTCTAAGCTAATAAGAAATATTCTTTGTGTTATTATGAAATCTTCATAGTTTTCTTTATTTAAAGCAAAACTTATTTTAATTAGATGTTAAGATTGAAAAGAACACTTTATAATATCAAAATAGTACTTAGTACACAAAAGTAGCACTTCATAAAAAAAAGTTCATATGATTCAATCAAAACTTTCTACATGAATCTGAAAACAACATACGATAGCATGTCCTTGAAGAATAAGATCACTTCGATTGTTATCTAGAAAAAAATTATACAATCACAATATAAGTATAACATAGCACAATTGATATATAAATAGCACTTTCAAACAACTTGTAAATAACATAACATATTTATATAAAAAAAGTACATAACTAAAATAACATATGGGTTTACGATGATCGAAGGTAGCACGTCCTTAAACAATAAGATCACATTGATTGTTATCTGCAAATAAAATTAATATACAAACCAGATTCCACATCCCAAATAACTATAAATAACACATTTAATTATTCATTATATATAAACTTAAATGTAGAATAAACTCTCATGTACTTTAATAATAGCACCGCATGATAACAAAGGAGCACCATATGGGATTCTTAGAACATACAATATTTATATTAAATGGTTTAAAAGAAAACATAAAGTAAAATAACATCAAATGGGAACAGTTCGAAATAATCTAAGATATCTCAATAAACATGAAAATAACACTTACTTCAAACACAACTTATTAGGCAACAGTTGCATTATATAAAAATAGCACAACTTATTTACTGCAATTATAGCACAATGCTAGAAGACAAAAGCCAAAAATATATAAAAACAAGTAAAGTTTCAACTGACCTTATTCATATTCCATCATGATAAAGTAAACACATAATGTTTGTGTCACTTAATATAATGACAAAAAATTTAAAATGATATGAAATAACGAGAAAGCATACTGGGGAACTGATGTTGAATAATGTTAGCATGATCGTCAAGAACAACAATATTTGTATCTGATTGGAAAAAGTGATTATACGTACTAACACTTATTTAAGTTTCGCGTGTATCATATATAAGCAACTTTTTATACATATATTTAAAGATAGCACTAAAAAATCAATGTAAAGGGAGCACTGATTAAAAATATATAAGCAATAAAATAGCACTTCCTAAAAAATAAATATAAGTATTTACAATAAAATAATAAATATCAATCTTTCATGAGCAGCAACACTATAGAGTATCACTTAGTAAAATAGCAAAATTAATAATAGTTCAACAAAAATGCATGGTGCTAATAATACAACGATCATTTGTTAGAACTAACAATGATTGAACAAATACATATAAAATCATTTAAATATACTAATAATAGCAAATAATAAAAATAGTAAAAATAATTCTCAAAAATCACATAACAATATCAAATGAATTGTTCGTGAATATTCATCCTACTAAATCGAGATTTACATAAAAAAAAACACAATCTATGGATTCGAAGGCAATATACATACCTTGTTCCATCGTTTTATTTACGAAAGCATCTAATTAAACATGGTCCATGATAACATGAAATAGGACGCCTATCATTCACATTCGATATTGTTTTTCAAAACCTATCTGTGGACCAAGAATGAGTTTTCTCCACGAACACTATTAACAAAATCAATAGAAATCATCATGCTCGATTGTTGGGATTAAAGAATCGAAATTGATAAACATTGACTAATAGCATGTTTTTAGGAATTTGACTAACAATTTATAAATTGAATTCTCTAAAATACCCTTGATAAGTTGTCTTTTGTTAATACACATGGCATATCCTAATTGGTTCCTGTGGTTTTTACATAAAATGTGATTTGTATAGGATCTCACTCCTCTATATATATACATATATATGTATATATATATATATATATATACAGACAAAATTACATAAAACATCTTTTTAATTTTATGTAAAGTTCCATATATCATCATTTATTTTTCAAAATTACTCTAAACATCCTTTATGTTAATATTTTGTAACACATTTCATCCTTTATACTAACTGTTGTTATGTTTTTATGTTAAGCTAAGGACAATTTTATCTTTTACCTCTAAAGGACTATTAGTGTCTCTTATTTCAAACATAATTACGTTTTCTACATTTTTTTATCGTTTATGTAATTTATGTATTTTTACATTTATAGATATGCATATGATTTTTTTATATGACATAATATATATTCTTTAATAATTTTCATCCACCTATTATAATGAATATGTTTTATATTATATAATTATTTATATAATTTAAAATACATGGATAAAAACAATAATATGTATATTTATATAATTTATACATATAATACGTGATTGAAAGCAATAACGTATATTTATTTTTATCGACGTTTATATATAAACATATATTCTATAAATAATTGAACTCTAATCACCATTATATTGTCTAATTATTTATATAATTCATATTTACATATAATACGTGGATGAAAATAATTAAATAATATATATATGTGTTATATAAAAAATCATATGTATATTTATAATTGTAAAAATACATAAATTAAATAAAAGATAAAAAAGTCACAGAAAACATCCTTTATGTTCGGAAAAAATTGCATTAATAGTCCCTTAAAGGTAAAAGTACCAAATTTTGTTATGATTTAACAGAAAAAATTAACTATAGTTAGACTAAAGGATAAAATCTGTTAAAAAATATTAAAATAATAAATGTTTAGAATACTTCTTAAACATAAAGGACGATACCTCCAATTTTATACAAACTTAAATGACGTTTTTGTAATTTTGTCACATATATATGCATATATAGGAAGTGGTTCATGTGCTAACCCGTTGAAATTGCCAAAACCCAATAACCTCATCGCCACATTTGATATGATATAAAAAATATAGATTTCAGATGAAGGGTTAAGATCATATCAAAGGCAATTAAGTAATTTGAGAGTATGTTATTGGACTCTGAAAGTATCATGCTTGTCAATTCAAGTGATAATTGGAATGTTGTTCCGGTGTGAAATACTGCAAGTGTTGAGAGAAATGCGGTTAAAAAGAGAAATGCGGACAACAAAGAAATACTAAGTATTTGTTCATTCGCATTAGTCTATGCGGATGAGCATTTGTCCATCCACATAAGCCTAATGCGGATGAAGTAAAACAAATACTTATGCTACAATAGAAGAAATGCGGCAAAGGACTACACATCTGCATTAACAAATGTGGATGTTGTAATACAAATGCGATTCAAGAAACAAACAAATACTTATATAGTTATTGTGTACTTTGTACTTAGTCATCCTAGATTGTATGTCAGGATAGTTAAGTAATTATACAGGATATTGTATAAGACCTATAAATAGATAAGTATGTTGCAAATTTTAAAACCCTAAACTCTACACAAATTCACATCCCTAAATTGTATTTTGATAACTGATTATCAACATACAAGAAGTCTATGAGTATTTTTACTTGTTTTGATTTGTGATTATTGTAATTCCTCTATAATTGATCATTGAATTCAATCAATATATTCGATTCTATTAATTCTTACCTATGTACATTTTTAAAAACTATCAAGTGCTAGTATACAACTACTCCATAACCCCACCAAGACCTAATATCCTCACCATCATCTTTCTCCCCCAAACAACAAAATAGTTATTTTGTTTTCACCATTTCAACTAAATCGGCATCAACCACCACCACATCGTTATTCTCACCGCACGCTACTCCATCGCTATCATCTTTATCACCATCATTGCTATTCAAATCCAGGTTATTTTTGTTACCACCAATAGCTTTATGCGCCACCATCGCATGTCAAATCACCACGTCATCTACATTGACCTCGACCACCACCATATTGCCACTTCCAACGTTTTGGTCACCATTACCATCCCGGTTCAGATCTAGGTTCTTTTTTTCATTCAAGTTTTCCTTAATGTTCAGATTTGGGTTTTCCTTGTCACCTCCACCGGCTTTATCACCACCACCATCATGATTCAGGTCTCAACTTCTACATGGTTTTTCTTGCTATCAATTTTGCCTTTTTTGTAGTGTGTGCCATTTTTTAGTGTTTGATCATATGTATTTATGTTTTTTTCCTTTGGTTTATGTTAGTGTTTAAATCATTTAGAAATTGTTTTAACGTGGCTTCATATAGATATTGATTTAATGTCTTGTCCAATTGTTATTAATAATTATAGCCTATTGTGGATTCACTTTGAACAATGAAAAATAAGATGCTTTGATGGTGGAACTTGTATTTCACATTATGAGAAATTTAAAATTACTCTTTTTTTTTCATAAAATGTTAAAACTTTTAGGATACACTTTCTTATACAAAGTAAAAAAAAACTATTTTTGCATATTATTAAGTTAACTTAAATGAGAGTGAAGGCCATCAGAACGAAGACTACGGTAACGATGATGTATCAGGTTCTATTAGTTTTCTTTTTTGTTGGTCTTCATATGTGTTTATTCATTATAGTTCACCGTAAATTAGTACAATATAATGTAATTCACTATAAATACTATGATTTGTATTCAAATAAACATGATATAATTCATTGTAACTATGTGTTTTTGCACAATTGGGGATATATGGTAATGATGTTGCATAAGGTCAAGATTTATTTAAAGTTTGGAATTTTATTTGAAAATGATTTGAACCCATTTTATAAGGTTTTATTTGTTTTGTGTTTTATATATGTTTCTTGGATGTAGTTCACTGCGAGTAATTACAATATGATTTAATTCACTGTAAGTATAATTATTATTTGCATTTAAATGAACATGATGTATTTCACTGTAACTAAGTATTTTCGTTACATAAACTTTTAATTCATGGTTTTTTGTTGTTAGCATACTATATTTCATTGTTGTAATCTTGAAATGTAGATATTTTTTTGTTTAAAAAATGTGATATCACTGTAACCCTGAAATTACACCAACACAATACATTTGTCTTCAAGTTACAATAGTGTAATAAGTACGATTCGAAATATCCTTTCTAGAAAATTTTGAGACTATATTAGAATTATAGAGACGAATTTAATGATGTAATTTTTATAAAAAAATAATAATATATAAAAAAGTTGTAAATGTTTAAAAATAAAAGGGGTCAACTTTAAAAAAAAGTAAGAGAAAAATAGAATGAATAGGTTAGGGATACATGTCAAATTGTTAGTAAATTTGAATTTTGATAGGGTGGGTTAAATGATCCTTATACCCTTTTCTATTAAACTGAACACACGTAAAAAGTGAAAAGCTTTTCTCCATTAAAGATGTGATCAATGCAAACTCCCTCTTGTGTAAACTAATAAACCAATTTTATGGTTCAATACAAACTTCCTCTTGTGTAAACTAATAAACTAATTTTGTGGTTCATTACAAACTCCCTCTTGTGTAACTAATAAACCAATTTTGTGGTTCATATTTTGTCATGATATGTGAATAAATATGCATGTTAATAATACATATCTTTCTCCCTTTTAAGTGCTTTTGTTACAAATTAATCTTTATCAATACATAATTGTATTTAATTTCATTTTTGTAGCTTTGGATGGTTGTTTGATGATTTTCCAAAGAAAAAGCCAAGGAATTCATGAATATTTTTGAAAGTTTAGAGGCTATTATGGCCATGACAGGAGCTGTCAGGACCATAACAGGCCTCAAGCCTTCTTTTCCTGCGCATTATGGTCATGACAGATCTTTTCATGGCCATAACATGCATCAGTCCCCCTTTTTAAGCCCTTCTTCTTCTTCATTTGGGGGGGGGACAAATTTTGAAGTAAAAACCCTAGTTTTTCTCCATTCTTGTGGCAACTTTGAAGGAGTACTTTCAAGAGTTTAAGAGAGGTTGAAGATCAAGCATTTCAAAGGAAGATTCAAATCAACACAACCCACCTCTACTCATCTTTGGTTTGAAAATCTCTAAACTATCATGTTTTCTTCCATTGTTATAAGGTTGGTTGTGGTTTTTGTAAGCCTTATGGGCTAAACACTCTTTATCACTTAGATTAGATGAAGCTTAGCATACTTTGACATATTACTTATAACTTTTGGTGATGATTAGGTTAATGTTTATTTCAAGGTTATGAATGTTCTTCAATGGTTGTGTATGTTTGTTGAACTTGATGAAATGATGAATCTTGTGGATGTTATAATCGCATATTGTTGGAAAACTTTGTGTTTTAAAACATCTATTCATGAAATGCATACATTAGTGTGTGGTTTATGCATTTGACTAGGAATGGTAAATGATGATTGATTATTTAGTCAAGTTGAACAAATGGGCAACCAAATACATATGTTTGTGAAAACCTTTATGTTTGTTCAGAATATCTCTTAACATTGTGTATGTTTAACCATATATAATGCGCATATTGATGATTCGTGTATTCATGTTAGGACATTCATAAATTGAAGGATTTACATAGCTATTGTTACATTACGCGAATTGAGGTGGTTACCATGTGTTCATCGTGTTAACTTTCCAAAGATTTGTGGGTTTGGTATCCTTGACGGGAGTCCTAACCCTCTTTAAGTTTAGCCTAACTATATCATTAGTTCTTCATAGCATAATTTTAGGTGGCTATTATGTGTTTATCGTTCTAGCTTTTCGACGAGTTATATAATTAGATAACCTTGACAGTAGTCTAGTTTACATCCATGTTTCATGTGTAGTAAATGATCTCACCATAGGTTCATGTGTGTTGTCATTGTTTTGCTAAGCGGATTCGAAGTCTAAGTGATATCCTTCTTTGATTGATTATCTTCAACTTCATTTACGTTCTTCAATTAGTTTAATTGTTAGCTAAATTAGTTAATCATATTATTCACAAATCATCTTTAATCGACTAGATAATGACAGACTTAGTATTAGGAGCTCTCGTGTTCACAGATCGATACTTGGTTCTTATATATTAAAACACACTTCATGTCACCTCTCGAAGCTTTAATTTAATTTTAAAGGGAAAAAAGTCATTTGACAACTTTTAATATTTTATTATATATTTAAAGCAATTCCCCCTCATTCTTTAAAACACCATAACATTATTATACAAACCCATTTTTGCTTAAAAATATCATATAAAACCAAGTTATTCGTTATATTTGATTAGAGTATAGTATTGCAAATTAAAAATAAATAATTTTTATAAAATTGTTGTAAGATCAAGATAATTATCTTTAATACTAATGCTAACCAAATATCTCTCGGTATGTAATGAAGTACAAGGAAGGAAGTACTTTTGAAGATTTGACTATGTACAAAGAAAATTAAGTATCAAATCTTCCAAAGCCAAAGTGAAGTCTTCTAAAGCTTAAAGACAAAATCTTCTGAAGCTTGAACACTAAACTCTTCCGAAGACTAAGAAGATTTGTGACATTCTGAAATACTTTTGACAAAAGTAGAAGACCTTTCTCTTGTTAGTTCTGAAGACTCACCAACTTATACAAGTTGACGATTACCTTTTTACTTTTGTCAACTATACAATATGGTCATTTTTCTGTAATTTCCTACTTTAGTACTTTTATCCATATTGTATTACAATAGGATGTGAGCTATGGTCTGTCATAGTCACATGTCAAAAGGCAATCTACTTTTGACTTTACATTGATCTTGTTGTTTAGATTAGTGTCTAGCTGAGCTTTAAAGTATGGCTAACTATAGGTTCTAGTATAGAGTATCTCATGTATTAGTCTTAGGACTAAGAAGAAGCTCTGCAATACTTGTACACACTTGAGAGCAATATGCATCATTCTTGAAAACCAATCTTTTTTGTTCTTGAGTGTTCTTACTTGTTGTTCATTGTTTCACTGTCTGTTCCCTGTTTGAACTAGTAAGTGTGTTTAGTTGATAATCTTCAACTGTGAGACTGCTGTTTGAACCACAACTGGTCCTACAATTGTTATTATTGTTTTTTACACATGTGTAAATTTGCTATAGCCATTTTTACACATGCATAAACCAAACATTTTGTAAACTAACATTCTCATCTTTTTCTCAATGCAAATTATTTTTAAAACATTATATACATTCAAAAGTTAACAGAATTTCAAAAGTTATACATAATCAAAAGTTATGTACATTTAATAATAAATCAAACATATTATTATGCATGAAAAACAAATACACATGAAAATATAATCAAATGACCATATTACAAAAACTATCTCAATGTAAGTGTAAACAATTGTTACCTGAAATTCAATAAAAAATAGATCTTAAAAAGCAAAAATGAGTATTCAAAATGTATCACAAAAAACCAAAATGACATTTAATATAGTTATTGACATTTGTGAAAACGAACATTTAAAATCTAGTTATTTAGTACATGTGTAGACTTATTATTTATGCATGTGTAAAACTTACCATTTACACATAAAAATAAAATCATAACTTACCTTTTTTTGTCGCTTAACATGTGTGCATGTCACTTTTACACATGTGTAAATTTCCATTACATATGTGTAAAAGTAAGTTTTACACATGTGTAAAAATCAATTTTACAATGTGTACAGTTGTTTTTATATTTCAAACAATCTATATATTCAAAATTATCTCCTTTTTATAAGTTTTATTTATAATAAAAAATGGTATGCACATTTATAGAAATTAAGAAAATACTTATTACACAAAAACTCTTATTACACATATAAAATATAAAAAATGGCCATAGTATAAAACAAATTCAAAATTTTCTTGCGTTCTACTTTAATATACGAGTAGAAACGAACCAAAATGCTATTTGTAACGACCACCCATAGATCATGTCCTTTTAAACTTTTTAAATAATTATAATGCATACTAAATATAACAAGTAGGATGTGGACTGATATAAATTAACATTTTAATTTAGGAACATAATGAAATAATCCACTATAATTTCTACATAATGTATGAATATGATTAGTCCAAAACAAATCATGATATAACAACAAAGTGTGATGATAATGTAAAATATCATATAAGTTATATAATAAACAAAAATGTAATATATAACGATAAAAGCGTACACGCTATTTAAAATAACTATATAAGAAAATATATATAAATGCTACTTAAATAACAATATCTACAACATCATAAATTAACTAAAATGAACATAGTCACATGTGAAATTTAAAAATATGTATACACATGTAAATATGAATTAAGATAATTAATGTACCTAATTAAATATAAGTGAAGTTATATAAATAAACATGCTAGCAACATAGTACAAAATAAAATAGCATCACACACACACATTTATAGTATACACATATATGTATATATATAGTTTTTATGTTTCATGAAAATAGACAGACATTATCATATAAATATTGTATATATTTGATAACTAATCTACACCAAAAATAATACACAAATGCTACTAGATGCTCACAATTTACTACAAGACAACCCATATAGATCAAATCTTCCAAATGTTTCAAAATCCAAGAAAGACATCTTTAAAAATCTAGACAAATTCCTACATGATCCGGCTAAGATCTTCTTTTCGTTTTTCTTTCTCGTGTTTATAGATCAAACCAACACCACACCATTCTCATTTTGTGATTTCCCTAAGTTGTATACATCTCCCTTCTTCACACTTCCTTTCAAACATTCTTTTTTTATGATTAGTTCTTAAATAAATTTGCCTTTCACTCCCTCATACCATTTGAAGTCCAACCATACTTGAAAAACAAAAAGGTGTTCCTACATCCTAGTGGTAAAGTACATCATCTATGGTATTTTTTTGTTTCTTTGATGTTACGATGCATCGCTAAACTCAAAAAGCTATCACTAATGACGATCATAGATTCTTAGCAGTCCTTTGAAGGCTATAACATCCTCCAACTCATGCTCTAAGGAAGCTTAACCAAGTTCTTGCACAATAACATCATATATCCACTATCAAAAAGCTTCTTTATGAGCCCTCCTGATTTATAAAATTTATAGCAGCCTTAGATGCCATCCTCGGCACTATCATCCTCCAGAAAACATATAAGACATTTTTGGTATGCCTAAACACTTTCTTTGAGTGCTTACATGAGTATTTTTAGTTATTTACAAACATTTAACATTAGAACCTATTATCAATGAAGCATAAATAAAAATAGATAAATTTCCAGAATTAAAATACATATAAAATAATGTAAAGCGGAAAATACCTCAATTTAATGAAATATGCAACTTATAATAATTATATAATAGTTTAAATGACTAAAAACTCAAAAATAGGATTAAATCATTAAATCATTTCCAAAATTTATAAGTAAGTGTTTTTGCATATAATATAATATGTCTAAAACAGTGAGAAAATTAAAATATTAAAAATAATAAGTATGCTATTTTACGGGTTTCTACTGTTTAACTAAACGTAATTACCGAATAAATTAGTTAAAGGTTTAAAAACAGACCATTCATGACTTTGTATTAGTAATATAATATATTAAAGTTATTTGGTTGATTAAAATATTTTTGTACGACGGTTGACTACTATTTGATGCCCAAACGTTAAATACCGCGTTTTAACGTTAGAATTTAAAAATAAAAGATTTGATAAAAAATAATTATTTTTTTATTCCAGAATTTTTATTAAATATTTTAAAGTGTTGAAAAAATATTTTAATTAATTTTATGACAATATATAGTATTCATTTGGTATTTTTCAACATAAATGCGTCTACCGACACTTAAACCGACAAAACTGTCAACAATCTCAAAACTGAATTTTTAAAACTGATTTTATAAAAACTATAACATATGTTTTTAGTGTCAAAAGGTTTGGGATGGGTATACAACAACCGAGATAGTAAATGTTAATTTAAACATAAAATCACATTATCAATGATCACAATTATATAAGTTACGAAAATTTATAATAAAAATAAGTTGGGAAAAACTTGCATTTTATAGCAGGTTAATAAATATAAAAATATTTTTGGAATAATTATTTTTAATATTTAGAGGTGCAGAAATAATAAAATGCATAATATATAAAAAACGGGCTTACCGGCTCCAATAAATATGTGAGGATGGACTATTATCTTTAAACTTAATTTTTGATAGGCCCATTAACACTTAAAATAACCTATTAACAATATGGATCATAAGCCCAAACATAATAGGACAAAGTCTTTCAATTTAGAATAGAAATGCTTAATGGGCTTCATAGCACAAATGACTCATTTTATATTAAAATATTTCCTAGGCTAATTAGCCAAATAATATCATAGAAAGATTTTTTAACCCATTATGTTACACTAAAGAAGAATTGTAATTTCAAAAATCCAATAGAAGAAAATCACAAATGGTAAACTAATACATAAGTGTGTATATAAATCAAATATGATGACAAATTACTAAAAATAGAAATTAATATATTATACACCCATAGTCTTCCTAGACTATGATAATAACACATTGGCATTCACTAATGCTTTATATATATAAGTAATAAATAAATAACTTAAACAGATTAAAGTTCGTCGAAAAAAGTTTCCAAAACTATAAACTTATCGAATGTAATCCAACAAATAAAATATGAAAGTGTGAACCTAGCGCGCACGCACTAAGAATAGTATGTGCAACATCCTTGATTTTTCATGCTTAACCTACTTCCTTAATTCTTTGATGATTGTAGTACTTTTATATCTAACCATTTATTAAATTCAAGAACATATTTACAAAATTATCTCATGTTCCATTCATTATAATTCATTGTGTTACTATTGCATACTAGAGTGATTCTAAAATCACATGTGTGTAAATATTAGGTTTTGCTATAAACAGTAACTTGAAGTGTCCTAGCATTAATCAAAGTCTAGAGCAATGCTAAATTACAACATAATAAAAACACATATAACTATAAGAGCAAAAATATACATTTGTGTAACTTAAGGTTACATATGTAAGTTTTAATAAAAAAGATAAAGATTTAATTAATTAAATTAAGTCTTATAATCATCTAAATATAATATTATATATCTCTATTCTAATAAAAGGGTAAATGGTAGGGACACGTGGCAGCACCACATTCATCCTTATCAAATTTTTCCCGCTTTTCTCTAATACTTAATAATTACTATAATTAATAATAATATTATTTAATTTATTTATAGACTAAAAATACTTTCTAATAAATTAAAAAAAAATTATTAATGTTATTTATAAAGAAATATATATTTATAAAATAAGAAATTTTTAAACATCGGATTTTTTTAAAAATACAAAATATTTTAAATTTGGTGTTTTAAAAAATAAAATATTTATAAATAAAAAATAATTAAAATTAGGGGTTATAATAATGAATTTTTTTAAAACGGTTTGTTTTGAAACAAAATGTTTAGTTTTTTTTTAACAAAAAAATTTAAAAAGTTGATATCATTGTTTTATTACTTATATCTTTATTCATACGTAATTTTAAGTATATATTATCTTAAAATATCATTATATAACTAATAGAATTTTATTATATTTAATATTTTATTTATTCAAACCCGTGTAATACGCGGGTTACTAAGCTAGTATATATATATATCACTGCTATTATATAATGCATAACATATGGGTAAAAAAGTAATTTCAGTTCAAAACGTAAGACGGGGCTCTTCATCTCCACTGCAGCCGTTCTTCCGCCCTCACTTCCGATCCCACCTACCGGTACCTCCACCCTTTCCCCTCTCCCGAATTCAATTGCCTTCGGTATTCGCCTAGAATGCAGTCAACAATCGACGTTTCCCGGCTCTTCATTTTCACTACACCCGTTCCTCTCCTCCGCCCTCACTTCCGATCCAACCGACTCTTACCTCCGCCCTTTTGCCTCTCCCTAATTCAATTGCATTCACTATTGGCCCTTGAATGCAGGCATCAATGAAGCTTACCCATACCCACATGTATATCCATACCAAACAATACAGATAAGTTCAATCGACCTCACCTTCGATCCCACCGACTGTTACGTCCGCCCTTTACCCTCTCCCGAATTCATTTGCATTCACTATTGGCTCTTCAATGCAATCAACAATGAAGCTTCCCCGTACCCACATGTATATGTACACGAATCAACACAAATCAGTTCAATCCAAAATCATCGTCTGCAAAACCTAGCTGCCCATTTCAAGGTGACTTTTCCACTGGTTTTCTTTCGATGTCAGTGTTACATTTGTTTGTCTTGGTTTGTTTGTGGTCTGAATGGCTGTGATTGTGCTTTTCTATTCTCACTCAGGGGCAGCCGAAATTTGTTCAAATTTTGGATCGACATTCTGCTTTCTAAGGTCGGCCATTCTTTTATTTTTTGTCTGTTTCATATTGTTTGTTGTTTCCAGAATTTAAGAGCTTACTGTTTTCCATTTGTGCTGTGTGACATTGCCTATTATGGTGTATACTCTAAAATAGGGCAGATTTAGCTGTTATGAAAGCATGTTGTATGTATCTGTGTTATGAAAGAATGTTCCTTTCTGTTGTGTAACTTCAGGATTATAGGTTATTCTCATAAAATGAACATTTTCTTAATTGAGTGCAAGAGAAAAAGTTAAAATCTTTATCTTATTTTTCTCAGCCTAGCCAATGAAGAAAAATATGTAGCGGTGAACTTTGAGGTACCGAATTAGGTTAGCTCATTGTTGTAAGTTTAAACCAAAGCTCATCTTTTCCTTTTAAATTTTTTATGCTTTTACTGTAGTGCTCAACATAAATAGGTAGAAGGGTTTATTCAAGTGTGGTGATACGCCTAGCTGATGAAAAGAATTATATACATTCAAATGAATTTACTATGTGCCCATTAGAGCTTTTAATGTTGAGTTAAGGCAGTAAATTCTTTTAGATTAATAGAGGCTTTATGTCACCTGATGTAAGTTTAAAGGTTGTTATTAGGTTAAGATTATTATGAATAAGACTGCCATAAATTTTGGCTTGGTTGAATTAAAATTATGTGAACTGATCAAATTGTTTTACATAAAAGGAATTCTAGACTGAAGAAATGGATGAACTGATTATGGTAAGTTTAAAAAATTAAACCATAAAAATGCATACGCAAAGGGCTTTAGATGCGTCAATGCACTTGGTGGAATATTATTTAGTGGATAGAAATTTTATAATTTAAGTTTAATAAGTATGTACACTGCATGAGATATTTAAAAGTGCATATTGTAGCTGCAATTACTATATTAAGTTCATTAATATATTATTATTAACTTTACATCAGTTGTATTGCATCTATGGTTGGTTTATCTCCTGCTTAATTTTGGTTTCAATCAACATTGCCTACAAGGTCATTTAATTATTGGAAGCGACGCAAAAAGATGAACCATTGGTTGCTAAATTGCTAAGGTTAATGTTGAGCAACTAAACAGAGTTAAGTTTTTTTGCTTCATTGAACTTAGAAATGTTTAAAAAAGGGATATATTTAGTATCTACAACATGCCTTTTCATCTTATGAAAATAATTTATTTTTCTATTTCAGATAGTAGATGATACATCTGAAATGGATTTTTGCGTTATGTTTTTAAACTTTTTCTTTTATTATCTAGCTAGCTAAGAACATAATATATTATTTTTATGTTGGGTTCTTGACTGTTAAATTTTGTGTAGACATGGGTTTATCTTTGGGTGTTAGATTAGCGTCCGTAGGGGTTTACTAAACATCGACCACCTGCCCGCCATAAGATTTTTTAATTTATTTGGCATTTTAAATATTTGCAGATGATTCTGCTGCTTAAAGAAACTTTCTTAAGCTAATTAGAAATTTGGAATTGGTTCTTACTTGCTTGAAAGTGCTTATGCTACTAAACTTGGGGTATATAATTAGAAAAATAATATGTAGAATTAAAATAGTGCATTGATCAATTTAATGAGTTCAGGTACAAACCAATAGTATATGTTGGTCCTTCAAATTGGGTCGATATTTTTTTTTTGTGTGGTTTGTTAAATTTAATCAACATGGTTTTGGAAAAGTGAAATGTGAGTTGTCATCTTTTTACATTACCTTTAAAGATCATACATATGTTTAGAGATCATTCTTATCTTTGTATTTCTTTAACCTCTCCTCCATCTTTTTTGCTTATCTCTGTCATCAGCTTTTAGTTTTTTTGTGGTAGTTGGGTCTGGTGATTAATGCCCATCTGAGACGTAATTGAAGTTGTAATGGTGGGTAGCTTCATGTTGTTGAGGTTGTGATAGGGAATGAAATCAAAGAAGGTAAGATTAACAGTAATTGAGGATGACAATGGAATAATCAAATAGAAACAAGTATAGTATTGCAGAATAGATGATGATAACAAAATGAAGAAGATGATTACAAACTCAGTCACCGCCACAGTAGTGGTCCAGGGCTCTGCCCTTCTCAATGCTAATGCAAAGAGCCAACAACTTACTGATTCTCCTCCCCCCTCACTAAGGGTTTACTAATACCTATTTATATAAAATATAAGTTGCACTAAACACCCTCCTAGAATAGACAATTGACATTTAAACTATAAAGTAGAATATTATTCCTATCATTACTTCCCCCTTAACACAAGACTTGTCCTCAAGGCTTGGTAGAAGAGCCCTCAACAGTGTGAATGACCCCATCCAACTGAAAAACATCCATTTGTTCCAATTGAAAATACAACCCATCGGAAGAATCGGATTCATCATCGCCAAGTAACATCACACGAAGTTTACCCTCCGGGCATGTATGAGCTGGACTATATTGCTGACCACATTTGTAACATAGCCCCTTATTCCTGCGTTCCTCCCATTCAGTGCGAGATAAAGAGCGGAGACCCCTATCACGAGGGGAAAGCTGGCCAATATCGTGCAATGGAGAAGAAGGTTTATGATTCAGTACCGAACGAGGAGACTCCAATTTGGGAGAAACGAATCTGTCAAGGCGATAAGGAGAACCAGGTGTGGGCTCCGATCGGCCCAATAAGGAAGATCCGTCTTTCATCCCAAAAGATGGAAGTCCATCAGGGTTCAAATAACAAAAGCGGCCCAACCCCGTTTGACCAGAGTTCGGTCGCAGCATCAATTCCACATCCTTCGACAGATGCATCGCATCCCAACGAGACTGAGGTCGATGAAGATGCACCCATTTTCGAACATCGTCCTTCAACCCAGCGACAAAATATCCTATCGATTGTGACTCGGGTAACCGCGAAACCAGAGAAAGAAGATATTCAAAATCATCTATGTAATCAAAAATAGAATCTCCCTGTTTAATTGTTGCTAATTGCTCATATGGGTTCTGAATTTCCAATCCACTGAAGCGCTGAAGAAGTTCCGACTGAAAATCAGACCATGAAATTGTTGGACGAACTTGAGTGATGATTGTGAACCAATGTTGAGCCACCCCGATCATACTCAAGCGAACTAAGTGCAATCGAGCCTCCTCCGATGTGTGATTCAGATCGAAATAGAGCTCTGCTTTCTGAATCCACCCCTGTGGATCAAATCCAGAAAACTCAGGCAGTTTGACCTTCTTAACTGCCCATGGAAGAGACAGAGAAGAATCGTTGTTATCGGGAGGTGTGGATTTCGATCGAGAATTCGAATAGAGAACATCGTCTCCCGAAACCCTTGAACCGGAAGAACCTTCAACAACCTTCTTATCCTGTTTCGCCATCCATGCTAAAACCACCTTCCGAAATTCGCTAGACTCCCTCTTTTCAACCTCTAAGGATTGTAACGAGCTGCGAATATCAGCTAAATCAGATTGTAACTGCTTAATTTGAGCATCCTGGGCATCCAATCGGGAATTCGTACGAGTTTCCATGAAGAACAGAAAGCAGAAGAAGAAGAAGAAGAAGAAGAAGAAGAAGAAGAAGAATCCGGCAGGTCGGACCAATGATAGGGAATGAAATCAAAGAAGGTAAGATTAACAGTAATTGAGGATGACAATGGAATAATCAAATAGAAACAAGTATAGTATTGCAGAATAGATGATGATAACAAAATGAAGAAGATGATTACAAACTCAGTCACCGCCACAGTAGTGGTCCAGGGCTCTGCCCTTCTCAATGCTAATGCAAGAGCCAACAACTTACTGATTCTCCTCCCCCCTCACTAAGGGTTTACTAATACCTATTTATATAAAATATAAGTTGCACTAAACACCCTCCTAGAATAGACAATTGACATTTAAACTATAAAGTAGAATATTATTCCTATCAGGTTGTCATCTGGTTTATGGTTGCTATTGTGCTTTATCGTTTGTGACAAGTCAATGATGATGGGTTGTTGTTCATCTAAGACATGCAGTCGGGTCGATGATGTTGGGCGTATGCCTATTTGAGGCTTACATGAAATGGTGTAGTTTGTCTTTGTTGATGAACTAATGCTCATGTGAGGCATTCATGATTTCAAGTTTATATCCTGATGAGATGTTGCTCGCTCTGAAAAAGTATATGTTGTTTGGCGTGGTAGCGTTTCTAGGTTGCAGCCCGGCGGATCGTCTATTGTTAGCCTAATACGAGTTAATTTTGATAAAAAATTTCCCCATTAAAAAAAAAACATTTATGTTCATTTTAGTTATGTTGCTTGATTCAAATAATGTTTAAAATTTTTGCTGTTAGTTCCAAATTAGCTAATCAAAAGGGTAGAGGCTGTTTATGGCTGCATTTTACTTGTTAGTTGAAATAGACAAGTGGACTTATGAATAAAATAGCACCCATGAATTTGCTTTATTCATTTAGTATTCATTATTGACTATATTTCAAAACTAAGTAATGGTTGCTACCAAGGTATTTTTCTATTATATATTTATTAATATTTTCTGCTTCATAGATATTTTTATGCTTGATGTTGATACATATTCATTGCTGAGAGGTCATGACTACTAATTTGGTTTTGCAAGTTCTTAAATGAAGTCCAAAATGGTATTTCATTTTAGTTAGTCTAATTAGAGATATCATATGTGTAGGTAATGACTAAGAAGCCGAAACAATTACATTTTTGTTGCAGGTCCATTTCGTTCTGAAAAACCTTTTGTTCAAAGTATTTTAAATTTTATAATAAAGATTTGTTGTGTAAAATTTGATTTTAAAAATCACATGATTTCAAATTTTAATGGGTTAAAATGAGTACTTTCTTGGTATGTCTCGCGACAGGTTGACTTAAAACGCCTTTTACAAGGCTTATACAGGTTATGCATCGGAGATGGGGTTAATTATGGAATCCCGATGTAAATGCATCAACTTGATAGGTCCAGTGTATGAAGCTGCAATAGAGCTGGGCGGTAATCTGTATATGTGTGTCACTCTCATGCACACATGTAAACTCAGAGACATGCCCACACAATCACTTTCTCCTGCTGATTTTCTTTTCCTGTTTCAAGCACGAATGGAACAATCTCTTGTTTGGTAGCATACTCGTATGCAGCATAATTTCCAGGTTGATCATTGCTACTGCTAGCAATATTAGTGTAAGAAAATCTTTTTTTTTTCTAGCATTTAAGAATTCATACCAATTTAATTTTCTTTTTGGTTTTCAATATTATGACACAGGAGTGTATTGGGAGCAAGTACTATGATTTCCTAGACATGGAAACACTTCTTTATAAGAAATCAATTAGGGAAGCTCTTGGAGTAGGAGATCTAGATTTTGTTTCACTAGCACAAGTGTGTACGAGGCTGCTTATGATTGGATGAGAAATTTTGAAGCAGGCATTCTTGGCCTCTTGAAGATGGAATTAAGTTGCTTGCATATACAGGTGGATACGAACTCATCTGTAACTGGCTCTGTTAGTGTTAATTTGTTAGACACTACTACTAAGTATGTGAAAGTGTGGATTGAATTATGAATTGGTTTGTGTACAACCAGAAAAAGCTTGGTTGCAAGCAGGGCAAAGCGAAAGAGAGACATCAAGAGGAAAGCACCATATGTTTTTGTTAAAGGTATTTGAGTGTACATAAAAAAAAACTATTATAAAAATAAATTGTAGTGAATCGCATAGTTTTCTTTAAGCAAGGTGATTTGGGATATAAGGGTATAGTTGACAATTATTTTGTTGTCCATATATCACTTCCATTTTCTTATTGAAGATACTTTTGAACTAAATTTGTGTTCATTCAACTATGTAATGATAATTGTTTACATCCAATTAGAGTCTTTTCAAATTTATGGTTGGATATAATGTTAATGAACTGCATGTACATGTTCGATAAATTGCCTCAAAGATGAAAAATTCTTCGGATAACAACATCACTTTAGTCAACATGTAAGTATATCACTTAAATTGAGTACAAAAACTACTTTATTACAATATATAACAATATTATTACATTAACAAGTAACTTTCTTAATAAAATGATTTACAAAGGACAAAAGTTCTATGCATTTTGAATACGAATTCTATCTGATTTGATGCATGAAGTTATTTAAACTTTTTATTATTTTTCCTTATCATCCAACTTTGCCCTCTAATAGTTTCATATAGTTTAAATACTAAAATTTCAAAAACTCTAAAAAGTTAACTGCAACATGCAACTCATGGTATAAATAAACCATTCCATTGCATATGAAAACTAACTGATAAACTATACAAGACATCACGAGTGATTGAAAAACTAACAGAAAAACGAGTATCATGTTATAAATTGTCGACTCCGCAACATCGCACGGGTTTTTTTACTAGTATATATATATATATGCACGAATAATTACAAAATCATATATATATATATATATATATATATATATCATTTTTATCATTTAAGTGATATATAATAAACTAATAAATAATTAACTAATAGTTATCCTAAATCTAACAAATAATAAATCAAACTAATCCTTACTGTAAAATATCATAAAAATTTCATTCATCCCCATCCCTACTAAAATATGTGGTTTTTATTAATAAAGAGTAAATTAAACTTTTCGTCCTTTAGCTATATAGCAAATTTTAGGTTTCGTCCTTAAACTAAGGAAATTACAGTAAGCATCCTTTACATTTAAAAAAGCTTGCACGTTTTGTCATTTCCTCTAACGGACATTAATTTTGTCTGTTAATCCATATGAATATTAAAACAATTAAATAAACTTAGATCCACTTAATCCACATCATCATCATCTTCACCATTCACCATCTTCACCAACCACATCCACCATCACCTCCACCACCCTCACCCCATCATCACCACCACCCCCTTCGTCGTCGTCGTCGTCGTCGTCGTCATCGTCGTCGTCGTCCTCGTCCTCGTCATCGTCATCGTCCTCGTCATCATCCTCGTCCTCGTCCTCGTCCTCGCCACCGCCGCCGCCCCCGCCGCCCCCGCCGCCCCCGCCACCGCCACCACCACCACCACCACCACCACCACCACCACCATCATCTTCATCATCACCATCATCTTCATCTTCATCTTCATCTTCATCTTCATCTTCATCTTCATCTTCTCATTATCATCATCATCTTCATCATCATCTTCATCACATCATCCACCCCTAAATTATGATTTGAAACTAAAACCTAAAACCCTAATTTTTTAACTATAAATAGGGGGTGTTACTCTCATTATTTTTCACCCTAAAGTATAAATCTAGATCTCCCATAACAACAAATCTCAACCCATAGAGCCTCTCTTGAATATCCAAAAATCTTTTCCTATCAAGTAAGTTTTAATGTTCTTCGTGTTCTTCGTTTTCTTTGTGTCTTTGTGTTATTCGTATTCATACATTTCCAATTTTATTTTATTAAAATTCAGTTATAAATAGTTTGGATCTATGATTAATTAACATACTTTTGTAGTAGTCATAATCTATGATGGATCAAAGCATCAAATAAATATAAAATCATCAAAACTTTGCTTAAACATATCTAGCTTGAATTTTTGGATTTTAACATATTCATGAGGCCAACTTCGGACAACCATATCTCCCTTATAATAAATCCTTTTTTGATGATTCTTTTTTTTTTTTAAATCAAATTAAGTGTCTCAGCTTTCCAACCATATAAAGAACGTCTTTTTGTTGATTTGACTCCTTAAACAGTCCGCCCAAGTTTAGTGCGCGAATCTATCCAAACCCTAAATTTTAAAACTTTTTAATATTTTCATGAATATGATGTAAAGCAACAAATTTATTATAAAATAAGCAATATAAGCATGTTCTAAATAATAAAAATCCAAAATTTAATGATTCTTATGATTTACCAACTTTGAATCATGTTTTTAGTATAATACTTTATATTTTTAATGGTAACCTTATACTATACAACTTTTTTATTTCCATCTTTATTAGACTTATATTTACCCTTGTTCCCTAACTTTATAAACATACCAAACACACCTTATTTGGTCTGGTATACATCTAGAATCCTTTCACCTGGTATGTAATTATATGACAAGCAAAAGTATTTAACTAAGGAAAGACGGGGTACTTAAGTGATGAAAATCCATCAAATCTTTCTTGGGAATGCTTTTATTGGATGTGCTACTCCTAGGATGAAACATATATAGTATACGACAAACATTCTTAAACTTTTTACAATAATAACCCCTCAACTATGCACAAATACAAGAAACTAACTAAATAAATTACTTAGGGCAATCCTCACTTCAAATTACTACAAGTTGCAAGATCAACCCACATACTTTACAATGTGAGTTCATAGCCCATCTTTTTGTATTTTGGGTGAAAACATGCTCTTTATATAAAATTAGGAATTCAAATTCTAAAGTCAAAACTAGTCTTTACAAACTCAATGACAAACTTTTTAATACTAGTAACCCTAAGCTGATTATACATGTTACTATATTCTTTAACACTTTTTACTACAAAGTCCGTTATTTTCTAAAATCTGCATGACCATTAACTTTGCGGAAGCCACGAGAGTACGTAGATAGATCTATTGGCCTAACAAGCCCATTCGGTACTCGGGTTGATGCATGCCGATCAATACCGAGCGTCCTTTGAGTCAACGTATTCATTTTGACTTGGAAGGAGCTAAATTTTCAGAAACTGCATACTAGACAAACATACTAATATTCTGACCCCTTATGTCCGGGAGTTAGATGGAAGGGCATTCCATCACTAAGTTTGGTAGTGGACTCATGTATAATTGTTTAACAACTTGTATTTGGAAAGTTGTTTATTGGTTTGTACATGGTATTTTGTTATATGTATACTTTTAAACCTATATTCTCGCCAACTTTTTAGTTGGCATATTTTAGCATATTTTTAGGTAAGGTAAACTAAGTTTTTTGCTTTACTTTTAGTTGTACCTAGTTAGACTTTGAATAAGATGGAGGCTTATTTGTTTGTTTGGTTCATTTGTTTCTAAACTTCGATGTAATCAACTATTCGGTTTTAATAAGTAATTTTTTTAGTATTCTTTATCCTGGTGTTATGATTCAATTTTATCACGCCTTGGAGTTGTTTCCGCTTTAATCGGGGTGTAATAGTATGAGTAGAAGTAGAGTTTGTGTCCTTAAAGATACGTGTTAACTATTTTAATACCAAAAACCTTTTAGCATAGTTACATTGGTTGGAAAGAAGATAAGAGATTTTAGTTAGAAACTAAAACTTGAGGCAAGTTGTAAAAAATAAAAACTTTTCCAGCAAGCTGACATGATCGTGTCAAATTTACAAAGGGAATTCTACACGGCCATGTTAAGATTCTGCCAAAAAAATTTGAAGTTTAGGTTTTTTATTTACAAAAAGAATTACTATAAATGTTAATTACATTGTGAAGTAAATTCACATATGAAAACTAATTCAAACACTAATGTAATTTCTTGATTTGATTTGGCTTCTTTTGTGGTAAATCATCATACCATCCATCATTTTGTGAGGAATGCTTGGTATCTTCTACTATAGAGGTTATCAAGACTCTGATATGAGTAGGTGTTTTGTTAAGTAAAACTTCTCCACTAGAGGCATTTATCAAGTGTCTTTCTAATAATGCTAACCCTTCATAGAAATACTGAACGAGATGATGCTTAGAGATGTCATGCTATGGGTATCGTGCACATAACTTCTTGAATCTTTCCTGGTAAGTTTGTAAAGCTTCTCTCTTTGCTTGCTTAATCCCAAGGATCACTTTGCGTAAAATAGAGGCTTTAACTTCAAGAAAGTACTTGTCTAAAAACTGTCTTGCAAGATCATTTCATGTGTTTACCGACCTCGATGGTAGGTAATATAATTATTTTTAGCCGAGTCTTGCATGACAAAAGGGAATTCCCTAAGCTTGATCTGATCTTCGGTGAAGTTATGTGGCTTTATTCGGGAACACACAACATGGAACTCATTGAAGAACTTGTGAGGGTCTTCATTTTTAAAACCTCAAAAGAGAGGTAGCAAGTGAATGGCACCAGATTTTAGCTCAAAATTTACCATAGCATGGTAATTAATGCAAAGAGGTTGTTGGGTAACATCGTGAGTTGCTCACTCCCTAAGGGTTTGTTTGGCTTTGACTGCCATGATTGGTTCTAATGAATTCGGTTCTTGATGGGTAGGTGACTTTGATGGAGTGACAAGTGTTGGTGAAAGCTGTGGTGATTGTTTTTCAAATTCAGAATCACTTGACAAGAATATGTCTTGCCAAATGTTGATGAGCGGAGGTGAAGACATAGAGGTTGAGGAACTTGCTAACTTCTTTTGGAGTTTTGTTGGTTTCTTTAATTTTTTTGTGGTTTTCTCTATCTTCGAGCCAATCATTAATGGTGTGCATGTACAAAAAGATTTTGGCGTAAAATGATTAGAATTGTCGTATCCCCGACAACAGTGCCAATTTGTTTGGTGTGAAATCTAGCAAGTAAAATATGAAAATATGAACCTACTGTACACACGCTAAATTTTAGATTTTGTAGGATAAATAATTCATAAATCATGCTCTACGTGATTTAAACACAATTTTTATTTATAAATCATACTACTTAACCATCATAGTGATTTTTTTTTAAATTGTTTAAACTTAATACTCAATTTAGAATTTTGTGAGGCCCATGGCTGAACAATTAAGCGTGTTTTCGCTTTTCCCTAAACTTTTGATCGATGAGACGCTGAGAGCATTCACATAAGATTTTCTATATTTATTTTTATAATTGCACTAAAAAATACTGTTTTTTCTCTCTTATTCTCAATTAAATGGTATTTTTTATACTTTATTATTACATTTTCTCTCTACTCTATTCACAATCATTTTAAAAAATATTAAAAAATTTATAAGGGTTGAATAGTGATTCCCCAAATATATACAAATTGAACAGTAACTTTTTTTCTCCACTACTCACTATCATTTACAACCATATTTTAAAATTTAAAATACACACTTACATAAATATAAAAAAAACTATTATGAATGCTCTCAGGCTTAATGATAAGGTGTTTGTGTTGAGGCTAGAGGTGTACAAACCGGTTTTTTTACCCAAACCGGTTCGGGTTCAAAACCAAACCGGGTTTTTTGTTGTAGGTCAAACCGGTTTTTCTTCAAACTGGTTCGGGTTACAAACCGGTTTGGCTCACCGAATACTCGAACCTGTCAAACCGATTCGGACCGGTTTGAAACCGGTTTTTTTACTCAAACCGGTTTTTAATACCGGTTTAACCGATTTTTAACTTTTAAACCGGTTTGTAAACCGGTTTTGAGTGCGGTGCTACCAAACCGGTATAGAAACCGACGGTTCGGGTCAGTTCGGGGCCGGTTTAGGCCAAACCAGTTTTTCTTTGTAAACAGTTTCGGTTTTTTTGACCGAAACCGGTTCACGAACTTTTTTTTTTTTTTTCTTCATGTCTTGGTTGGAGTAGTTGTATTGAAGGGAGTATTTGTGAAACAAAGGAGAGTGAATGTGTGCATTTTTGCGTTGGTATAAAAGCGTAGATTGTAAAAAGCAGAAGCATTTGTGGTCAAAGATTAAGATCCTCATTTGTTGACAAATCAATCCGATCGCCGGAGCAAATCGAAACCCCCGTCTTCATCTATTTCCTCTTGTCTTGTGTTGTCATCATCCGTCGATCTATCGATCTATCGATCCATGAGGTATAGTTGAATGTTGAAAGTAATTTGGGCATAGTGAGGAAGGAAGGAAGGATGAGAGGATCATTGATTTCATTATTGCGCCTTTTGGCCGTGATTCCAGCCGCATTCGGGGGTCTGACCTCCTCAACAACAACAACAACAACTACTACTACTTCCGCTTCCTCTCCCTCTCTTCAGCTTCATCCCCCGCTCCCCGCCAAAATCACCCCGTAAGTTCTTCAATCGCTTTTGCTTCTATTTCAACAAATCTCCCCATTACGCTTTTCTTATATCACTTCACTTCCTTGAAATTCTATCTTGTAAAATATATCACTGCTTTTTCTTTCTTTCTTTCTTTCGTTCACACTTGAAAGAGAAATCTCTCGCCTTGAAACAAAAGAAAATATTACTACGACCTTTATAAATTATTTCCTGAGCGATTCAGCTTTTCCAATGTTAATTAAATGCCAACACAAGTTTAATGGACGCATTGTAAGAGTAAGGTATAAGTAGGATGACCCTTTTTGCTACATAGGAATTAGGAAATGCTCGGTATAAGTAGGACAGTTGCAGGTTTGTCTGGCAGTTCAAGTCCTATCAACTAACAAGGGCTGCGGGATGGTGGGTTTTTTGAATTTTCTTTGCGAGACTAGGTAAAATCAGTTTTATGTTGATTTTGTATCATACAGAATTAGAGATATTTTAAGGTTCTAGATTGAGCTTGACTTATGGGTTGCTACTTTGATCCTGATCAGAAGAAATCATATGTTGTGTGACTAGAAAAGAAACTCTCGTAGAATGATGGGTAAGAGGTATTGAACTTGTGACTTGCATGCTTGCGTACGCAAATGGGTCGTATAACTTCAATTAGCATCCATAAAACAGCAGGTTCCGGTTGTAATCCATTAGAGGGTTTCCAGTCGTTACATAATATGCGCGCTTAACTTGGGTCAGTTTAATGTAATGTAGTTCTGGACAGTAAAACATAAGATAACCTAACTGTTGTATCACCAATGCTCCTCCTATGAAGAATCCTTATTAAGCAGCTTGATGAGCATAACAGATGTATAATTTGTGAGGCACGAGAGGTGACCTGAAAATAGCTTCAGAGGATGTGAAACCAGGTGATATCATGAAGCGGCTTGAAGCGCCGTGTTTGGATAAGGCATCACTTCAGGCGCTTCTGGTTTCTGCTACTTCCTTGTCTTCCTGCTCTCTTTCATTTCACCATTTTAAGTTTAATTGTTCTCAAAGGGGAACATTTTGTGTCTAGTTACTGTATTACTCACTTTTGATTGTTGTTTTCTGTTTTATTTTTTTTGCTTATTTGACTTTTGATATGTTGGTGTGTATATATGTGAATTTTCAGTTTAATTGTTCTTGAAGAGTTGAAGGTGAACATTTTTTGTGCGCTTGTGAATTTTCAGTTTAATTTACTCTAAAGTAGGTGAGTGTCATCGTTTTTGGTTTGATTTTGATGCTTTATTTGTTATATTATGTTGTTTTTGTATTTGGTTTCTTGGAGGGTGAAATTTTTGAAGTTCGTATTTGTTTTTGTTTGTCCAAGCAGCTGTTGCATTTGCAAGTGTTTTATATGGTTTGTTAATTTTATGTCCAAGGATTAACTAGGTAGAAGGTATTATGTATATCTAATTTATAAGTATATTTCTCTAAATGCAATGCGCCTCACATAAGTGAAGCTGGCGCCTTTTGCCTTTCTGGGACCCTAAGCTTCACATGTCTTTTAAAACCAAAGTATAGAAGGAAACCATCTTAGGTATGATCGCCTCTTCTTGGCCCTCGTACCCTCAAAACAAGCTTCTTGTTGAATACCAACAAATTTCGTAGGCTGCCAGTTTTAAATAATATCCGACTTCAAGAATGCTATATGTGATAATGGAATGGTTTGATTTCAACTAATATAACAGTTATAGCAAGCTGAGGCTTCAAAGTAGTTAGCTTCACTCTATAATCTAAAAGAGGACACTTATTTATGAGACATGAGAGTTGTCTGATACTACGCTAGTTGCTTGAAAATCTGAAATAAGACCAACTTTTTGGACTAAAAAAATTTGTATGAAGAGAAGATTCAGTCTTGTTTACCTCTTATTGTACTTTTGTTTCTAGTTAGTATAATAGTAAGCACTTTTAGATCATTATGATGTAAGCAGTGTTACATTTACATGACCACAGTATATTGTTCTCAAAATCTTTCTTTTTATCTATTTCAGTATGCATTCTTTGGTCTTGGTCCTAACATTGATGAAGTTATCTTGTATACTTTTTCACACGTGTGGGTTATGAGAGTGGATATAATATTTTATCAATGGATTCTCATACACCTTCAAACTTTGTGGTAGAAGCGTATACTAGAATATGAACAAATTGCATCATTTTTTTGGTAATGTCATCATAATATCTCTTATGCCATGTTTTCCATGCAGTAAACAAGATGTTATATTGGTGGCTGCTCCAGATGGCACATTATATCAGGTGGATATCAGTTCAGGTAAAATCCTTTGGTTTTTCCCATCTGGCACACCAATATATGATGCACATCAAGCTCTTAAGTTGGAGGATGATGAGCATAATTTCTCTAGACAGCATAATAAGTTCTACATTGACTGTGGAGACGACTGGAAACTATACATCCATGGCATGAGTTCCAAAGCAGAGGTGAGTACTTTTGCGCAAAGCAACTTCCTTTTGCATTTAGAGCATTCACAGTGGAATCCTTAAAAATATGTGAGTGTGTTTGGTATATTATATGGAATGGTTTTGAGTGATTGTGAGTGAAGGAGAGATAAAATGTTATTGTTGATTGGTATATTTGAAGAATTACTGTTCAATCCCTATAAATTTTTTAATATTTTTGAAAGTAGTTGTGAGTGGAAGAGAGAGAAAAAAGTAATGATAAGGGTATAAAAAGTATTATTTAATTGAAAAGGAAAGAGAAAAGATAGTGATTTTTAGTGTAATTATATGAATAAAGATGAAGAATCCACTGTGAATGCTCTTATATTTCTATTTTTTTTTTCATAAATCACTAATTCTTGCAAACCTTAGTGTTGTCTTGCATTCTTGTGACTGAGCCTGCTAACAATAGGTGGGAAGATGGGTTGGGTAACAGTCAAAATGGGTTTTATTGAAACATGCTTTTTTTAGTACATGTTGAAAAAGTATGTGTGGATTGGTTGACTCAAATTCTTTTCTGTTCATTTTTAGTTTATTATAAATAGTTATTGCATTATTTGTGACTACAAAAACAATAATTTTGCAATTTTGCAATCGTTAATTATTTATTGAGATGTAAATGATTTAAGTGGTTGTATGCATGAATAATAGAGTTTGTTGACTTTCTACTTGTTTGACCCATTTGAGCTCTTCTCTTGTTAGAGATCTTTTTGAGATAAAAACTTGACCTAAATCAACTCTAAGTAAAGGGACCAAATGGCAATCTCTCATATTTGTTTTGGTTTTCCAGAAACTTCCATTTGGTGTTGAAGAATTAATTGGAAGAACACCGTACGTTTCAGTTGATGGAGTTCTGACAGGGTCTAAAAAGACAACTGTATTCCTTGTTGACCCCCAAACTGGTCGTGTCATTTACACTTTCAAATCAGATGGGGGTCCAAGTTCTGAACGGAGTTCCTTTGTACTTAAAAAAGATGCTGAGAAATGGAAGGAACCGACTGCATTTGACTTTGAGCCTGTTGACCAAAGTCAATTGCTTTACATCAAGAGGTTTGACTATGAGCTAACTTATTCTTCATCCACAACTGGAAATGTGTTGTGGTCTCTAATGTTTGCTGATTTTGAAGCTTCCCGCCAATGCCATGGTTCTAGTAACTTCTTAGGTGGAATTAAAGGCGATGAACGCTTACAAGACTTTTGCCAGTCAAATCCACCTGTTTTCCGAGCTCGTGATCTCCGTCAATTGGAATTAATCTTCTTGATTAATAATTTACAAGTGTCACTCCATGGCAGTGAAATGTTTGCTCTACCGTCTCCTGATGATGAAAGTAGATCTCTATCTGCTTTTCTTACTTTACCGAAGCCATTAGCTGTTAATCCTGAAGTCTCGCATCAACTTGTTCCTTATCTGCCACTTAATCCTCAAGATACTTATGATTTGCGTAAAAAAAATGCTAGCATCAAACCTGAGAATCTTGCAAGTATTCAGGTGTGGTTACATGGTTTTCTGGTTGCAAGTCTCTCATTCATCGTAGCCATGATCTTATATTTTTGGAATTTTGGGAGGAGGAAACAGAATAAATTAAATGAGTTTCTTTATAATACTAAGGTGCAAAATGTGACATCCAAAAAGAAGAAAGCTCGGAAATCTGCTAACAGTAGGCTCGATACCAATAATGAGAAAGTAATAAAGAACGGATTTCAATACATTGAGAAAAGTGAACGTAAGATCGGCAAATTATTGGTATCTGATAAAGAAATTGGCAAGGGGAGTAACGGCACAATTGTACTCGAGGGAATTTACGATGCTCGGCCTGTTGCTGTGAAAAGGATCGTAAAATTGCATCATGATGTTGCTTTGAAAGAGATTCAAAATCTGATCGTTTCTGATCAACATCCTAACATTGTTCGTTGGTATGGTGTTGAGTATGATCAAGATTTTGTTTATATTGCTCTTGAGCGGTGCATTTGTAGCTTACATGATTTGATATTGTCACAAACTAATTCAAATGTTCAATTGCAACTAACAATGCAAGTCTTCAAGGATTTCAAATTATGGAAGCCCAATGGGTATCCTTCACCTGAATTATTGAAAGTAATGAGGTTAGTCTTTCTTGTTTGATTTTGCTGATAAAGCATTGCATGTCATCAATATATATTGTTGGTAAATTATAAAATGCAGGGATACGGTTACTGGACTTGCGCATTTGCATGATCTTGGTATCATTCACCGAGACTTGAAGCCTCAAAATGTGCTGATACGCAAAGATAACAGCTTTATTGGTGCAAAGGTCTCTGATATGGGTATTAGCAAACGCCTACCTGCTGATATGTCTTGTTTAACAAAGAGTGCAACAGGCAAGTTTTCTTTGCAGATTTTGATGATGTTTATTTGAATCTGTTATGACAATGTTAGTTCATTTGTTTTGAGCCCAACTTTGTCAAATATATGTGTTATACATGAACGTGAGGAATGAGATTGAGGATGGAAATCTAAACCAAATTCTATGCTGAGATAAATTTAAGCAATATGCATTACAATGAACTGCTTTTTATGCTCCACCATGAGTTTCTTTCATGGTGGTGAATCTTGATCATCTTTATGCCATTTACAAATAGGTTATGGGAGTTCGGGTTGGCAAGCACCCGAGCAACTTCGCAATGAACGACAAACACGTGCCGTGGATTTGTTCAGTTTTGGGTGCCTGCTTTTCTTCTGTATCACTGGTGGTCGACATCCGTTTGGTGACATGCTTGAGCGTGATTTAAACATTGTAAACGACCGCAAAGATCTCTTTTTGGTCGATAATATTCCTGAGGCTTTCCATCTTATCTCTAACCTGTTACATCCCAACCCAGAATTCAGGTATGACCCTTATAAAATATCTAAAATACCTTCCAAGTTCCAACATCATAAATTGTGTTGAAAGTAGTTTAAAAAGGATTTGTCCATTAGTCATCAATAAAAATACTCTGGTTGAAAGTATTCTACTCAAGACATACTACTTCAATATGTAAAATATCTGTGAAATGCCTGAATTGACATTCTTTTTGTTCAACATGATTCGAACTTACATTTTCTTGTTTGCATCTTACCAATAAGAGATATATATTATAGACAATGAGTATAGTATACTTTGGCCTTCAAATAATAGCTGGTGTCTTATAATCTGTAATTAGATAATTATTGGGTAATGCATGATTTCATAAATAATTTGTGCCCCTGTGTCATTATTTTCATATATCCCCATGTTGAAGTTTTAATGCTAAACTTGAAGTGGTGGTTTCTATCCATTTTCCCTGAAATTGGTTGATTTGGGTTCGTATTATTTTCTCCTGCGAAAATTGCAACACTTAGTTTTGTTCTGTAACTGACCCCGATAACCACTTGTTCTGCTTGATTTATATGTGCATTTCCTAATGTTGTTGCAGACCAAAAGCTGCAGAAGTATCCCACCACCCT
Organism: Flaveria robusta; assembly: GCA_025506415.1. NCBI lineage: Eukaryota > Viridiplantae > Streptophyta > Magnoliopsida > Asterales > Asteraceae > Flaveria > Flaveria robusta. Next base: position 237,831 of record CM046473.1, read on the forward strand.
CTATTCTGGGATGCAGAGATGCGTCTCTCATTTCTCAGAGACGCAAGTGATCGTGTAGAATTAGAAGACCGTGAGACAGATTCCAGTCTTTTGAAAGCACTAGAAAACATTGGTACAAGTGGTTTAGGTGGCAAATGGGATGATAAGTTAGATAGCATCCTCCTTAGTGACATTGGGCGTTACAGAAAATACAAGTATGATAGTGTGCGTGACTTGTTAAGGGTCATACGAAACAAACTGAATCACTACAGGGAACTCCCGAAAGAAATTCGAGATGTGTTGGGGCCCGTTCCAACAGGATTCGAGAGCTATTTTAGTAGCCGGTTCCCGAAACTTGTTATGGAAGTATACAAAGTGTTGCAAAAATATTGTTGTGAAGAAGAATTCCTCCATAAGTATTATAAACGTGCTTAAAAGTGTACTCTTGACTGCTGATGGTTGTTTTTGTCAGCAAAATGTAAGATGGTGTACATAGTAGTCTGAATTTATCACACAACTAATACAGATATTTATGTTTAATCTTTACTCAGTTTGACTTCACAAGTCTAATGACCTTGACTTCTAAGATATCCATCTATTTATTTTCTGATTTCACAAACAAGAAAACTTGCTACAACAGCAACCCTAAGACGCTGTTTGGATGTACTTTCAAGAGGTTGCAACGGAAAATAGGTGGAAGCTAGTAAATATGCTCTGCTAGTTATATTTAGGTAAATCTACAATCATCTAAATGGTTAATTCCAATAGTGTTATTAATTGTGAGGTCAAAACGGCTAATCGTATCTCCAAATCACAAATCCGAACACCCAGGTAGAGATTAAAAAGTAACAGGAACGACCAAGTAGTTCAGAATATAAGTGGTTCTAGTATTCTAAGATGAAACAGTTTTGTTGGATTTTTAATTTACCCTGCTGCAATTTGTTTCGCAAGATCAGTGTACTTTGGGTCCCCTTTGTGTAATTATGATGCATAAATATAAACATGGCAATGGCCTATTATATTGGCATATACCCTCGCCTAAAACATACATGTCGCATCCTGATGGCTTCCCATGCTTCATACTAAAAGAAAAGAAGACCTTATAAATATCTTATTAAACATACCAACTTTCTTCTTATTTAAATCAACCAAGTTAATTAACACAAACATACAAACAAAGAACAAAAACACCAAGGCAAGCTGATACGATTATTCGAATGATAATTCTGCGATTACACCTGAGACTTTGGCTAAAATAAGACCAAGTAAATATAGTTATCCCAAATTTTGTATTGTGATTTATTCAGAAACACGAAATACATTACAAGTTGTAATCACATAAACCCTCGTGATCAGTTGCTGCTCATAGTCTTGTGTACAAAACCCTTGATATCAAACACGTCATTCCCAGTCTTTGTTATGACACCCTGGCAAAACACAAACATTAGATTCACCCACACACATGACACATACATACGTGTATATATATAGATATATATCACAGAATGAAAGCCACCTTCTCAGTTATGATTCCACTTATAAGATTAGCTGGTGTCACGTCAAAAGCTGGATTCCAAACGGATATTCCAGAAGCTGCAATTTGTTCCCCGAGACCCCCATGGGTATTTAGTAATTCTTTGGGTGATCTTTCTTCTATAACAATCTCATCTCCAGAAGGCACTGACAGATCAACTGAAGTCAACGGTGCAGCAACATAGAACGCAACAGCATGATGCTTTGCAGATAGAGCAAGGCTGTAAGTTCCGATCTTGTTGGCAGTGTCCCCTGCAATTGCGATTACATTTCTGTGTCAGTTTCATTACATTACATGTAACAAGCAGCTGTTGGCAAGTACCATTAGCAGCAACACGATCAGCTCCAACAATGATTGCATGCACACGCCCGGTTCTCATTAAAGCGGCGGCTGCAGAATCTGCTATAAGAGTGCCAGGTATCTTCTCATGCACCAACTCAAAAGCGGTCAATCTTGATCCCTACACATACATGGAGGGATGCATATTAAATATGTCAAAGTAATCATAGCCTCCTTTAAGAGAATGACAATGATCTGTTCTGCCTACTTGGTTAAAAGGACGTGTTTCTGTGCAATAAGCATTTTCTAGTACTCCATCAGCATGAAGTGCACGAATGACTCCAAGAGCAGTTCCATATCCAGCAGTGGCGAGACTATTGAGACAGAAAACACAAAATGAAGGTATCATAAAAAGGACCTGAAGATGAAGATGGGGGCCATGAGGAATGATGGGAGTACTAGCCTGCCAGTATTGCAATGCGTTAAAACGGATAGTTTCTTAGTATCCTTAATTTGATTCTGAATGAAAGATGATCCATAGGACCCTATTGCCTTATTGGAAGCAACATCATCCTCTAACATTATTTCAGCAGCTTCAATGTAAGCCTGATTGAGCAGGAAACAGAGCAAGAGTGCATTAGAGAAACACAGTGAAAAGGATGGAGTAAAAAGAATAAGTAGAAAAGAGTGAATGATGACTTGAAAAACTTGATTGGCATCAGTGGCAGTGGCAGCAGAGGTCATTACAATGTGTGTAAGCTTAGTCACAGCATCTGCAAGATTAACTGCGGTGGGACGACTAATGAAAAACACAAAAATATTAAGTGAAGAGGATACAGAAATATTTAATTTATAAAAGAGAAGAGTAGAGTAGAGGTGATTACCTTGAGAGAAGATATTGCAGCTTGTTTAGCAAAAAAGAAGCTGCGTCGTTTGGTGTTCCGTTGAATGGGTGTAATTTAGAAACTTGTACGGCTAGCGAAAGAGCTGCAGCGATGGCGATTGCAGGCGCCCCACGAACCACCATCTCTCTGATAGCTTCCCTGGATAATCAACAATGGGTATATTATATTAGATTATATATTATAAGTCCGTCCGTTCAAGTAGAAATGAAAGTTAGCATACCAGCCCTGGACAGCATCTTGAATGTCCAAGTAGATGGTCTCAAAAGGAAGCTTTCGCTGATCAAGGAGGTGAAGTGAGCCACGATCATAACGGATGGATTGCAGGCAAGAAGAGTCGTGATCTTGAGATCCCATTCACCAACTGCAACTTAACTATAACAAATCAAATCAAATCAAATCAAATCAAATGAAAGCAAACCTTTAGTTTTGTATATAATTCACGAGGTGACGTGAGTTGTGAGGTGTAGAGCAAGATCAAAGTTACCGGAGGAGGAGGAGGCGGCGCAGCTTTCCTTTTGTTTCCTTTGAGTAGCCGATGGGCTAGAATAAATGATGTTCTATGGCTACTCTACGCTACCTTCCACATAATCCAATCAATTTGGGTGGAATTACAAGGAACCCCTAACGCTAAAGTATAATCCGCCCTCCTCACATTACCCTCTAATATTATTTTCATTCGATATTCTTTTCATTCGATATTTCTTACCAAAAATAACTTCGTCTTCTTTAGAAGAATTGAATGAGTGAAAACTCCAGTCCATGGTATGATTCTAAGTCACCTGTATGTAGGGTGTCAAGTCATTTAGATGTTGGGTGATAATAAAATATATGAATGAATCACAAGGATGCGGTATGATTCTAAGTCACCTAAATGTGGGTTAGTAAAGTCATTTGCATGTTGAGTGACAAATGTGTGATATATGAAGTTGTTAATGTGCACTCACTTAGCAAAAATCAATCTGTGTTATACGTTAATTTCAGAAAATGTGCCTAAGCTAAAAGGCTAAGATGGATAAAGTCTCAAAGAAAATGGATCGAACACACAAACGTGTAAAATATTATAACTATTTTTAGAAAGTAAAAATATGACGGTTTATCGAGATATATTGAAGTAAAAGTTTTTGAGATCCTGGTTTTTCGCTCATAATCTCTGATAATTTTTGATAAAATTTGGTATGTAAAATACGGTGTTACAAGTTGATATATATGCTTTGAGGGATTTAGGTATAGGGGTAAATACATTGAGTCAAACTATAGTGCTCCAGGTACTAGTGAAGTTTTCAATCTGAGACTTAATCAAGAAAAAAAGATTAGGGGATAGTCCAAGTTTGACCTAAAAGTATGATGTGGATTTGGTGAGTGATATAAAATGTGGATACGTGCATTGAAATTCATTGCCTGAATTACTTGGCAAGTGGAACTCTTCTCAAAGAAATAACTTATCAGCAAAAGAAGAAATTTTTTGCTGACATTAAGCATTACTAGTGGGAAGACCTGTATCTGTTCAGAATCAGTGCAGACCAACTTATCCGAAGATGCGTATACGGAAGTGAAGCGGAACAAATTCTAAGGCACTGTCATGAAGGACCCACTGGAGGACACCATGGAGTAACCCTAACAGCCAAGAAAGTCTTTGACTCTTGATTTTACCGGCCTACGATCTTCAAGGATGCTCCATGGTACGCACTTGTGATGCATGTCAAAGAGTAACCAATATCTCAACACGGGATGAGATGCCTTAAAAACCCATTCAAGTATGCGAGGTATTTTATATATGGGGTATTGATTTTATGGGGCCATTTTCGGTTTCCTTTGGTAATCGTTACATCTTGGTAGTAGTCGATTATGTCTCAAAATGGGCCGAAGCTCAAGCCCTACCTACGAATGATGCAAGAAACGTTGTTAGATTTCTCAAGAAACTATTCTCTCGTTTCGGTGCCCCCAAGGCTTTAATTAGTGGCCGAGGAACGCATTTCTGTAACAACCAGCTTAAGAGAGCAATGGCTCGTTTGGAATGCACCATTGCTTTACAACTGCTTATCATCCACAAGCGAATGGGCAAGCTGAAGTCACTAACTGAGGCATCAAACGAATCCTTGAGAAAACTATAGATCAAAATCACAAGGATTGATCTACCAAGCTAGATGATGCATTGTGGGCTTTTCGAACAGCCTATAAGACTCCCATTGGCACAACACTATTTAAACTAGTTTATTTGAAGTCGTGTCATCTAACTGTGGAACTCGAACGCAAGGCCTATTGGGCACTTAAAGCAGCAAACCTAGACGAAAACATTGTAGGAAAAAATCGATTTCTACAAATCCACTAACTAGAGGAACTGAGAGAACAAGCATACGAAAACGCTAGGGCGTATAAGGAAAAGACAAGGAAATTCCATGACTCTCGATTAAAGAACACTAAACGATTTCATGTGGGAGAACGTGTCTTACTGTATAACTCTCGTTTACGTTTGTTTCATGGAAAGCTGAAGTCACATTGGTCCGGATAGGGGTGTTCAAAAATATCCGAATCCGAAATATCCAAATTTTCGGATATCCAAAAATTCGGATTCGGATTTGGATAGTGAATTTCAAAAGTTTCAGATATTCGGATATCCAATTATCCGAAAACTAAAAAATATATATTTTTTTTAATTTTAAACATATTTTTATTTTAGATTGAGATTTTTTAGTGTATATTGGACTTTTATGATTTGAGTTGGTTTTTTATATTATATTTATAATAGCATATGTCTAATTATTGTAAAAAAAACTAAAAAATAAAAAAACTAAAAAATGAATTTCAGATATTCGAATCACTATCTGTATCCGTATCCTAAATTTCGGATATCCGACTTTGAACACCCCTAGGTCCGGACCTTATACGATTAAAAAAATATTTTTCCCGAACGGTGCCATTGAAATCGACAACCACGACGGTTTAAGTTTCAAAGTAAATGATCATCATTTGAAATCGTATATCGATGGACCAACCAAGATTTTCTCGAAGGAATTACACCTCTGCCCCAACGAAGACTAAGTGTGGGGAAGGGTCGTGCCGAAGACCCGAAACTTAAACGCGGCGCCAGTACATAGGTTTTTCTTTAATTTTCAACTTTTCGTAGGACTCTAGAAGCCCAAGCACGGGGCCGTGCCTCATGAAGCACTCCCCCGTGCCTCTGACAAAAAATTTCCACGATCTCCGATAACAACTCTAGAATGTTGCAGGTTGAATTTAATACGAATTCTGACAAACACGAGGCCGTGCCTGGCCAATCACGCCCCCGTGATCAACTTTCCCGACCTGTATATAAATACCACACTTGTTCCAGGCTTTCATCACATCCATTCATGCTTAAATCAAATCAAATCAAATCAAAGCACATCTTTTCTAACAATAATAATTCTTAGTAAAATCAAATCAAAGCACATCTGTTCATTTCATTTCTTTTTTTTTTTTGTATATAATTCGTGAGGTGAGGTGTAGGCCAAGATCAGAGTTACCAGAGGAGGAGGAGGCGACGACGAGGCTCAGCTTTGCTTCGCTTTGCTTTGAAAAGGCGATGGGCTAGAATATATGCTCTGCTACTCTACGCTACCTTCACATAATCGAATGAAATTGGGTGGAATTCCAAGGAACCCCTAGGCTAAGTTTATTTGGGAAAATGATTGATTTAACCAACTACTCAAATCATATTACCAAATCAAACATTGAAATATAATATTCACTTTAAAACAGCCCAATCACGTGAGTGAACATTTTCTTGTCATGTGGGCGAGAAAAACTTATAATTTCTGGCTTGTTTTAAGTTTCTCGCTAACTAGATGAGAAAAACTCATAATTTCTCGCTAACATGTCATTTTGTATGTGTTGCTCACTAATTAGACGAGGAAATGGTGTTTTTTCTCGCTGACTTGGCAAATTTGATGCTTTACCATGCTGATTAGGCGAGAATTCATGAGTTTTACTCGCAAAAAATTATGGAATTGCCTCTCTTCGCCCCATTTTAAATTTTTAAAAGAAATGAATAATATAAATTTTTTATAAGAAATGAAATATATTAATTGTCGCAAAATTTTAAAAACAATTTATTTTTCTAAACTATTTACATAAATAATTTAAATTTTTTAAAATAATTATTTTCCCTTTTCTATTTATTATGTTTTATAACTTTTCTATTTATTTTACATATTGTTGTAACTTTCCTATTTATTACAAATTTTTGGAAACTTTGTATTTATTATTTTTTATAATCAAAATATAATTATTTAAATTTCAATAAAATCTCACGAGTTTCCGAAAGAAAATTTTAAGATAGGGAATCTATATTGTTTATAATACATCTAGGGTTGGGCTATACATACCTCTCTTTCCTACTTGTCATACCCCCCCTCCCTCCTAGAAAATTAATTTTAAAACTTTTCATATTTTCCCCTTGTAAAATCAATATTTTTAAAAACACTTTTGTAGTAC